>OY720455.1:59053764-59653764 GCA_963082715.1 Harpalus rubripes
TGTTTTGAAATCAAAGGTCACTTGATCCATTTTCTTAAAATTTAAGCACTGTCGCGCCTCTACAGTTTGCTTCCTGGAACTATGACTGTGTTTTGGTACATCCGTTTAGTTGTCCGGTGCCTGAACTGACGGGAGGTAATGTGCTGGCCACATCAGATTTTTTACTATTTTTACAATGATGTGTGTGTGTGCATGCATGCGTGTGTGTGTGTGTGTGTGTGTGTGTGTGTGTGTGACGATTTTTTCGTCCACGATGACTCTTATAACAAACTTCCAAAAACTTCTATTTCCCGTATTTAAGCTTTCTGCATTCATATAAAGAGTTGATTAGATTTTGGGTAAAATTGGATAACCGGAAGTGATACTTTACATGAAACCCATAACAGTTTTTACTGAAACAGTATATTAAAATATAATCCAAAACTTTTCAATTTTAGTATTTAAGACTTTTATATAAAGAGGAATAACATATTAGATTTTGGCTAAAATTAATAAACCAGAAGTGATACTTTACTTGAAGCTCTCAACAGATTTTCGTGAAAAATATATTATGATATATTCCAAAACTTTTCAAATTTGGTATTTAAGATTTTTATAGTAATAATGCTAGATTTTTTCTAAAATTGATATACCGAAAGTGATACTTTACTTTAAGCTGTGAGCAGATTTTCGTGAAAAATATAATATAATATATTCCAAAACTTGTCAAATTTAGTATTTAAGACTTTTATATAAAGGGAAGCAACATATTGGATTTTGGTTAAAATTGATAAACCGGATGTGATACTCTGAACATATTTTCGTAAAAAAAATTAATTGATACAATCCAAAACTTTTCAAATTTGGTATTTAAGTATTTTATATTAATGAGAACGACATACCAGATGTTTTGTAAAATTGATAAACCAGTAGTACTACTTTACAGGAAGCTATACAGATTTTCTTGAAAAAATATATTAAAACATGATCCAAAACTTCTCAAATTTGGTATTTAAAACACGTGTATAATTTGAAACATTAGATTTTGACTATACCTATATGATAAACCGGAAGTGGTACTTAATTTGGAGCTCTTAACAGATTTTCGAGGCAAAACATAATAAAATATAATCTAAAATTTGGTATTACAGACTTTTCTATTTATTAGAACAAAAAATTAGATTTTGTTTACGAACGATCAACTGGAAGTGATACTTTATTTAAATTTAAAAAAAAAAACGATGTTCGACTGTGTTTGGGATGGAAATGGAACAAGAAGTAACAATGACTAGCAGTCAATAATAATATTTATTGAAGAAAATTATGCACATGTTTATAATTTTCTTCAACTGAACCATTCTAGCCCTGAAGAAGACCATAGTATGGTCGAAACGTCGGCATGAATAAATTGTTGGAGCCGACTCATTCTCAAAGACCTAAACTGCGGACTGTTGCTTTTTTTCAAGATCGTAGCAGTCAGTGCCGGTTTTACATAAATTTTGCCCCTAGGCTAAAACATTTATAGCCCTTATAATTTGTAGTAAATAATTAGAGTATGTACATGAATGGAAAACGAAAAATTATACTTTTTGTAGTACTTTATTTATTTTGTGTACATGTATAATTTAAGAAAAGAATAACAACCTTAAAGTAAATAAATTATGCAACATAAAATAATATATTCTTCCTAAATAAATATTTATAAAACAAAAACAAATATTATTATAATATACGCTAATAGAACATTAAGAAAATTGGTTATTGTGGCTACAATTTCTTCTTTCTTGATTTTTTCGTAGAAAATTCATTTATAATATCATCAAATGACATTTTGTTTGAAAAATCACTATTTATATATAAAACTGCTAAATCACAAAATAAGTCTTGACTTACGGAATTCCTTAAATAATTTTTAACACGTTTTAGCGTTGAGAAAGATCTCCCAGCACTAGCGATTGAGATTGCAATAGTTAAAAATATTTGCAATGAAATGTCTATATTTGGAAAGGAAGACGTAATTTCTTTATCTCTTATAAAAATTAACATCTCACTTAGAGAAATACGTTCAATGTTCAAGTGGGCCATAAACTTTTTAATTAAATGCATTCTTCGGGAAATTCTTCTTCTATATCCCCTTGGTATGTAGATTGAAGAAGTGCAGCTTTTTTCTGTATTTCTTCGTCGGTAAGAGTTGATAAATTAGCAAGAAATCCAAAAATATTTTCAATTTCATTGTAAGCACTACGTCGATATAATAGTTCTTGAGTTAAATTCTCTAAAATTTTATTAAATGTGTTCACTCTCATATCTGTTTTAGCGTCAAAGATTACTTAGAGCTTCCAAATAAGTTTGACAAAGGGCATGTAACTTATGGTGGTATTAATGTTCTATGCGTGTAACTATTTGCCTATTTTCTTTTATAATAAACTATATAACTAGACTAACTAAATGTTAGTCGTTTGTTTTTAGTCGAGAGCTCAGAATGTCAGTCATAAAGACAAAAAACGTTCTTTCCAAGTTTTTATTTTTTTTTTTTGCTTGACTTCTCATTATTAGTATATCAAAATAAAATTCTCTGCGCCCCTCAACGGCTGGCGCCCCTAGGCTATAGCCTAATTAGCCTATTATGTAAAACCGGCACTGGTAGCAGTATACCTATGTTTCGTCACCTCTAATGAAGTTGTACACCAAATGAAACGATCTATTGTCAAAGCGATCTAGTATAGATCTGCACCATTTCAAACGGTTGTGTTTTTGACTGGAGTCAAATTATGAGGAATCTAACGAGAACAAAGCTTACGTACCATAAAATGTTGGTCTAAAATGGTTTCAATTGCTTTCGCACCAATCTTTAAAGTTGCTTGAATATTGCTGACACTAACATGCCGGTCCTCTTTAATCATGTTCTAAACAAGACCGATATTCTTTTCGGTAGCCGTTTTTGACTGTTATTTAAGGAAAGTCGGCTACGCTGAAATTCATTGTACCACCGCTTTACGGTACCTAAGGAACACGACATGACACCAAACACTCGATGGATTTCCTCAAAATATTCTTGATGGCTTAATCCACGCTTGAAATTGTAAAAAATCCCAGTTCAGTAATGCTCTTTCTTCTTGGGGAAAGGATTACTTTGTATTGTATTGTAGTATGTATTTAAACAACATTCAATTATATATAACAACCATCACAACCATCACTATAATTAACCTTGTAAAAAACTAGATTAAAATGTCAAACAAAATTTGTTTCAAAATATCATAGCCTGATAGATAGGCTCAGTGGAAAGAGAACAGCCCTCGTATTAATATATTAGGGGGTGCCGTGGCACCCATGGCACCCACCGTGCGCACGCCTATGATAGGGGTAGTAAAGTGTTACTCGATGCTACTCCATATGCTAAATGAAAAACAACTTGGCTCGTACCACGATCACGGTTTTAACTAAAACGCTGTTTTAAGAAATATCAAATTTCATTATTTAATAATAATAATAAATAATATAAAATTTATCAAAATATGATTTTAAAGCAGAGCATAGTTTGTATTCAAACAAATATTTTAAAAAAATCATTCTTTAAACATAAGGGAAAAATTAAATATTGAAATTTGAATTTGACATTTCTTAAAACAGTGTTTTAGTTAGTTAAAACCGTGATCGTAGTACGGGCCTGTGTCTTAAATGTTACAAAATCATAAATTTATTACAAGGATCTAGTAGTAATTGAAATTTCCACATGCATCAATATTTTGTAATTGTACTTCATTTTTCAAACAATTAAAATGTCAACAAGTAATACATTAATGTCTACTTGCATGTCTTAAACAATTAACATACTACTTTTAATAACAACTCGTTTCTAATATTACATATAATTCATATATCTTCTTGCACAATCCATATTAAGATTTTATATAAAAAAGCTCATAACAGACCACTATGTGTCCTTCATTCTATTTTATTAATTGGCACATTACATTTCAGTGTATTACACCCATACCATAATTTCCAACATAAGGACAACAGTTAACAAAGTCCTAATGTGAAATTTCACCAATTAGACATCTGGCGAAAACTGTTACGCACCGCATATTGTCTCTGTCGGAAATTCTTTCTTCCGAAAATGTGAAATCTTGCTTTAGAAAATCACAAACGCTAGAGATTGAATCAAAAGCAGTAATTATTTAGAGAATTGTGTAACAAAAGCAATAATCTTGTCACTAACAAAGGATTGAAAGATAAATATTGTCATTTATTCATGTAATATTTAATTCTCTTTGTAGATTTAGTAATGTTGTACTGTATTATGAAAATGAAATTATTGTTTTAATGATGGAAAAGCAAGTACTTACAAAAGATTTGTTATTTTTTGTTAAAAAACAAAATAATATTTCAATTTTTTTCCTGTTCAAAGACCCTTAGTATCCGATTTTAATATTTGTTCGGTGATATGGATCCTAGGTACACAAATTCTACCAATCAAAACATTTTTAAAATTTGTATTTCTATTCAGTTCTAAAATGGAAAGAACTAATTAAATTTTCAATTGCCAAACAAAAATTTTTCTTGGAAAATACCTTTAAAATATACGCCCACAAAAGCAAGCGCAATTTGGCTTTTATCGCCCGAGAGTATAAAGTTGCCAAGCAACAGCTACTCAAACAAATCAAATTGATAGTTTATGGATAAATGTCATACAACATAGCCATGTTCCTTCGGGCTGTGATTCGTAATCTAAATGATAAAAGTGATAATGATTAAGAAGAATGTTTTTACGTTTCCTATTCGTTATCCCCACTTTCTCATTTTGTGATCACTAGACAACCTGCCCCCTTCCCATCAGAATCATCCTTCTTGAGTGATTCACTTGGATTCAGTTCAGAATAAATTAAAAATATACTATTTCGAGCGTAGAAATTTACGAATATGGGGTTTGTGGCATCAAGGGAAATAAGATTTTTCTACAAAAGCGTGTAATGAACCACATAAAGATTTGTTTGAAATAAACATACTTCATATTCCTTACCAAGAACATTATTTTTTACTTCAATATAATCCATTTTTAATTCTGACTATAACACTTGACAGTTGATTATTTATAAAATAAAATAGGATAGTTTGCATTAGTCTGCATATGACATTGACATTTGACACTAGATTGTGTTGTTTTCTTGCTATAATTTTTAAATCCTCTTTCAAAAGGATCACGGCTCATAATAAATTCGATAAACCACAATTTCTGAGCACAGCCAATCGCAAAACTTTTAGTATTCTTTCCCTATATGCATGGGCGTAACTAGAAAATTTTTCTAGAAGGGGGCAGGCCCTTTGAGTTCGAAATGCAAAGTAAATAGGAAATTTTGTCGTATGTACGCATTAAAAAATGTGTTTTGAAAATCACTGTTCTAGAATATTTCAAAAAATTATTGATTATCCCATTAAATTCTAGAATATTTCGGAAAATTCTAGAATATTCTATAAATTTTTGGCAATTTTAAATAAGTATATAAACGGTGGCTAAGCTCAGTTTAGTTTTAAATAGCGACACAAACAGATAGAACTTTTTGGAACTTTCAGAAAAATTCTAGAACATTAAAGAACTTTATGGAAAAGGAAATTCTAAAACGAAATTCTGAACTTTCTGAAACCTTCTAGAACTCTCTGGAACTTTATGAAAATCTTCTTAAACTTTTATGTACATTTTAGATTATTTTGGAACATTTAAGTATACCTTATAATGTGGATTGTTTTGAAATTTTCTACGTGAAAACTTCTAGGCATCGCTGGTTACTTTAGCTAGCGATGAAATACAGTGAATTTAAGAATAATGTTGTTACGATGTAAAGTACAAAATGCTTATTTTATTGTTTTAAAAAAGCATAATTTATGGAACAATTATTACTTAATCAGAATTTTTCAAATCGAATAATTAGTAAATTATTTACTACTCACTTAAATTCCTGTCAAATAATCAATTTATATCACACCATTCACAAAATTATATGAATAATTAATATATACAATAATTACACTAATATGTAATTTTTCCTAGGGGGGGGGGGGAATGGCCATCCCCCCTAGTTACGCCTATGCCTATATGTTTTTTGAATTCTTCGAACCCAACTTACATATGCGAACTGAAATTCTTCTGATATTTCTTTAGAATAATCGATATCTTTCATTTACATTTGACACTAAAAGAATGCTAAAATAGTATATTAAAGAACGTGTTTTATAAGACATGTTTTTTTCGCACGCGTCAAAATAATTGACAAGTGCGAAAGAAAGTCTTATAAAATGAGTTCTTTATATTATTTTTTATATTTTGCGCCTTCTACAATAACATTTACTTACTCAATTTGTGATTATATTTGTAACCATTTATACATTTTCATGTAAATAATCTTCCCTAAATAAAAAATAAAAATAATAATAATTTCGACATTATATTATTAAAATGAATTGTCAATTAATTAAAAATAAATTAGGTAAAAATGGGTTAAAGAAACGTCATCTAGTACCAACCGTCTAAAACAAAAAATTGCGTATCGAAATGAAGGTCATTACGATACGCAATTGCGTATCGTAATGACTTCATTATGAACGCAAAATATAAAAATATTATTGTAAAATATTGTAAAAATACTTCTCATCAGTCGACAAGATTTTCGAAGTTCGTGTGATATAATAATTGAATAAACATATGACAATACAAGTAGATTTTCATTTTCCTGGCGCATAGTGCAAGATAGCAAAGAAAGTAAAATTGTGTGAATTCGGTCGTGGTCGAGCGGTCAGCAGGTCGGCATCTACAGCAGGACCGCATCTCTGCTTTCACACACGCAATGCTCTCCTCTCTATGAAAAACACTCTCTCATTCGCAGGAAACCGGTGCTTGTCAAACTGTTATTATACCTGTGCATGGCTCATTTACACACTTTTCATTTACACTAACAATAAGTAGGGGTATATGTGTAATTATATAGTTAAATTATGTAAATTACAGCAATGAATGGAAAAAGTTAAGTAAATATTATTCATTGGTGCTCTTAGTTTCAGTCTGAATGATTTTGGTATGTGTATTTATTTACATGCGAATAAAAATAGACATTTTAACAAATGTTGTGTGTAATTAATGTTTAAAAAATTAATAAAGAAGGTTTTCCAAAAGGAAAAAGCATTTTTTTATGAAACTATCTAAATTAAAACGATCTAGTTATATGAGTATAAAGTCATTATTAATAATGAAATATACGAGTCCAAACTAATATTAGTTGGGCCGGTTAACATATTCAACAAACAAAAAATCTGATGTGGCCAGCACATTACCTTCCGTTAGTTATATGAGGTATTTACGAAAATTCTACCGGTGAACTGTTACCGGTAAACAGCTTTTTATCAGGTTATAGCTACCGGAATCGATATTTTAAGAACGCAAGTGGTAAACAGGGTAGATCCATAACCTATGAAAAAATTTGACGTGGTTAACAAACTGAGCAGAGTCCTACTTTGAACATATTTTCTCTTTTATCGCGCACGCTTCGCTTTGCATCACTACCTATATTGAACAATTTTCGAATACGGTAACTTTTTACCACTCGTGTTTTCGAACACAGTCGGTAAATGCGGTATCTACCGGTAGAATTTTCGTAAATGCGTTTGTATTTTCTATAAAATCCATACAGAAAGTTCCTTGCTAAAGATTCTAAATTTCTTGTAAGTACATTACCTTTCGACAGTTGTATGTATATTATATAAATTCCATACAGAAAATTTCGAGCAAAAAAATCCTAACACAAATATACTACGATTATGTCAATTGCACTTGACACTGACATCTTTCAATCTAAATTTTCTTAATATAGTAGCTGTTGCTAGCATAGCTGGCTAATTTATGAAATTTAATTTCTTTATAATTTTATAACTCTATATCCATTTAATATGAAGTATAAAATGCAGTCAAATCGTATAGAGAATACAATGTTCTTTAATATATATAATAACATTAAAGGTGAAAAAATGATATCTAACATCGTTTTTTCAAGAAAAACTGTTAAAATCTTCAAATTAGGGCACTTCCGGTTGACCAATTATAACCAAAATCTAATCAGCTCTTCATATAGATGCAACGAAGAGGAATACGAAAGAATTATAATTTTTGGAATTGTAGTATTAGAGTTATCGCAGACGAAAATTTTGTTATACACACACACACACACACACACACACACACACACACACAAACACATCCACACACACACACACACACACACACATCCACACACATCCACACACACACACACACGCACACGCACACACACACACACACACACACACACACACACACACACACACACACACACACACACACACACACACACACACACACACACACACACACACACACACAGACACAGACATCATCGTAAAAATAGTAAAATCGTATTCTAGGGACCTTAAAACGTGCTTATTCATTAAAAACTCACCACCGAATTTTTTGACCAAAGACAATACCTTCCTTACCTAAAGGTGACGGAAGGTAATTATAAAATCTACGCAAATGGTGAGATATTTCTACGAAAAAAATTCGACTAGTTTAGAATATAGATTTTAAACTTACAAAAACTGAATTTGTTATTCAAGTATTCCTCCATTTAATGTTGGGTGACACCGCTTTTATTATTAATGCCAGCTTTAGTTCTATTACGCATTAGATCCCTAAGTCCTGCACATTTTTCTGTTAGTATATTATCCCACATGTCTTGCAAGGTAGATTTTACTGTACGCGCTGAATTTTTACGAAGTTGCTTTTCATTGTGCCAAAAGTAAAGGGTCTCGGTAGAAACTAAATCTAGACTAGAAGATGACCCTTAAAATACAGGTAGAACTATTTTCACCAGTCATTCGGCCCACTAATTTATATTGAAAATAGCCGAAAGAATTTTGTAGAATTTTCTAACCATTTGTGTAGATTTTATGATTTGTTGAAAATATAAACCGGTCCAACTAATATGAATTTGAGCTCGTATTATCAAAAAGTATAGATTATTATAAGATAGGTAGAATGCTAGGAGAGAAAGTTTCCAAGTGGGAAGAGAAGAAGATCATGTATAAATTGAATATGTGACGTTAACAACCAGGCAGCTTCACTTTTTAGAAAATGGAGCTGTCTGTTCAAAAAATTCGTAGCAATAAGGCTTGATTTACATTAATGGTACAATGACGGTATGTCAATTACATGAAGCATTTACTTTAGACGGTACCACGACGGTACGAACATAATAAAATACCATGACAATATAGATTTTCCTTTTATGTATTATGACAGTTTGTGGTGCATATGTCATGTTTGATAGAAAAGTAGAAAATATCGTGCAATGTTTAAAAATTTCTCAAATACCGGCTTGGCTATAACTGTCCTTACTCTTGTCCAAGAAGACGAAAATGAAGAAAATCCAGAAAATTTTACAAAACGATACTATTTTCTATGTACTTTCTGTAATAATCTACTTTTGTTAAATAATGTATTTGTATAATCATTTCTCATTTCTAACTCATTTTGACTACATTTTGGTTTAACTAAAAGACAAATGTGAAAAAGTCAAAAACATATCAGATGTCAATCACGTACTAGCATATATGTTTACTGTCACTCGACTGATTTTTGAAGAAAATTATGACAATTTCACACATCTGGCATGTCATGAAGTTACGCGTCATAACATCCTGATGGGACTTGGAAAGAGCCTCCCGGAATATTTATACATTTTGGCGTCCCCTGGGCAACAGTATTTGACTGGACTGGCTAATCTTTCCACTGCTGCACTACAATATTTACGAAGAACTCTTAACAACTCCATGAATGTCTTTATGTCAATCACAGAAAAATGTAGTACTGATACGAATAAATAAATAGAAACTGGTCGTTTCGCTAATGTAAATCAGTGAATATCAATGGACCGTAATCGTACCGTCACCGTACTGAGAACGTAGATGTAAATGAGTCCATTAAAATACATTGGACCAAGAAGTACCGTACCGTTATTGTACCATCATTGTCCCGGTAATATAAACCAAACCTTAACAAGGTAGCTCCTGGAGCCCTTCAAATTTCTTTTTCGATTTTCCGCAATCTTTAAGGGGCTGTCCTTAAATTACGTAACGCAAAATTAGGAAATTGTTGATACCCCCTCCCCCCTTGTAATTCATTCGTAACGCAAACATGAACCCCCCCATATATTACGTAACGCAGTACTTGACCCCCCCCTCCATTTTTTTACTAGATATAAAAGTATATGGCCTCCTTAATATTCAGTTAAAATTTGAAACAGAAACTATTTAAATTAATGTACATAAAGATGAAAAATAACAGAACAGAACAGAAAATATTTAAATTAATGTACATAAGATGATAAATAATGTACTACCCTTGCCCTGTGACTTGTCACCCCAATTTCTTTACTGGATATAAAAGTATATGGCCTCCTTAATATTCAGTTTAAATTTGAAACAGAAACTATTTAAATTAATGTATATAAAGATGAAAAATAATTACTACTCTTGGCCTACGGCCTGTCACCCCAATTTGTTTACTGGATATGAAAGTATATGGCCTCCTTAATATTCAGTTAAAATTAAAGCATATGCATTTGCATATGCTTTTAACAAACTATTGAAAAGTTTTTCTTTTTACTTGAATTCATGATTTAATATGAATTACATTGCACGAATGAAAGACCACTGGCCCGAATTTGAACTGCGCCCGACATCTGTTGATTGTTATTGAAAACAAACGACTGCCTGCATATACGAATTAGCACCGCGAAATTTGAATGTTTCAAAACTATTAAAGCAAGTTTAGCAAATTTTTTTATATTTTATCGTTACGTAACGCACACATTAACCCTCCCCCACCCCCTCGTAACACTTCGTAACGCTACTCTTGACCCCCCCCCCCTTGAAACGTTACGTAATTTAAGGACAGCCCCTAACTGCCTGGTTGTTAACCCACATCTTCATTTAAGAATGTGGCCGAGGCGAAAGAATTGTGCTTAGACAGGAATGTGTGGCAAAAGATGATTGTTTCGTAACTATTATTGTGGTCAAGATGCAGTATTTCGCTACTGAAAGTCGGTCACTTTAATATGTTAAGAGAGGAATATTTGTTGTATGAAAATGTACGGTTAGTAAGAATGTTGTTAAACGAGTGGAATGAGTCAGCTGAGTTCTTGTTGCTCTTATCAGTGTATTCGGGTTTGTGCTAACCAAATCCCCTCGTAATGATCAAATAATGAATTTTCCGTTACCCATATTGATCCTTTCTCGTTAATGTATACAAGTTTGAAAACCACTGTTTGAATCTAAGTAACCTCACACACGAATCGAAATCTCAATCCATGTGTCAAGATCACTATCTCCATCTCTCTTTAAGTTTCATTCTCAACAAATGAAAGTCAATCATCAACATTTACTACTTCCTTCCGTTGCCTTTATTTACATATTTATGATTCCATTTTCCTGTTTATGTAATGTGTTACGCTTTACTATTTGAACAAATTGAAAGAAATTTAGAAATTTCTGAGGAGACAATTAATAATTTTGAGGAAACTGTCATCTAATGAAAGAAAAAGTGAAAATTTTTACAGACGAATGTTACTTTTGTGTTGGGTTTAATTGAGCAAACATCGTTATAAAAGGCAATCAATTGAGAAGTATCTCGTTAATTATTGGCCCGGCAATTAGTAAGGTCGTTAATGATTGGTTAATATTCAGCAAAAAAGATGAGAACAAATTGTTTTAATAATTGAGTAGGCGTTAGTAAAGACTAAAGAGTTTGCTGATAAAATACAAATATTTTTAACAAAAAATCTGTGTTTAGTGCCGTATTGACCACATTATTTTTTGCCGATTTTAGAATTAGTATTAGGTTTGTTCCTACCGAAAGTTCAGAACCACTCAGAACGTGATTCAGAACTGATTTGAATCCATGCGCGAACTTATACTTGTAGATCCGACTTGACAAGTGTTGAAACGATTTAGAACCGGTTGAGAATTTTGTTTATACATACTAACCTATAAAATTACACCTATCAAAAAACATTGTGCTTTTGATTAGGTATAATATATTTAAACTGAAGAAATGGAAGTTCATAATTAAAATATAATAGACGTACATAATTTGAAAATGTTCCAAAAAAACTTGATCTCTGTATTAAGGCACTATTATTTCCATAACATCGTCCAAGAATTGTCCATTACTGTCGTTAGAAAATTCTGACAATTCGGAAAAATCGCTTTCTTCTTCCTTTGCTAATTTCATAAATAACAAAAACTCTTATAGTTATCGAGATAGCAGAGGTAAACTCCGTAAAAACTAATTTTTCACTGCCTTAAATCTCGGAAACTATTGAAGATCAGATCCATGTTAATTAAGCTTTTTTACTTATTTTGGTCAATACTATATGCCCTTAATTTTTTTACAAATATGTCATCATCATTACCGATATCTGCTCGTCCAAAGCAGATTGGCACACCCAGCAGTGGGTAATATGCCGTGATGATATATTTATTTATTTATTTAATTTTTTTTACAGTATTTTTGAAACAGTCGTTATATTGTGCCATTTCAAAAAAAAAAAATCTGGTGTGGCCAACACAATATCTCCCGCCATTTAGAGCCCGTGTCACAAAATGATTAACTAAATCCTTATATTTGGATTAGCGAATTTTACTCTAATTTTGACAATTTGTTTCTTAAAATATAGTCTAATCTAATTCAAGTAACTACGTTTTTTAAATCCCTCAAAAGGATTAAATCGCAATTACAGAGTGTGTTCACATTCACACATATCCATACCTTAGTGGGATTCGAACCCATAGCCCCGAGGGCACTCATGACATGAAGGGTTGCTCTAACCATTGAGCCACCGGAGCTATAATATAATGAAGATTAAATTTTAAATACCGGGATAGAATAGAATTCACTAATCCAAAAATGAGGATTAGCTTAAACATTTTTGTGAATCGTTAATTTTTATTAATCTAAATACATACCTACATATTTACTTATGCTGGAAACTGTATTGAATTCCTTTTCTATTGTTCTATTTACTATTTTGTTTTTAAAGCGTTACTAATATTATTTTGAAATGATTAGTTCTTTGATAGTGACATTTATCTGTCAGTTACATATTGAATAACTGCGTTTTGTTTGTTTAATGTATAGGCTCTGGGATTTAAATTATAGATAATTTTATAAATTTATCCATAAAATATATAGAAAAAGTATTAATGCAAACCTGTAGAAAATTTAATAATCTAATTTTTATAATAACAAAAAAAAAAACATTTAAAGGTATTTTTCGAAGAAAAACTATTTAGAGCTTCTAGTAAAGTGCCATTTCCGGTTATCCGATTTTCACCAAAATCTAATGGGCTCTTTCCATTACAGAAAAAGTTCGAAATTTTCTGAATAGTATTTGAGTTAGAGTGGAGGATCCACACATGCATACACATACACACACATACACACATACACTCATACACACATACACACATACACACATACACACATACACACATACACACATACACACATACACATATACACACATACACACATACACACATACACACATACACACATACACACATACACACATACACACATACACACATACACACATACACACATACACACATACACACATACACACATACACACATACACACATACACACATACACACATACACACATACACACATACACACAGACACACAGACACACACACATCATCGTGAAAATGTTAAAATTGGATTCTAGGGACCTTAAAACGTGTCCATTTACCAAAATCTCGATATGCGATTTTTAGCACGATCCCTGTACCTAGGGTAGCGGGAGATAAAAATGTAAAACTACGCAATTATATATATATATATATATATATATATATATATATATATATATATATATATATATATATATATATATATATATCATACGTATACTGTGCAAATATTAACTATCCGAGTACATAACATAATATTGATTGTGACTGGGCCTATTAACTTGTTTGTTACCAAAACATATCAAAATCTATCCAGTCTCTTTGTACAATGTGCATTTACGTACATATAGTGCAATTACATTAACGTGCGTGATGATTAAATCCAAAGTCAAATTCCGGGATTACAGATTACAGTTATGAATCCTTATCCTTGCATTGCAGTAGCAACATCAACAACTCGACTGTCCTCGTAATAAGTAGGATTCTGTGTAAGAGATAAACATTCGTGTCGATTTTTCTCAAGGTATTGTTTAAAACGAAAATATGATAATTAAATTGTTTTGCAAGTTCAAAGAACAATGTTATTTTCAGCATTAATACAACACGAAATTTTAAAATGGATACTCGTGATGAGAAGATTAAGAAATTTTCAAATTTTGAAATGGTGTTAAATTTACTAAATGTACTAATTATATCTGAATGATTGTATGTAATTAAATAATCTTCTGGAGATGCAATGAGCAAATTTTATTGCAAAATAATTTTATCTTTTACTGTCTAATTTCGTTTGTTATGAATTCAGACAAAAATTAAATAAAATTTGTTGAAATTTGCTAGTATATGGCATTGCGAAGGATTGAGACACCTCATTCGCGATTTTTTGTTTATTACAAAAATAATAAAATCCATCCATAGATATTTGGTTTGATAGTTGCAGAGAGTTATAGAGAAAACTCCGTTGCCAACAAAAAATTTATAGAAGAGTAAAGCATACTGAAATAAATATAAAAATTAAAGTCATTTAAATTTCAATTGAATTTTTCTGAATATTTTTGTTTAGTAGGAATATACAGAGTGATCAAAAATAACTGATTCAGTTGGCAATAACAAAAATTACTACAGCTAATATAACGATGTCAATGTCAAGTGCGATTGACATGTTTATATTATAATTTTACTGCAAATACAGAATCAATTCTAAGAAACTTTCTGTATGGAATTTGTACAAAATACATGGAGCTGAGGGAAAGTAATGCACTGGAAATATAGAATCTTTCGCAGGAACTGTGTATTTTATACAATAAAATACATAGAACTGACGGAAGGTAATGTGCTAGCCACATCAGATTTTTTCATATATATCATAAGTGGTAAATTTTTGCCGGAAAAATTTTCAGATTGTTACGAGAGCACATTACCTTCCGTCAGTTCTATGTATTTTGTACAAATTTCATACAGAAAGTTCCTTGCTAAAGATTATATTTCTTTGAGTGGCATTGACAAAAAAATTACGAGTTGTCAAACGAGTGATTTTTGATCAATGTCACGAGATAAATTGGCAAAGGGCTCGAGTAAAGCAATCGGAAAATTTTTCCAGGATAAAATTTAACCACGTATGGTATTCGGATGACTATTTCCAAAATAAAAATCAGGTAATCATTTATATAATTTTTTTGTTGACAAAAATCTTATAATTTTTATTGTGTTTAGAGGTTATGTTTAAGTTTGCTTTTTCAACGTTTTAAATAGATTCCTGACCGAATCGACTCGTTTTTAATAAAAACTGATAACACTGAAATTATACAGACTTTGACAGGTATGTAAACAATATATTTCTAAAATGTCAAAAAAATTTCGCTTATCAAAACTCACTTGTAAAAATTCGACATCTTACGAGTATTGGCTTAAAAGGTGCGAAAAATTTTTTGTTGCAGTGTTTTGTTGACGTGAAACTTGGTAACTAGGTAGAATCCTGAATTTGGATTGGTTTATGTATTTATGAGTGAAATAGTCAATTATATTTATTAGCTGTTTCCAATGTTATTGCATAGCTGGCTGCTTTATGAAATTTAATTTCTTTATAATCTTTTAATTCAATATCCATTACATATGAAGTATAAAATGTAGTCAAATCGTATAGAGATTAAAATATTCTTTAATATTTATAATAACATTAAATATGAAAAAAAATACATTTAACAGCGATTTTTCAAGAAAAACTGTTAAAATCTTCAAATGAGGATACTGCCGGTCGACCAATTATAACCAAAATCTAATCAGCTCTTCATATGGATGTAACGAAGAGGAATACGAAAGAATTATAATTTTTAGAATTGTAGTGTTGGAGTTATCGACGGAGAAAAAATCGTCACACACACACACACACACACACACACACACACGCGCGCACATACACACACACACACACATACACACACACACACACACACACACACACACACACACACACACACACACACACACACACACACACACACACACACACACACACACACACACACACACACACACCATCGTAAAAATAGTAAAATCGTATTCTAGGGACCCTAAAACGTGCTTATTGATTAAAAACTCATCACCAAATTTTTTGACCAAAGACAATACCTTCCTTACCTATAGGTGACGGAAGGTAAAAATATGCTTTCTGTTGAACTTGAGAACCACTGGTTTAAAAAAATATTTTCTTCTCTAGTCGGAATGTCCCCCTTGGTCGACTATAAAATTGTCTTATATTGTTTTATTGTTTATTATTTGAGGTAGCTCGTTTAGCTGTTACACCTGTATATACTGTATCTGGTTTAAGATTGCAGTGATGCAAAGATAGAAGCAGTTTGATCTTGTTTTCTGATTGGATAATCCCCGATATTATCCAATCAAACAACAAGATCAAACTGCTCCTACTTTCACATCACTGCAATCTTAAAACAGATACAGTATAGTTTACAGTCAATCCTTATAAATTCCTACTATCAGTTCGAAGAAAGAATCGTGTGAATAAAATTGCAATTTATAATTTATGATGATCCATTAAAGATATCATTGAAAAATGCATTATGCTTACAAAACTGACATTGTGTACGACCATGTAAAGACAATTTATTGCACTTCAAATCACTAAAGTTTGTGATTCCCATTCAGGAAACATCTTGGTACTTGGTACATGACGCATTATAAAAAAGGAAATTACTATTTGAAATTTAAATAATTACTTACCTACACTTACCTCACTAAAATAATAATTGAACACTGCTGCTCCAATGACTTTAATTATAAATTACTGCCATTGTTGTAATCTGGAAAATTATGCAAATATTTTAGTTTCTTCAAATGTTGCAATGAGCAAAACCACTGTGCTTCAAAGTTTTAAACCACTAAATGATCTTCTATATAGCGAGCGAAGTAACTATATAAAAGTTGTAGTTTGGGTACTTTTATTAATCCATATAAAATTATTGGCGTCGTTTTGTAAAAAGTTATAATTCTTTCGCATTCTTCTTCGTTACATCCATCTGATTAGATTTTGGTTACAATTGGTCAACCGGAAGTACCCTCATTTGCAAGGACCTTTCTGTATGAAATTTGTACAAAATGCATAAAACTGACGGAAGGTAATGTGCTGGCCACATCAGATTTTTATGAAAAAAATATTAAAATCTTCGGACAAGGTTTAAAAAATCCAATTTTCCCGACTGCTACAATCTTAATTATGCCCGTAGTAGTCCAATCAGTACAGGTTTTCACCCTGCAAAAGGTGGTATAGAAACTAATTTAACATATTTTGTTTATGCCGGGATGGAGATGAAAAGTTCAAGTTTTTGATCTTGGGGAGGCTCGGCGCGAGACGCCATCTTAGATCAAATGTGCAAAAAAATTTTTTTTTGTTTTTGGCTATTTTCTCAAAAACTGTAGCCTATATCAAAATTTTAGAAGAATACAAAATTAAATCTCGTAAATTTTTGTACAAAAAAGGGCTCTTACATTTATGTTGAAAATAATTAACCAGAATAACAATTTAGAAAAAAAAATATATTACTCAAAAAATAAACAATATTAGGTATTTAATACATTTTATTTATTTTTTACAACAGTTTACAGTTGTTGTGGCATCGAAATAGTTATTTGTATCACTAGTCCAGAAACTGAATATTTGCGAGAACGAGTTTATTTTGACAGGCCGAGCTGAAAGCGAGGCCTGCAAATACGAGATCTTGCAAAACAGTTTCTGGGCGTGTGATACACAAGATTTTTTGTGCCGACATCTCCATAAATTCTTCGTATATTTCTCAACACTTTATTCTATTTTACATAACCTAAAAAAATTAACATATATTTTTAACGGTTTTGCATTGCAAGATTAATTATAATTACTTACATTTGAGCTTAAAATGGGTAATTATTTTATATTTATTGAAAATATATCATACAAACATTAGTTATATATATTTATATATGCTATACTTTAGCATATTTTCAATGACAGATAGCGGAAACTCAATTGTATCACGTGAAGTTAGTTGTAGTTACAAAACAAACGAAACAAATTAGTCCTAAAGTTGGAACTTATAATTAATCTATACGAGATGACAGCAATGACAGCATATTATTATTTTTATGACAAAATTTAGTTATTTAAGTTACAATAATTAAAGATTTAGCCCTAAAATTTGTAAACATTTTGCTAATTCTTGTGTTGAAAATAATCTTAAATTGACATATCACCAGAACAGTAATGCAAACTCCTTTTGCCGGCCTAGGCCAGCAACAGCGCATTTCTGGACGATTTTGAGTTCTGTAATACTAGTCAAATTGGACGGAGGTACGAAAAATGTTTTTTCAACACTTTTCTACTAATTCATACACCACTCGAATCCGGTTAAAGATATGATGTCGCGGTTTAAAAATTTGGATTCAGCATGATATTCTTCATCATGTTATGTATTACATGTTTTTTGTCGATGAGCGGTTAGCGTGTTACTAACAACTTATAAGATATCCCTCTAAAATATTAAACATCTGCAAATCGGGTAAGTTCTCATTTCTACCTCTCGGTAAGAGAGATATTGAATTCATGCTAAAAATCGCATCTCCAGATTTTAGTGAATAAGCACGTTTTGAGGTCCCTAGAATCCGATTATAACATTTTTACGATGATGTCCATATGTGTGTATGTGTGTGGATGTGTGGATGTTGGATCCACGATTTCTCAAATACTATAAAACTTGAGACATTTTTAACTACGGATTCCTCAATCTAACAATAATGGGAAGAGTTGATAAGTTTTAGTAACAATTGGACAACCGGAAGTAGTATTTACAAGAAAAAAAATCATCTAAATATTATTTATCGAAAATTTATGTAAATACTTATATTAAAGAACGTTAAATTCTTTATTCGATAAATATAAAGTCATTATTATATCTTCTATAGATTTAGAGATAAAGAAATGCATATAAAATAATTTGTTGTAAAAAATCTCAGATCAAACTACTACAAGGCAAGAAATTCAAATGTTTGTAATTGACACATAAATGTCACTGTCAAAAATATTTGTATACCACTGTCAAAAATATTTGTACATCATTATGAAGATTATGAAAATTAAAAAAGTCAACAACGCAAAAGAATATACATAAAAAAGAATATAAAAGGAATTTGCGAAAAAATGACGAATATAGAAAAAGAAAGTAGAAAAAGAAAATTTCAGGATATTGAATATAAATAAAATGTATGTATTGTACATAATTTATATGAAAATATCCCACAGGTTTTGCAAATATATGTGATAATTATTTTGTAGTGAGACATGAATATATATATATATATATATACAGGGTGTTAATTAAAAAACGGGCCATAGGCGTTTAACATGGGAAATCAGTTTTTCCTTGCGCAAAACTTCCCATTTAATTTTAAATAAAAATGTTTCAAATAAATGTTATAGAGAATTAAATTCTACACCAGCCTCACTAAACAGATTTTATTTTGCATGTTTAGTAACCTGTAAAATCCAATTTGAAATTTTATAAATATTGCACATTTGTAGTGATAGCCATGAAATTTAAACAAAATTACAAAGAAATGTATATCGTTTGAATTGTCAGAATTTCGATTTTTCAGGTTACAAAATAAAAATAAATAAAATCTAAGCATTAATTTAGATGTAGATTATAAAAACAAAATATTTTTAAGGACTTAGGATAGAATATAATGGACTTTTCCAATTTAACGGCTATCTCTTTCTATCGCTGCAAATAGTAAGAAAATGGCGCGAATAACTGCCAGTTGGGCTGTCAAACGAAACATCAAAAATATTGCAGTCATTAAAATACCTGTATTCTCAGTGAAAATTTGCATCGTTAGACATTTTACCTTCAATAAAAGCTTTTGTAACTTATTTCGATAAGATTTTTTAAAGTTATCCGAGATATTCTCACATTTTACGTCTAAATGTTTTAGAATCAAACGTCATAGATCTCAGTTGTTCTTACTATGCGCAGATCCCCATTGCGCATATCTTCTATCTCTTTAAATTGGAAAGGTCCATTATCAGCAATTTTTATTTGAAAATCGAATTTCTGACAGTTCAAACGATATGCATTTCTTTGTAATTTTGTTTAAATTCCATGGCTATCACTACAAATGAGCAATATTTATAGAATTTCAATTTGGATTTTACAGGTTACTAAACATGCAAAATAAAATCTGTTTAGTGATGCTGGTGTATAATTTAATTATCTACAACTTTTATTTGAAACAATTTTGTCTAAAATTAAATGGGAACTTTTGCGCAAGGAAAAACTGATTTCCCATGTTAAACGTCTATGGCCCGCTTTTTAATTAACACCCTGTATATATATATATATATATATATATATATATATATATATATATATATATATATATATATTTGTATGTATTTGTATGAAAAATTATTTTTTGTTTTATGCGTACAACCAGGTAAAATATCTGGCGAGAGGTTATGTGCTGGCCACATCAGATTTTTTCATATGAAATTTCAACAAGTATTAAATAAGTAATCTTGTTCATCTTTAATCGTGTTACAGTCTAATCATATATAAACGTAGTAGAACAAAAGAAATCTGTGCAGTGCAGGTGTAAATATTTACAGGACCCGTTACAAAAAATTAAGTCAAAAATGAGTTTTTCAAAAAAAAAAAAAAATTACACAGGCTTTCAAATAACGGTTTGTCCTGTAAAATGAAGGACGTTTGATCTTATTTGCATATTCGCTTATTTAACCGAAAGAAACCATAATTACAGAACGCTCCACTGCTCCAATTTCTAGGAAAGAAACCACCCACGCCTCCTATTACTCCATACTATAATACAAATCACTTCCACTTTGTGATTCCATTTACTCAGTGACAACTACAACAATTAGCTCTATAGAAATGGAGAGTTTTCAGAATATTCCCCACTATATTTTGGCGCCGCACGGTAAGTAAGAAAGCATAGTAACCGCGTGCTGGAGCTCACTATCCGGACTGCCATGAGCGAGGCAGAGTCCTACTCTGGCTCCGGACTCCGGTGATAGTTATTTTTTTCAAAAAAAAGGCGGGAACGTGAGTGATGGAGTTGTGTAAAATATGTTGGATTCTAACAAGTGCCATTTATTTATTCCATTTAGCTGAACTTAAAGGTAAGGAGAATAGTGAAAGTATTAATAGGAGTATACAGGGTGGTTATTAGATACAGTGTCATTTAACGGGGGAAACAGATTTTACAAATTTTATCTTTCATGTAAAAATTCATAGAATACTTTATGCAGGATGGTCAAGAGTCAGCGAATTTTTTGCTCACAAACCCCGGATGAATTATAAGAAGTTTTTTTTACCTCCGACTACCCTTGGTAAGGGAGGTATAGGGATCATGCTAAAAATCGCATATCGAGATTTTGATAAATGACCACGTTTTAAGGTACCTAGAATCCGATTTTAACATTTTCACGATGACGTCAGTGTGTGTGTGTGTGTGTGTGTGTGTGTGTGTGTGTGTGTGTGTGTGTGTGTGTGTGTGTGTGTGTGTGTGTGTGTGTGTGTGTGTGTGTGTGTGTGTGTGTGTGTGTGTGTGTGTGTGTATGTGTGTGTGTGTGTGTGTGCGTGTGTGTGTGTGTGTGTGTGTGTGTGTGTGTGTGTGTGTGTGCATCCTTTACTCTAACTCAAATACTATCATTCAGAAAATTTTGAAACCTTGTATTTTTACCTTATTTTAATATAGGAAGAGACCAGTAGATTTTGGTGTATATCAGATAACCGGAAATGGCACTTTACTTGAAGCTCAAAATAGATTTTCTTCGAAAATTACCGTCAAAAGATACTTTTTGAAGATTTGTGTTATTATAAAAGTTAAAGATTATCAAACTTTCTACAGATTTGTATAAATACTTTTTCTATATATTTAAGGATAAATTTATAAAATATCTATAATTATAATCCCGGAGCCCACGCTTTAAACAAGCAAAACACTTTAGTTACATTTTGGTTTTCTTTGTAATCGTAATTAAATGGCGTTTTATCGTTTTGTAACGATTCCTGGATCCTTGTGTTTGCAAAAGTAAACTACAGCACATATTTACTTAAAGTTATCCAATTCGCCATACATTTAGAATTTAGTCACTAATTTAATGGAAAAATTGTACAAGAGAACCATGAGTCAAGACACCTAAAGATTAGTTTACATAATAATATAATTATAGTTTATGTCAATGACAAATGTTTCCATACAACCGTATTGTCTTTATTTCTAATGTAATGTAAAAATGCAGTGCATAAAATGATAAACAATATGTACTCGTACCATATCTTTAAAAATAGTTGCTAGAACCCTTTTGGGCATTACTTAGAAAAAAGATAACAACAATCTGTTGGGGCTCCAAAAAGCACAATAAATTTTAAAATTCGCCAAAGACTCATGGGGCATGTCAGAACTAAACTTCGTCGTATAGAATAAAACTAACACTAGCTCTATATTAAATATGAATTTTAAAGCTTAAGCTGGATTAACTGTTATAGTAATAATTCATATTACTCTCTTAATCAGGTGTTTTAAAAAAAAATTAACATATCTCTTTTCTTCTGAAATTCAAATAAGTACGTTCTACAGTATTATTAAACATGAATTTCTGTATATATTAAGCACAGTAACACTTTAAAAATATACTTTTTGAATTGGCGCCAAATTCCACTACCTGTGTCGTCAGAAAGACATTAACCAATGACAAAACTGGGAAGATGATAAAAAAAAACAAATGTATCATACATCATGTCAATCATTGCTATAATGACAACTGTGCGACAAAAGATCTGACTAGTGCAGCGTGATTTTTCGTTCTTTATTTGGGCAGACTGCATAAAACACTTTTTTACCGCCAGGTTTGATTATTTTCAAATACAAAAATCAGTAGTAGTTGACAGCTATCATGACTGTAGTGTCACTCGTTTAAATTCCATATGTGGCAAATGTAAGCCACACCCTCATTGGTTAGGTCCTATCGAACATCATCAGGCGAAAGGGGATACGGAAATTCAAACATTATAATTTCAAAGACAATTTTCTCATGGATAAAGAATAATACGAAAAAATAAAAAATGGGGAAAAATATTTTTTCTTGTTCTTTCGATTAAGGGCCACTTTTACAATCATTAGATAAACCTCGTATAACGCTATACCAGGTATAAAATTGGAAATTGTATTTTACAAACCTCGGATAAACCTCAGATAGAATAAACACAAATATTTCTTATCCCATGGAATTCGGTCGTATAAACGTCGGATAACTTTATCCCTGGTTCTTATGGATACCACGTAAACACAAACGATGTTTTGTTATTCATACGTTTGACAGATGTCAATCAACTATTTCAACATCACTGTCCGAATCAAAAATAACATTTTCATAATACCATACTGTTAAATGTGCTTTAACAGTACTGTATGCTCAACCGATATATGCATCAGAACAGCCACGGCCGTTATTTTTTATAACAGTACAATTATTAAAAATCATGTGTTCCTAAAAAAATCTCAGCATCATGAAATTGTCATGAAGAGCTGTCACCTGTCAATATGCTATAGAAAATAGAATTTTAAGAAGATATTTTATGTTATTATGAAAAATACTGAACGTCACACGGCTGATATACAAATAACAGACACGGTTGATTATAAAATCTCGGCTATCGCCTCGATTTTACAACATTCAACCTCATCTGTTATGTGCTACATATCAGCCTTATGACGTTAATAACTATTATATCATCTAACATTGTGAAAAATGCAAATTAGAAGGCAGAAGTAATAACAATATTGAAGAAAAATAGTCTAACAAGAAGATAATTTTATTGTGCCAATACCAAGCTAAAGTGATTTAACGTAATTCCTGGTATAACTATCTGACAGATAAAAATGCATTGTAAAAGACTGTCTTGTTTATCAAAGGTATAATTGCTAGGATAAAGTTATACCTCCGATAGCTATACCATAGTTTATCCAAAATTGTAAAAGTGGGCCTAAAGCAAAGAAAAAAAAACCTTGCAACACTTCATTCTACTAAATATTTGGGAGACCATTTACATCTATCTCCAGATTACAAATTTGACTGACAAGGAGTAGGAAAATTATTTTTCATGTGACTTGTTGCAGTAATAATCAAATTCCATATATTTTCCTTAAACCAAAGAATCGCCCATTCAATTTTTTTCCGAAAGCTTATGTGATTCATTAATTGGACTTGTCCGATTTTTGTGATAACTTCAACATATTCTATAAAAGTTTCATTATAATTCAAAAAGATTATTTTGACATTCTAAATATAGTATTTACATTTTTACATACCATCGTTACAAATAATTTATCAACCTGTGATTTCCAAAAGTTTAATATTTTCCAAGTAAAATTCGCAAACAAAATATGAATATAAAACAGATAAACTAACTTTTTAATGCTTTCCATATTCAACCGACCTTTCCGAATACAAATTCATCTCCATCTCAAAACTACGTTGCTAACATTTCTTCCGAAGAATACAAATTACATTTCACAATCTACCATAGATAAATAATAAGATTAAAAATGATTTCATGAAGAACAGTACGAAGTAATTAACGAATATGGTCCCATTTCACGAAGAGTGATTTTAAAATTGTTGGACTGAAAAAAGAAAAGGATTTACTCGTAGCTATCTGCTCATTCATCTTTCTCCTGTAACCACGAACAATTGTTTACATACGCGAGAGCACACGACAAGTACATGTGTATACAGGTACAGGTGCATCAAGCAACTTGTGAATATATTGCAATGAATCAAAACGCGATGCAAGCTAAGTAAACATTTGCTCTAATGATAGCACAATAGAATTACGCGACTCTACAGCGGGTCCTAGATGTTCAATAATCTTCTATAACAGGGATGGCGAATCAATGGCACGCGTCACAATATTTTGGGTACGTCACTGATCACAAAATTCATTATGATGCACTACGAAAAAAAGTGTGAAGTAGGTATTATATGACCAGCGAACCAGCGAACGTGAGTGATCCGTACGCTACGGAATGTTCGGGTGCGGTGCGCGGGTCATTTGATAAACTGAATTTATCCCAATTCGATTGGTTGGAAATTGAAGAATTTGAAATGCAGCTGATTGATTTCCAGTCTAGTTCAATATGGATTCAAAAATTTATTGAAACAAGGAAAGAGTTAGAATTAATTGAAACAGAAAGATTGACAAGTAATATAAGTAAAAATGCTAATAACAAAATTTTGGAAACATGGAATGCGTTACGAGGCACATTTAATTGTTTGAAGAACCTGGCTCATGCTATTTTAACAATATTTTCATCAACCTATGCCTGCGAGTCATTATTTTCAGAGATGAATAACATTAAAGACTCGGTTAGAAACCGTTTGACAGATGACTCCAGTCACAGAAAACAGCAAACTTGCTGTTTGTCTGTGCTCCAGTTCAGCATGCATTCTGCTGAAAGTAACATCTTACAACCCTAACATATGTTATTTGTCATCGAATCTGCAACAACAGAAGTCACACTAATTTTACTTTAATTTAAATTACGCGTATAATTGAAACATTGCAAAATGTTCCTATTTTTTTGTAGTAAATAAAGAGTTTTGAGTTGATAGTATTTATTATTATTATTTTCCCAATAATCACAAAGTCAAAATTAATTGATGGCACGTCTATGACCTCATTAAACATTTCTTTAGAAAAATGGCACGTTGATACGTAAAGGTTCGCCATCCCTGTTCTATAATATTTGATATTGACACAATTATTGCCGAAAGAGGGTATATTAAACAATTGCGCAATATAAAGATGTCTCTGAAATAGGGGGACATGACATGACATGACATGACACAGATTGCTTGGCACATAATAAGATTGCTTGGCACATAATAAGACGATTTAACTAAACATTCCTATATCCGAAAGTGCACCGTTTAGCCAGTGCCACTATTCTGCTTCAAAGTTTTTTTTTAAGAAAGATTAATTTTGCTTATAATAACGGAATGTTTTGTTCAATTTGAATGGTTTGGTATGACAATCCATGTGGATATAATTCTTTTAATATGGTAGGTATTTGTTATTGTTAGTAAAGAACTAATGTATGAGACTATAACATTTTAATGGCAACTTCAGTAACATAAAATTGTTGATTTCAGAAAGATATATTCAATAGTAAATTTTTTACCTTCCGTCACCTTTAGGTCAAAAAAATCGATGGTGAGTTTTTGATGAATAAGTACGTTTTAGGGTCCTTAGAATACGATTTCACTATTTTTACGATGATGTCTATATATATATATGTGTGTGTGTGTGTGTGTGTGTGTGTGTGTGTGTGTGTGTGTGTGTGTGTGTGTGTGTCTGTATGTGACAAAATTTTCTAATGCGATAACTATAATACTACAATTCCAAAAATTAAAATTCTTTCATATTGCTCTTCGTTACATCCATGTGAAGAGCTGATTAGATTTTGGTTATAATTGGTCAATCGGAAGTACGATTTGAATGTATTTTATACTTTATATTAAATGGATATAGAGTTAAAATTTATAAAGAATTTAAATATCATATATTAGCCAGCTATGCTATAACTCTGGAAACAGCTGCTATATTAAGAAATTTCTGATTGAAAGGTGTCAGTGTCAAGTGTAGTTGACAGTATGTTTGTGTTATAATTTTCCTGGAAATATTATGTTCTGTTGCTAGAAACTTTCTGTAGGGAATTTGTATAAAATACATACAACTGCCTTTAGGTAATGTATAAGGAATAAAATCTTTTGCAAGGAACTTTCTGTATGACATTTATACATAGAACTGACGGAAGGTAGTGTGTTGGCCACATCAGATTTTTTGTCTTTGCGTAACTTGTCATATCTATAACGATTTAGTCACATAAATTCCAACGGCTAGTTTTTAACCAATCATGATGCAAAACACTAGAAAATTCAACCAATGGGAGCAGTATTATACTGATAAAACTCCGTTACCCCGATAAATTTCCGCTACCAAATAAATAAACAGTTGTTATTGTTTATAATTGTCAGTGTGACAGTTAATAAATATTTCAAGTTTAAAAATAAAATAATAATTAAATTGTTTCATTTTGCGTTGTCTTTGGAATTTATCTCACCAGATATCACACGACCTCTCTGATTTTCTCAGATACACTTTATTTTTAAGCATTTATTCTTTTTGCTTTTAAGCAAAATCACAAGCAAACCGACATTAGGTAAAACCCCTTCTCCTTTGGAGTCGGGATTTACCATGCAGTTTGCTTTCGTGTTAAGCAAAAAAATTCGGGCAAAATAAAAATGTATCGATAAAGTTTATAGAATAAAATTAAATGTGACTGTGCCGTGTAATTTTTAAAATAAATATTATCATGCAGTCTATCCAAATGTCAAACAACTAATTTTTAATGACAGTAATTGTGTGCTTGGGGATAAAATATTCAATTAATTTAATTGTACCATAAATAACTATTGTCAATCGAAACTTCTCTTTGCACAATATGTATATGTGTAAAATATTGGTTTGACTGCTAGTATTATTGGGCAATACTGTCATATTTAAGAATAAGTTTTGGGTGAGGGTGAACATCAATATTATTGAACAATATTAATGCTCGATAATACGTACCACTTAATATCAAAGGTTAAAACTCTTTATTTGAAACTGGAGTGGAAGAGTTGTAGGTGAATTCAATTAATTTTGTTTTTCCAACACCTACTTATAAAAGTGGCATTTAATCCAATAAAATTTCTAAACAATTTAATAATGAGAACGGAAAAAAATCTATGTAATCACACAAGTGATCTCTATTTAAAGGACAATATTTGGGGAAAGTATCAGTCATACCAAGACAAGAAAAATATTAATAATCTACTCACGTTTGGAAGCAAACCGTTTAAACTGTTTAAATACTCTTTCGTTTGATTTTTACCTTCCGTCACCTTTAGGTAAAGAAGGTGTCTTTGGTCAAAAAATTAGATGATGAGTTTTTGATGAATAAGCACATTTTAGGGTCCCTAGATTACGATTTTACTATTTTTACGATGACATCTGTATATATATATATATATATATATATATATATATATATATATATATATATATATATATATATATATATATATATGTGTGTGTGTGTGTGTGTGTGTGTGTGTGTGTGTGTGTGTGTATGAGAGAGAGAGAGTGTGTGTGTGTGTGTGTGTGTGTGTGTGTGTGTTTGTGTGAGTGAGTGTGTGTGGGTGACAAAATTTTCGCCTGCGATAACTCTAATATTCTACCCTATTATATTATTTTATTGTATCAAATTTAGAATTTTTTAAAAATTAATTATTTAAATTATGGATTTAAATCATTTTATACCTACTTTATATATTTTGTATTTTATCATTTGTTATTATGTCAAATATATCATTATTTATATTTATTTATAATTTTTCATGTATTTCTCTGAAGATGGTGAATACACCGAAATCGATAAGAAGTTATTAATTTACGTGTTTTATTTTTATTTTATAATTTGTATATTTACTAATTTGTGGTACACATCAAGAGATTGTATTAATTAAAATAAATAAATCTAATACTACAATTCCAAAAATTATAATTCTTTCGGATTCGTCTTCGTTACATCAATATGAAGAGCTGATGAGATTTTGGTTATAATTGGTCATCCGGAAGTACTCTCATTTGAATTTTTTAACAGTTTTTCTTGAAAAAATGATGTTAAATATAATTTTTTCACATTTAATGTTATTATAAATATTAAATAATATTTTATTCTCTATACGATTTGAATGCATTTTATACTTCATATTAAATGGATATAGACTTAAAAAATTATAAAGAAATTAAATGTCTTATATTTGCCAGCTATGCTATAACTCTGGAAATAGCTGCTATATTCAAAAACTCTGATTGAAAGGTGTCAGTGTCAAGTGCAATTGACAGTATGTTTGTGTTATAATTTTACTGGAAATATACGATCTTTTGCTATCTGTATGGAATTTGTTTGTTTAAAATACACGCAACTGCCTTAATGTAATGTACAAAAAATAGAATCTTTTACTTGGAACTTTCTATATGATATTTATACAAAATACATATAACTGACGGAAGGTAATGTGCTGGCCACATCAGATTTTTCTTATGTTTATAACATGTTACCCTTAAAATTACACGTATGTTCCATTCTCTCGAAGAGAACAGTCAATGGACACGAACTTATTTCTGCTGCTTGTCTTTAATTGTCCATAGAGACGTTTAGCTGCCAAAGCATTTACCATCTGCACCTCCGTACATTAAATATATATCGCCAAATTATGAGTTTGTATAATCGTTCATTATTAAAACAAAACTACATAGTCAGAACAAATTCCAAAGGCGATTTCGGGCGACAACCGTTCACTTGCGGTATGTTGCGTTCAGATACGTTCACACATTCGGGTGCTAGGAACAACATACCCGGTATGCTTGGATCAGTGGTCACAGCTGAACGAGTTTGTGAGTCGGGTCAGCTCTCTGTTCACTATTTCTATCTCTTTTTAACATGTCTTTTTTTTAAATGTCAAAACAGTCGGAGTCGTGGTCTTATGTCAAACAGAGTGACATTATTTTCGTTGACTCTTTTTTGGACAAATATGGAAAAACTATCTTTCTCCGTTAATGCATTTTAAGTGCCAGACACTATTTTTGATAGTTTTAAATGTCGCAGAATATACATAACCACCAAGCACGGTGTCAACAAGTGAACCAACGATTTTTGGCGCCACCATTTACCATATCATACCGTAACTAACCGTAAGTAATCCGAAGAAGTGAACGGGTATGTCGCACGAAATCGCCTAAAGTGTTCCAAGTTTTTACGGTCACAATAAATTATGACAGTTGCTAAAGAAAGGTGATTAAAAAAAATAACACACCTCAGATAGTGAACAAAAATCGACAATTTGGTCGCGAGTCTGGGGAACCGGATTCAATCCCGACCGACGCCAAATAGTACGAATTTTAAATAGCACAAAATTGACCCCTGTGGTGCACTATCCACGCCAGCAATGAGTGTCCGTGAGGTGACGCCTGGTGAATACCCGCGCGATACAAATCTGTCATCATTATTACGGATATCTGTGTACAAAGCAGATTGGCACACCCAGCAATAGGTAATATGCCGTGACGATATATTTATTTATATTATCATTATCATCTGCAAAAAATCAAATTGAATTCTTGAAAGCAAAGATGATTGGTACATCCTGACCATAATTAACCCACAATAGAATAATTAAAGTAATCAATTTTCATTTGGAATCCATGGGAATCTATTCTTACCTCATTGACTGAACTGTAGTTAGCTCACATTTACATCTACAAAAGAGTTTAGAGAAAATGCGACCTAGATCAAGTTCAGCTCACGTTTAAATTTCGTGTCAATTTTTTACAAAACGAAACAAAAAATCTATAATCATTTACTAATTTTCAAGTGCAATATAATTGAAACACTGTAATAATTAGATTTGTGCATGTCAATGTCGTATGATGCAAGTTTATGAAATTATAAGTAGATCAAAATATTTATTTTTTTGCAATAAATAGAAGGAGCACCTATAATTAAGTGTGAATTGTAGTAGCCAGGAGAAATGTTTCGAAATTGATGGAAAAACTAAGTAATTTTAAAACTACTTAAATCTTACATTACTACACTTTTAACTACTACGACTTTGCAATAGGGTCCTCCACCATTCTAACAAATTAGAACAACAGCGAAAGTAAACCTAATAATACTTGTTTTAATTTATATACGAGGTCTGTTAGAAAAATATCCGACATTACTTTTTTTGCAAAAACCTGATGGATTTGAATCAAGCTTGCGTGAGCCGACCTTGAACCTTCGTGGGCATGCGCAGGGCCGCTCCGTGGGTATTAGGCGCCTTTGTGCTATGTTATATTTTAGCGCCCCTTCCCGTCAAGATGTAAAATTTGCAAATTAAAGTTGAAACTATACTTTTTGTTCTTCAAGTATGCTAGATTTAATATATTGATGAAATTATCCTAGATTCATTCTTGTAATGAATAGGTTATAATCTAAATCGTTTGTTGTAATCAATAATTTTCAACAGATTTCAGAATTGCATTTGCATTTGATTCTTTGCAAAATGATAATAGGTTTTTAAATATTGGATTCATTGTGGGACTCATTCTTGTAATCAATATTCTTGAGTTATAATCAATATATTCATTGTTGTAATCAACATTTTCAGAGTTATTATTTCAATAACAATGCTAGAATAATAACGAACCGATTGATACGATAATTATTTTACTTATAACTAGAGCTCTAATGCAAACAAATAAAAAAAAATTAAAAATTCACGCATGCGCACGAAGGTTCAAGGTGGGCTCATGCAAGCGCGCTTGATTCAAATCCATGAGGTTTTCGCAAAAAAATAAGGTCAAATACTTTCCTAACAGACTTCGTATATCTGAAATTCTATGTCCAAGTCAAAATTAATACACATTTTCACTAGAATGAACTATTATAGCATCCATTATCGTCTCAGGTTGCTTTCTTTATGTAAATTTTGAAAACCACTACTTCTGTTTTGCATTAGTGAAACTTTGTCATCATAACATCATATGTATTACTCCTCTACAATTTTGTTAAATTATAAGATTATTGCAAAATTGCATCTGCCTTCAGTAATATAGCAATTATCTTCTCGTACATGAGTATCTTTTGACACTTATCTATTATTATAAGCCGTCAAGCTAATTAAATAGTACATGATGTTATTAATAACAAATTACTCGCTTAGAAACAACTCTCTCCGAACAAAGCAAAATTGGGAAAAGTAATCACGATGACATTTATTTTAAGAAGATTAGTAATTTTAACATTTAAAGTGTTGCATGAATTATTTGGCATTTTGTAGATGAAGTATTGTGTTGCTAATTTGACATTTTAGAGTTTGGTAATACGTTTAATCTTGTTTTGCAAGTAATAGGTCACAAACTACAGAAACGGAAAAGGATAAACAATACATATATTGGAGTAACGATGATCGGCTGGAAGATGATGAAGGAAAGACAAATAGTCGGAACGCAGTTTTAAGGTTTTTGATTTTAAACCAACGTTTCTATACTTCAAACAAAAATTATACAAAAATTAATTCTACCTGTTTCTTACCTTCCGTCACCTTTAGGTAAGGAAGGTATTGTCTTTGGTCAAAAAATTCGGTGGTGAGTTTTTGATGAATAAGCATGTTTTAGGATCCCTAGAATACGATTTTACTATTTTTACGATGATGTCTGTATGTGTGTGTGTGTGTGTGTGTGTGTGTGTGTGTGTGTGTGTGTGTGTGTGTGTATGTGTGTGTGTATGTGTGTGTGTGTGTCTGTGTGTCTGTGTGTCTGTGTGTGACAAAATTTTCTAATGCGATAACTCTAATACTACAATTCCAAAAATTATATTTATTTCGTATTCCTCTTCGTTACATCCATGTGAAGAGCTGATTAGATTTTGGTTATAATTGGTCAACCGGAAGTATACCCTCATTTGAAGATTTTAACAGTTTTTCTTGAAAAAACGATGTTAAATATCATTTTTTCACATTTAATGTTATTATAAATATTAAAGAATATTTTATTCTCTACACGATTTGAATGCATTTTATACTTCATATTAAATGGATATAGAGAATAAAAATTATAAAGAAATTAAATATCATATATATTAGCTAGCTATGCTGTCACTCTGGAAACAGCTACTATATTAAGAAAATTCTGATTGAAAGGTATCAGTGTCAAGTGCAGTTGACAGTATGTGTTATAATTTTACTGGAAATCTAGGATCTTTTGTTAGAAACTTTCTGAATGGAATTTGCAAATCCACCGGTCTATACAATCTTTTCTTAAGTTATAAACTCATATACTTGTGTATGAGACCCGCATCACAGTAAGGTGTAGGGTATATCTAAACTACCACTACGTTTAAACACCTGTGAATTGTCAAACATTCGCACAACCAATCAGGAATGTATTGCAAATAGTAGATTAAGATGAATGTAAGTGCTAATTGTTTATTTGATTTTAAATCAAGCAATACATTCCTGATAAGGTTGTGCGAATGTTTGACAGGTGTTTAAACGTAGTGGTAGTTTAGATATACCCCACACCTTATTGAGATGCGGGGCTCATACACAAGTATATGAGTTTATAACTTAAGAAAAGATTGTATAGACCGGCGGATTTGCAGCCCAGCCGTGGTGTAGTTGGTAACACGCAACAGTACAAATGTTGAGTTCGTGGGTTCAAATCCCGGCAACTAGCATTCTTTTCTTTCTTTCCTTAATTTAAAATCAAATAAAAAATTAGCACTTACATTCATCTTAATCTACATACAACTACCTTAAGGTAATATAATCTTTTGCAAGGAATTTTCTGTATGACCTTTATACAAAATACATAGAACTGACGGAAGGTCATGTGCTGGTCATATCAGATTTTTATTTGAAGTATTTTTCTCTAAAATAATCCATAAACGATTAACAGAACTAAAACCTAAGACTTGTTGAGCTGTACTGAAATAGTAGTATAATGTAACGTTTTTATTTAATTTGGGTGAAGTGTAAATATTAGACAATTATTCATTAAAATAAAGGTTTATTAAACTATAACTATTAAAAAGGTATTAAATAATGACTATTGTTAATATTAAACAATTATTAAAAACTAATTAAGACTAAAACTATAATTAACTAGATAACACTAACACTATTTATTTATTTAACCAATTAACACTACTATTTATTTCCATGATATTACTTATTATTTATTTCACTACGCGTACCAATCTTAGACTGCCGCTCTGTTGCAGACTCTTGTAGACTGTTTACGCGATATTTATATCACTATATACTTATATCACGTTCAATTGTCCGCCTACGGACCTCCACTGCGTCGCTATACTCAACTGACTCATCAGCGTCTGTATATTCAACTGCTCGGACAGAAGTCACACCTTTCACCTCACTGTCTGTCTATTTATGTAACTAACTTTCTCCTTCCACAGTCTCAGTATCACCAACTATCCGTATGCCACAATTGTTCAACACCAATGCCGAGTATCCACTCCCACTTGCCGTTACTGCCCACGTATACCTAGCTCCCCAATACTCTTCAATACTACAGAGTATTTACTTCCACAGTTATCCGGTATACCAGTAACTTCCCGACTCGCCGTTACTGTCCTTGTAGACTATAGCTTCCCAATACTCGTCAACACTACAGAGTATTCACATCCACAGCTATCCCAGTTAACCAGTAACTTCCCGAGTCCTCCACTCGACACTTTACACTAACACTCTATGTGAATGTCTCTATATGTCTCTCCATATAACTAACTAAGTAGCTGCGTCCCTTTTATACAGCTGTCATTAACTTCTAGAGAGCTCTTGAATGTTCGACCGCATAATAACAATGAACACAAAAGGTTCAGGCGTCCGGAAGTAGTTAAACACGTCGCGGCTTGTTTGTACGTAGCCCGACTTCTAACGCGATTGCGCAGAGTTATACTTAGACGCTTGTTCAGCGTAGCAGCGGGGCTCACACGTTACAATAAAGTGACTACTAATGATGGAACATATGTTTCAAGATATCGTGGACTGAAGTGACTTTAGTAATAATGGAGGATGATTCATTTAGCAGGGGATTCTTTAACCAATGAATCAGGATAAGATTTGCAGACATTCAGAGTACAAAGCTCGTTTGACACGGCCATAATTTTTATGGTTAATAAATTTGATAATTTATAACCGTGTCAAACCGGCTTTACCACAGATTAAATAATATCTGTACTGTAGGGAGATTAACAGTGTTATAGTAAATTTACGTAACAGGGTTCTATTTTGAAAATGTGAGAACATCTGTAAATACAAATATACTACACACCTGTCGTACTTGCTTCAATTTTTTAATTTAATTATATTTTTTTAACAAATACGCCAAATTGTTTAATATTTTTTTTAAACTGTTGGTTATTAAATTTGAATCTTATTATGGCTAAATAATAAAATAATCAAAGATAGCAATGCAACACACTCACTCGTATTAATACATGCACAGACTGTCTCATTTTCGATGTTTTTTTCAGGTATCTTGAGTAATATTAATGATAAAGCAAAACCGTTTGTACATTGCAGGGTCAACTATTCGAGAAAAGTTTAATAGTCACCACAGAAAATTTTCGATCTTCTTTTGTTTCTGAGCTAAAGGCAAAAACTCGATTTTCACTCATTTTGAAAATATATCATTTCTTATTTATTATGATAATTAGAGAAAAAATGTTTTTACAAAATTTTTACCGTTTTTTAAATAGAATAAATTGTTTATTTTGATTCAATATCTATTAATTATGTTCTCAAAATTATTCTTAACCAATTATTTTCGGGTTAGTTAAATTACTATTTATCGACGTTACAGTTGACTTTGACACAATCCGAAAAAAATGGTTTAATATGCTTTTGAAGTAAATAAATTGAAAAATGAGTAAAACTGAAACAAATACTATTAGAAATATGCAAATGATGATCTGTAATCGATTTTTTCATTCGTTTCTTAATAATTTTTAATTTTTTCAACTCATTAAATTAATAATTATCTCTTATTCAAGTTTAAATCAAAAGAATGTAGACCTGTTATATATCATTGAAAAGCTTATAAAATATGCAAAAAACGAGACTATTTTCAACATAGTTTCTCATTTAAAAAATCATATGTTTGTGTTATATCTCGAGAATTATTAAGTTTTCAAAAAATCTAATTACGCCGATTTAAAAATATAATTATAATGATTTTTTTAAAAATTTTGTAAATTGAACTCATTAATTATACTGCTACAAATAATGTTTTATTCTTTTGTAACTTTTAATGGACGTGAATAGAAAAGTATACATAATTTTATAATACCTATTTCATTTTTCCAGTGCACGTGAAAAACTCTAAACAAATAAATGAGGAATAATATACATAGATGCAAGATTAAAAATGAATCAATTCAAATAGATAGGTTATATTTAACAATAATTCATTTAAACTTAAAAGCCTATTTTACCATTTTATCCATTTTTTTTCTATAAATATAAAAAGTTAAAAGAAAAAATAATTTGATGTCATTTACGATAAAATAATAAAATTAATTTACTATGTAATGGATTCGTAATACCAATGTATATAAAAATGTAAAATTCTTCGTTTTTAATTATCTATTTGTATATCATCATCAACCAGAAAATTGCGAGCGTATCGTATACTATATAATTATTCATTTAAAACAAAGCATTAACCAATACTTTCGTACTCCATAATTCAACAATGAAACGCAATTATTTAATTTGCAATGTAAATAAAACTATTTCCCCCATTTCAGCACTTTTCAGAGTATTGTATTGTGGGTTTCACATTGCTTAACGCGAAAATTAGAATCGAGTTCGCAAACGGAGTGATTTACCGATGTACTCTATGTTATGCTAATTACAGTTTTTTACACCAACCAATAGTAATGCGTTTCCTGCCATAGCCTACTTTGTGTGATGCACTTAATTGAAATTAACCGTTTCGTAACATACAGGGAGTTAACTAGCATTTAAGTTTAGCGATAGATTGTGTGTGAAAGTTTAGATTTTTAGGATATCCTTAATTTGTATTTTTAAATCGTAGAAATAGGTCTAAATGATCAAGGAAATTTTAATTAGCGATAAAAGATGTAAAAAATTTTGGGCCTAGATATATTTAGTAGGATGCTCTAATAAACTAAACTACAAGATCCCATTGAACTCACTGAATCTTTCAGAAGTCTTTTTGCAGTTCTTAGACGAGTGTACTATGAATACTCAGCGCGATAATAATTCGCGTGTGAATCCACACCAAAGCGTCCATTTTGTAGTAGAATATTTTTGGAACTAAGTACTCCACATATCAGGCGATGACGTGGTTACTTTTATTGATTGCTTTAAGGCCGTAATGTAGCTACCTAAATGTAACAAAAATGGTGCTATAGAATTTGCATTGCACTAATTGTAATAATAATATAAGAACATTCGTATTTTTTTACACCAATATATAATATTATTGCTACACGGCGACGCATAGATATTGCTAAATTTTTTCATAGTATTGTCTAAAAATTTCGGAAAACAACGAAAAGTGCTACTTTTAAATATTTAATTTTGTATAGTTTAAATTAAAAATATATTAAAATTCATGCGTTGCCTTGTAGATATAGTTGTAAACAATATATAAATGCAATTTTTTTTAACAGATTGCTAATTGTTATTGAAATATGATGAAAATAAAATGATGCATTATAGTTCATATATACGATCTTAGATGTCGCTACTAGCGACAAGAGAGCGGTATTATTTGTCGTACCGCCAACAAAGTGTTTGATGACGGGGAAAGGGGCATCTCAACTCGAAAGCCAGGCATATTGGCCCGTATTCAGTGGCGGCGCCAGGATGTAAATGTAGGGTGGGCACAAGGCACAATCAAAAAATGAGTGGGCATCAGGGGGGGGGTCGTAATGGGTCATGCAAATGTAACCGAAAAGAAAGGCGCCGCAAGCAATTTTTTTTCATTCAAGGTCAAATTGCCTTGTAATTGAAAGTTACATTTTATCAAGGGATGTGAGCTGATAAACTGAAAATTAGATATCACCTGCACTTTTACTATTATAATAATTATATTTTAACTGACATCCATATTTTGTAATCAACATTAATATTTCAAAAATAAAAATAAAATAAATAAGTATATCATCACGGCAAATTACCCATTGCTGGGTGTGCCAATCTGCTTTGTACGCAGATATCGGTAATGATGATGATATATTTGTACCATGCGGGCGTTTACCAGGCGTCACCCCACGGGCACTCATTGCTGGCGTGGAGAGTGCATCACAGGGGTCAATTTATTTGCCATTTAAAATATTTGGCGTCGGTCGGGGTCGGGATCGAGCCCGGTTCCCCAGATTCGCGACCAGACACTCAGGCACGCGGCCACGAGACCCCATAATATTTCAAAAACAATTTTGTGTTAAATTATAATATTTGCGGTTGTTTGATTTTGGTTTTTGTTATCAATTCGTGGATTATGGGGGGAGGGGGGTAGTTAGCCCCATTACCCCGCGGCCCTTGCATTCGCACCTGGTGAGCACCCGTTTATTTTAATAATAAAGATATGTATATGGTATTTTTTCATATACAAACATGAAACGAAACAAAGACACAGATATCCATATTCGAATAATTACATATACCGAGTGTTTACTTTTTTATGAATTGCAGGAAATACTGTGGTGAAATTTTCATAAAGCTGTAATTTCTGCCCTATTAATTTTAGAACAAAAGTATAAATACAAATAATGTTCAGAATTAAAAATAAAATTTTATTCACAAATATTTTATATACCAAAATTATTATTTGTATGTTGGTAATGGGTGGGCACTTGGGTGGGCACGTGACCACCCTGGCCCCCCCTTAGCGCCGCCACTGCCCGTATTCTCGCCTCTTGAACTAGCGCTACTTCCGAAGTAACGTTATTTCGATTTTTTTTAATTTTACTTTATTTTATGAATAGATAAGAATGAGTTTCATATGTTTGTAAATGAAACCTATATTTGAAATAAGTGGTATTTATAATTCAATTTACTTTTATTTCTCTAATTTGTAATATTAAATTTGATAGTTGAAGTACTGATTTTTCGGTAGTAGCGCTACTTCAAGAGGTGAGAATACGAGCCATAGTGTTTTTTTTAAATTTGTGATAACGACCGCTCTCTTCAATTCCAGAACCACTCTGTATCATTTACAATACATATTTATTTATAAAGTTAGATATTTTTATTGTCTATCCAGTGACATCATACGAAAATAATTATTCTATTGGTAAATTTTCGAGGTATAACACAAACTTACACTTTTTAAGTGGAACCGATATTCGATTTTTGCTACAAAAAATGCTTATTTTTTCTCTTTCGATTAGTGTAAGGATTTTTGTTTTAAATAATTTTTTAGACCATACCTGGTATACCTACTTCTGTGAATTTGAAAATAGAGAGTTGAAATTAAATTATGAAACAGGGTAGTTATGAAATAAGTTTTTAAGTAGAATAAAATACTATTTTAAAAAAACTAATGAAATTGCTGATAAAAAAATAAGAAATTTCATTAAAAACAATAAAAAATCGAAGATTTTAAGGGTTAAATAAATTTAAAAGACAAAAACTCTTATACCAGTCGAAAGAGAAAAAAATAAGTATATGCAAAAATCATTCATGTATATTATAAAGATGTTTTAGTATAACCTTACACTGGATCATTTGAAACATATATTAATTTTTAAACACAACTATCTAACGTATTTCTAAAATTACTGAGTTTATATTCAAAAGAATAATGCCTACTCGCAACTAAATGCAAAACCAATATTTAGAAGATATGTAAAAATAGCATTTGGTTGTATTTATAATATCAAAATATTTTATTTTCGCTTGTCAGCTCTGCGATCATATACCTAGCGAACTTTGTTCAAAGTTAAAAATAAAATAAATTATCCCTAATTCGTAGAAACTCAAACGGTGGGGGAAACGTTACGGGTCCGCCTACTTCTTACCTCACCTCTTACACTTGCAAAACCGTAGATGGTTAGGGATTGATACATTCCGGCCTTAAGCCGACCCTGCACTATTCGCCTTGTGTACTTGTATAGTGTGACAAGCGACTGAAAGTTAATGTTTATATTATTTAATAGACGTGGTTTCTTTTGAAATCATTTCTAGGCGCATCTACTCATTTGCACTCGTGTTTTGCCTCGTCACTCGCCAAAATTCGCAAGGGTCATTCATAACTCATACTTCTCATAAGTCATACTACGACGACAGCCGAACATGCTTCGTTTTCTATCGGAAAAATATTTAACATCCGCATTACTCAACTAAAATTTTATGCAAGATGACCGATCTTCAACCTTAAATACAAAATTAACAATATGATGATACGGATATTTTTATTGAGATTTTAACAATATTTTAAGAATAATAGAATAAAGGATATATTATACTAATAATAATCACAATAAACAGTTAAATAAGTGACATATTACAAAAATTAGAAGATCACATGCCATTTTCACAAATATTGGAATATCATCTGGTTAAGTAATCAGCTTATGAATGTTGTCGTGGTAGCATTTAATTTTCAACAGCGAAATTTTTCTAAGAACAGTACCTTAATTTATTTATATACTTATGCAGTGCACAGCTACAAGGTTCTGATGTTCTGATTTTAGCTCATTGGTGAAATAAACTTTAAAATATTGTGTTTTGTAAAATTGGTGAGTTACTATACCGAAATACGAGTACAAAACCTGAAACATTGTCTGTAATCATCTACAATTGATTTACTGCAAGCAGAATCTCAAGGTGTTTACACATCGATAAGAATATAAGAAACGGAAATTTCAGATAGTTTTGTTCCAGTTCTACAGTATTCTTACTAATGGACTGCCTGCTTCTATTGCTACATAATCGTATACTATTTTCTGTGTTAGAATATTATCGGTGGAAGATATATTTGTTGTATGTATTTATTTATTATATTTGTATAGGTACTACAAATATTTGCCTACCTTACCATTTATATTAATTGTTGAATACTATATTACATCTTCATTCAATTCCAAAAGTATTTAATATGTAATAATATTTTTTTAAGTATCTGACAGATCACTATATAAATTTCTTTTAAGAAACTAGAGAGACATCTATTCTCGTAATGTTGAACCTATCTTTCTATTGCATATGTATTTTTTCCCAGTTTATATCGATCTTTTCCGAGAGGACCCGAGATGAGTATGGCTTGTGAAAAGTATGTATCGTGCAGAGTATGAACTGTGAGAAGTATGGATTGTGATATGCTCCCACCGTTTTCACACACGCCGAGTGTAAAGACTGAGTTCGTTCGCGATATCTCTATATTTGATTTGAAAGGAAACTGACCCTTACGTATTCCGTTACAGAAGATTAGAATTGTACTTCATACCAGGGTGCATTTAAAATGACCTTAGCTACAAGATTCACGGATGTATTTAAAAAATTTAATACCGCAAATTCTAGTTCGTTCGTCTCAGGTGTAAGCAACCCTCGAGTTGGAATTACTGTTAGAGGAAATTAAAAATAATCCTATTTCATAGAATTGCCAAACTAAATAGTTTAATGATCAAAATATTTTGTTATAATCTACATAAACGAAAAATGTTTAAAATATTTTAAACGCACCCCTGGTTTGATATTCAATTACCCTAGTCGGCCATCTATTTTCAGCCAGACATAGTAATGTATTTCTGTGCTTTCCTAGTCCAGTATTTAAATGGGTCCATGCAAAAATTTCATAGATGAATATTTCGTACAGTTCTATTCTTCTCTAGGGTTTCAAAAGAAACCACATCTATAAAATAATTTAAACGTCAATTTTCATTCGCTAGTCATACCATACAAGTATCTACAAGTATATTCAAGGGCATGCACGAATGCCGAGTCCGACCTCCCAAATCACTCGTGTATACTTGCAATTGTACCTCCTTGGTAATACTTGGGGAATATTTTACAATGTATAAAATAAAACACAAATAAATGTCTAATGTAACTTTTTAATAGTTCATCCTAGGTAAAAATATAAGAATGTAGTTTTCTTGATGTTGGGGGTATTTTTTCATTAACTTCCCCGGTGTGCCATTACTTCTTCAGTATTTAATTTCGACACTACATGGTTTTTAATTGATATAAACGCCAACAAATTATAACATTCTTCTTTTTATAGTAGAAGAAGTTTGTTAAAATTTGTTTCACTACTAGTAACTGTTCTGGAATAATTGTAAAATTATGTTTAAAGCAACTTACAAATTCTCCCTTTGAACCCATAATCTTTACATAAAACTACACTCATAGATGAATCAATATACTATACTTATGAATATGTTTTTAATTTTAAAAAATCTGATGTGGCCAGCACATTACCTTCCGTCAGTTCACGCGTCAGTTACATGTATTTTTTACAAATTTTATACAGAAAGTTCCTTGCTAAAGATTCTATTTCTTGTACATTACCTTCCGGCAGTTGCATGTATTTTATGTAAATTCCATACAGAAAATTTATGGCAAAAGATCTTGTATTTCAGTAAAATTATAAGACAAACACACTATGTCAATTTCAATTGACACTGACATCTTTCAATCAGAATTTTTTTAATATTGTAGCTGTTTTCATAGCTATGGCTACTTTATGAAATTTAATTTCTTTGTAATTTTTTAACTCTATATCCGTTTAATATTAAGTATAAGATGCAGTCAAATCGTATAGAGAATAAAATATTCTTTAATATTTATAATAACATTAAATGTAAAAAAATGATATTTAACATAGTTTTTTCAAGAAAAACTATTAAAATCTTCAAATGATGGTACTTCCGGTTGACCAATTGTAACCAAAATCTAATCAGCTCTTCATATGGATGCAACGAAGAGGAATACGAAAGAATTATAATTTTTGGAATTGTAGTATTAGAGTTATCGTAGACGAAAATTTTGTTACACACACACACACACACACACACACACACATACAGACATCATCGTAAAAATAGTAAAATCGTATTCTAGGGACCCTAAAACGTGCTTATTCATCAAAAACTCACCACCGAATTTTTTGACCAAAGACAATACCTTCCTTACCTAAAGGTGACGGAAGGTAAAAATCTGAAAAAAGTCGCCCTAAAACTAATGTCACCCCAGGCGCTTGCCTGGCTTGCCTGCAACTTGGGCCGGCACTAAACAACAGCGACAAAAACCGTACATAACCCTTGTTAGAAACTACTCGAAAGATGCATGTTTATAATTTAATAAAGGCTGTACTAATTAATTCGTCCCTCTATGCAGACCTAAGATAAATATTAACAAAGTAAACAATATGTTGCAGTTATTATGCGGTCATTTTCCGTAGCCAACAATAATTATTAACAACACAAAATCTGTGTTTGTGAGAGGTTCAAAATCCACAAATAACTATAAAAATAAAGTTATTTCAAGAGGCTAGCTGTATGTTGATAATTTGTACAACAAAAATTAATAAATAGATGGTAAAGATTTACGTATATAATGAAAAAATTTCTAATGTAAGTCAAAACACTGGTTAAAAGTTTTTGCACTTTGACATTTTAAAACAAAAAAAAACAATTTAATTCTCTTTTTCTGAATTTGTACTTAACTACAGTTAATGAATATACGAAAGCTGTAGTAATGACATTGACTGCACTATCTTAAATGCTAAACTTTTCCCAGTATTGATTCTAATTCACGCACATGATAGCCGTGAAAGTTATACGAAAATATGAGGGTTATTTAATATACGCATCTCAAATACTTTCCAATTTGACGAGTAGGTTTATGATAAGTTAAATTCTCATGAATTTTATATCATTACCACAAAGGAGATTGGCACACCCATCAATAGGTAATATGCCGTGATAATATATTTATATATGTATTTGAATTTTACAATGTATTAACATCAATAATATGTAATAATTACTGAATTACAAAAGCATGCACAATACTTACGGAGATTAATTATAGACGGTGTGCACAAAAGTAGCGGACAAAAATGACAAAATGGTTACTCATTGAAACATAGCAAGGTTATGTATTATGTCAGAATAATTATGAAATTTTTATTTTATAAAATATTTGCAATAAATTTGAATGATAGGATGTCAAGTATTATGTGATGGATTGGGGAATGTAATAATTCTCACAAAATTACCGATTGAAGTATCAAATTTTATAAATTTCCTAGAAGATTATATGAGGAACAGATGTTTTAGAAAATAATTTTTTCTTCTACTAATATGAAAAATTCTTTTTTCTACAGTCTATATACAAAGTAGCCATTTGCGCTCTCTTTTGTCAACGCAAAATGTCACTTTGCCGCTCTAGAGCGACAAAGTAGAAAAAACGCTCGCTCCTCAAATTTTTAACTATACAATGTTGAGAAATGTTACTTGGCTACATTCTTAATGGAAACGTTTAGTCAGGAATTAATGACACTGTAGTTACACATTACCCACTTACATAACCAAACAATATGCCGCACTGCTGTGAAAATAAAATAGGGCATTCATTTACAAAAACGAAAGTATAAAATGCTTAGATTAGATTGAAGCAATAGCTCAAGAAGAATGGAAAATACCGATAATTAAAAATAAATAAAAAATAAATTTTTGTTATGGTGGAGGACCCCATTGTGGCGACTGTAGAAAAAATCTTGTGTGTGTTTCGAGCGCAAATGGACATTGTCGATTTCGAGAGAATGCCTCGCTCCTGCGTCGCGCGGCAACTACCTCTCAATCGACAATGTCCCATTTTGCGCTCTTAATACACAAATAGCTATTAAGTATACATATTTTCTCATTGTAAAAGATGCTTATCGTATGAATAAAATTCCAACAATAGTCGTCTGATTGCAATAATGAATTATGTAAATATGTTTCTTAAGTTAATATTTGAACAAAATATGATACAAGAAGCAGAAAATTGTCATAAAATTGTATAATACTTGCAGTTGTATGAAATAGAAGTCTATTTTTGACATAATTCGTCTATTTATTATAGATTTTATACATGTAATTAATTTTTAAGGTAGAAATTCGCATGGTTCGTATTTTTCGTGTATTTTCTTTTCCGAGCCAGTGCAACTGGTTCCACTTAGAGCCTCCTGGTATATTTTCAACAAAGAATCTTCTTCATTTATTGCGAATATAAAAGAAAGATGCTTACATCATACACTGATATCGTGATATGTAGAAAATTTCTTCTTTCCAATCATTCAAGTTTTCCAACTTTTTAATCTCAATTTGCATTTGTAACATTTAACTAATATTATAAATTATAATATAAATTTAAATATGATAAAATAGTTTACAGAAATCACACATATTATGAGAAAAAATATATTTTCTGCCACAGTACCTTTGCTGGTATTTTGATTTTTTTGATTGTCACATCACATATATAACATTTGTAATATTTTCTTTATTCATTTCAATGTAATATGATGTATAATATTCATACACAATAGCAACAACTCAAAATAAAATTGTAAATTGTATCACTTTCGAAATGTAAAATTTGATTCGGTAATCAAAAATGCCAATGTAGCCGTTAGAGGCGCTGATGCTCAAAATGTGCACATCGCCTATAGTAAATTTGAATGCCAAATTTAGAACATCGCTATTCATTTGTTTTTCTGTGTAAATGTTTGAAATTTGTTAGGAATACTTTTCAACTCTGTCTGCAAGACATAAAAATTTAAAATTGATAACTCAATGGAATTATAACTAGTTTTTTAATAGTGCTCCTGTATAAATACGTAGTTTCATTTTAACCTATTAAACAACCAAACTCATATTGGTTAAAAAATGTCATTGATTATTCTTTCATTAATCACAGATTATATTACTATACGATAATCGGTAATATATAACATATTCTTTATTTGTAAGGTTTTAAAATTTCTGTCAGGTAAAGATCAATACCTAAATTTTTCGAAACAATGTCTCATAATAAAGTATGTATGTTTGCACGCTCAATTAAACTAATTGTGATCGAACCAGATTGGCTTGTTAGCAATTCTCATCTTGTTAGGAATTTTGCACCAAATTAATCAGACAATAGAAAACGGTTTAGCCATCATTAGAGAGAGAAAGATACAAATATTCCGGCAAGGTGGAAGTTCACGCACATTAAATTTTGAATTGTTTGCAGTTACCAATTATCTAATGAAGAAGGCTTTAAGGAGAAGCGGGGGCGGGGAGAACAACGGAGTGGTCTTCTTGGGTTACGGGAATAATCCTTTTGGTCCTAGTTTCAAGTACTCGCAAGAATACAACACGTAAGTATTTTTATTCTTATGTACGGAGGTGTTTCAATTAGTTAAACTGATTCCAATCTATTCGGTCACGGGTATTAGAGGCACTTGATATATGCAATATGCAGAATAAAGCAGCCAATATTTTTAAATATTTAATATAAAAATCTGATGAATATAATACTCCTTTTTTATACCTCTTGATTAAAAAATATATTGTTGATTACAACAATAAGAATGCTTAATTACAATAATGAAAATCTATTAGACAAACCTAGGCAAATGGTCAGAACTGTTTTCTTCGTGGATCTAAATAATAATAATTTATAATAATTTTTATTAGATTCTGTAGACACAATAATACAGTGTATAGAACAAGTCAGATAAATATAATACAAATTACATGTTAAAAAATTCATTCAAATCATAGAAGCTGTGTCCAATTAGAAAAGTCTTCAATGATTTTTTAAAAAGTTTGAAATTATTTTCGTTTTTTAAGTTTTCAGGCAAGTTATTAAAAATTTCTAAGCCATATCTGTTTGGAGAGTTTTTAGTAATATTTAATCTAGATTTTGGGATATAAAAATTGCTCTTATGACGAGTATCATAATCGTGTAGACTTGAACTCATGGTAAATGATGTTTTATTCTTATAAATGAACAGACAAAGTTCGTAGATGTAAATTGAAGTTAAAATCATGATATTTAATTCCTTAAAACTATCTTTACAAGAAGTTCTCGAGGTTATATTTGTAATGCAACGTACAATTCTTTTTTGTGCTACAAAAACTTTGTTAGCTGGATTTGAGGCACCCCAGAAATAAATACCGTACCGTAATCTAGACTCAACGCTCGCCAAGTAGAACATGACTAATTGTTTTCTGTTTAAATATTCTTTAAGGTGACGGATTTGGTAGCATATGATATTTAATTTGGTCACAAGCTCTTTGCACTGGGGGCCCCAGTTCAAATTACTAGTGAACAGTAAACCCAAAAGGCGTACAGGGTCATTAGTATCCTGTAAATTATTTTGTAGACAAATATTAAATTGCGAGTTTTTATTGCTTGCCATTTGAAATTTAACTATTTTTGTCTTGCTATGATTTAGGAGCAATTTATTGTCTTGACACCATTGTTCCATTGCTTCTACGTTTTGATTGCATTTGTTAATTAATGTGCTTTTATTTGGATTTGAAATGACTACGGAAGTGTCATCTGCATATAGTGTGGGAAAGCAATCATCAGGTAAAGCAGTAATTACATCATTTAAAAAAATAATGAAAAGGACGGGAGCAAGTACTGTACCCTGAGGTACACCGATATTTGTAAGTACTGAATCAGATCTAGAAGTTTGTATTTTTGACCTATCGCTAAAATTGATTCTCACAAATTGACTTCTATCTGATAAAAAGCTAGAAACCCAATCCAAAGGAACACCTCTAATACCCATACGATCCAATTTATTTAGTAATAAGGGAATGTTAACACAATCGAATGCTTTACAGATATCATAAAGAATGGCGACTGGAAATTCACCTTTTTCAAGTTTTACAATTACATTTTTGTAGAAGCAGTTTAAAGCATACTACCGTAGAGCTATTTTTTCTGAAACCAAATTGTTCAATATTAATAATACGATTTTGTTCTAAAAAACTTATTAGCCTGTCAAGAAAACCCCGAAGTTAGCGCAACTGGTCTGTAATTATCCAATGAGGTCTTATTACCCTTTTTATGGATAGGTACAATTTTATTTACTTTCAAACTTTGAGGAAATTGCCCATTTTGAAAAGAGAGATTAATTATAAATGTCAATGGTAAAACTATAAATTCAGCAGCACTGCGGATAACCGAGTTTGGAACATTATCAGGTCCGCATAAATTTTTATGTTTTAGTTTATTTATAATAATCCTAAATAACTCTATCTCATCTAAAGGATTTACAAAGAGGCCATTGGATACATTCAGAATATTTCTCAGTGGATTCCTATTTACAGTTGGAATGCGGTTTTGAATAATCAATGGTGCATCTTTAAAATGATTATTAAACACGTTAGTAATAATTTTAGGATCAGAAATAATTTTGTTGTTATGAATAATTGTATTACAAGCCTCAGTCTTATTTTTACTTGCAGAATTTATAATGCCCCATGCACTCTTTGTCATGTTGTTGGAGTTGATTATTTTATTTTAGTAAAATTTCTTTTTAGTTGCAGCAACTAACAGAGAATGTTCCTTCTTAGCTTTTTTATAAATTGCACTAAAATTTGGATTATTTTTTCTGATCTGAAAAAGAGATTTTAGATTTAAACTAGAATTAATAATATCACTATTAACCCATTTTTTTCTGTTTTTATCCCTTGTAACTATTTTTCTAAGTGGAAAATTATTGTTAAAATGTGAGATAAAAATATTAAAAAAACTATCATAAGCTTCATCTGTAGTAGGTTTCGAATAAAAATCATTCCATTGTTCAAGAGCTAAATGTCCGCGAAAATTTTGCAAATTGGATTCCTTAAAAATTCTCCTGTAACAGGTTGTGTTTGTATTTAAATGAGTGTTTCTGTTTGTTTCTAGAAGTACTGTTCTGTGATCTGATATGAAATTTTCTTGAACTACAGCTACACAGCTTCTAATATTTGTAAAACAATGATCCAGTTTATTATCTCCTCTGGGGGGGTTATTTACTTTATTAGATAGGTTAAAAGTTGATAAAATATCATTCAGATAATTGTATTCATTAACATCTCTTTCCGGATCTAAATTAAAATCTCCACATATAATTATCTCGTAATCAACTTTGTAAATATGATCTAACACTAAATATATTTTATCACACATAATTTTGTAATCACAATTTGGAGATTTGTAAATATTCAATATAAGTGTTGGTTTAAGGTTATCTGATTTCCATATAACAGCACAAGCTTCAAAGAACTTTTCAACACAATACTTAGAAATGCCAAGAGAGACAATATCTTTGCATATGCTATCGTGGCACCAGATACCTACCCCTCCACCCTTATAAAAGGTTCTGCAATGACTAGCACTACAAGTATAATTTTTAAAATAGAAACTATTAATTGTTACAGTCTTACACCATGTCTCACTCAGACATAAAAACATTAAAGGATATTTGTTTATATATTCAGTGAATATTAGATTCACTTTGTTTAGAGATAAACTTTGGCAGTTTAAAATCAAAAAATTAAAATTTAAGGTTTTTTTCAAAGTAGTGTCAATATTGCTAGGTATTTTCAAAGGGTTTTTGTTTGTTGGGCACGCCTGTGAATAAACTTATAAATGTCCGTGAAATGTATGCTACTATTATATTTATAAAAAACGAATTAATATTATAACACTGTACAAGTTTACATGCTTTATAATTGCAGGTGTATCTAAATAACTAAGTTTAATGCAAGAAATTTATATTCAAATAAAAACTGTTTGAGAATCGCAGTACTGGACTGGTAGCCACATTTCCGCTATTTGAATTTGTTTACTTCCATTGGTAGTAGGTCAGTATCAACGAGGGGGTAGATATACTAATACGTTTTTGTATTTAACATACTAAAGGTGAATTCACAAATGAAAATTAGGTTTAGCTTTATGGTTTATACTTTAGATTTAAAGACTTTGGCCGCGTATTATGTAATGACTCCATTCACACTTCAGAATTTAGGGTCTGTAAATCCAAATCATAAAGCTAAACATTGCAAGGTCCGAACTTTAGGTTTACAATTTAGTTTGACGTCACAAACTTCACCAATGAGAACGAGTCTGAAATGATTTAGATATATACAATACACCCATCTTTATTTAGTATCCACTTCGTGGATTCGGCTTTTTAAACAAATACGAGAAGAACATGGAGACTGTCATAACTTAATTGCTTAAATATAATCAATAATGCCAAGCGAATTACAGTTTCACGGCGCACAGGTGTCTTGTTGACTACTGCTCTACTGATATTTTAATCTTGTTTTGAAGCATTTACACAGATGATTGTACATATCAAAATTAATTTTCAGGTAATATAAAGTTACATTTATGAATGACTTACTTAAACCTAAACAAAAACCATAAACCTAATTTATATTTGTGAATGCACCTTTAAACTTGTTAACGTTAACATTCATTTTAAATTAAGTAACTTTTTCAGGTTTTTTTTATGCTATATTAAAGAACATCCTTGTAATTCTAGTGGAAAGAAAAAAGAAAGTGAAGAGATTATCTTAATAAATAACACTAGATTTTACTTTTCTTTGACACTGCTAATAAAGTTAGTGGTCAACCAAATTAATTTCACAAGAAACACGCCCGTAAAACCAAAAAATCTATTTTCTCTTAACATAATGACGATAAGAAAGTATTTCAAACATTAAATACCTATATATCAGTTTCCAAAAATATAAAGTATAATTTATGATTTTTTAGAAAAAGCAAAATCTACTTTTACTATGATTTTAAATTGAAATAACTGTACGAACCTACATATTTTACCAATTAAACTCTAGATGGCTATAATAATAATTCTAAAATCAGTATCTTTATTATTATTTTAAATCTTTTTCAGCATAAATACAGGGTGATGACTGGAAATCCCGAACATAGGAATTTAACATGTAAAATCATATTTTCTTAATTTCCTGCTTCTCTAATTTAGTTAGTTGTAGAGCTTAAAGTTTTGCATTTGAATCAATAAGCAAATAGTAGTATTAAGAACGGTAAGGAGAGTTTACCGATCGAAGACAATGTTTCGCTTCGCTCAGTCCCCAATTTTGTCTGAGATCGGTAATTCCTTAACGTTTGTGATACCTATAACATTTTTTGCACGATCGACGCACAAAATTTCAAAAAAAAGATTTGAAAATTATTTTGACATATTAAAAAATTTTAGTCATTTTTGATCTTTATTTTTATTTATTTACCGTCTGGCCTCCTGAACGGTAATGGCTGGTTTATGATGGATTTAATTTATAAATTTAGATTTACAAATTTAGATTTGAAATTCACGGTTTATCTTGCTGGTTTATAGTGAATTTAATAATATGAAATATGCCCAATCAACTTATATTGGGTCACGTGGTTTGACACAAATGGGATGACAGTTATATGAAATTTATTATTTTTATAAATATTAAAGAATATTTTATTCTCTATACGATTTGACTGCATTTTATACTTAATATTAAATGGATATAGAGTTAAAAAATTATAAAGAAATTAAATTTCATAAATTAGCTATAGCAATGGAAACAGCTACTATATTAAGAAAATTCTGATTGAAAGATGTCAGTGTCAAGTGAAATTGACATAGTGTGTTTGTCTTATAATTTTACTGGAAATATAGGATCTTTTGCTTTCTGTATGGAATTTGTATAAAATACATACAACTGCTTTAAGGTAATGTACAAGAAATAATAATAATAATAAATCTTTAATTTCTGCAGATACATTACACTGTATATAGAAAACGTCACAAAATAATAATTTTCTGTATGAAATTTGCATAAAATACATGCAACTGCCGGAAGGTAATGTACAAGAAATAGAATATTTAATTTAGCAAGGAACTTTCCGTATGAAATTTGTACAAAATACATAGAACTGACGGAAGGTAATGTGCTGGCCACGTCAGATTTTTTTATTTTAATACTGGGAAACTTGGAGAAAAACAGTCTTGATAAGTTGGTTGAGAATGTTTTATTACATAACCGACGTTTCGGCAGCAAATCTGCCTTCCCCAGGGAAACGTAAAAATTAATGAGTTGAAATTTTGAGTAGAATTTTAGTTACAAAAGTATATTGTCGTAAAATCATGTCACCAAAATTCGTGTGAATATCATTCTAGCATCAACAGCGTTCTACAATATGTTATTCTTATTCTGAAACAGAAAATATTTCACCTTGACAATGTACTTGATACTCTTGACATTAGATACTTAAAATATACGAGTATACACATATCTCCGTTATACAACATTTATATCTGTGTGAAATAATCTTACAGTATAATGTCCTATATTATTAACCGTTGTATGCAAATTTGTGCTCTAATTTCATTGCATTTAAAATCCAGAAGACTTACGGCATAAGGTTAATCCGAACTAATTAATCTACTTAATATCCGAGAGATTAGATTAACAGAGAAAAATATTGGAGTTGATAAATCATTTCGAAAACCGGTCATCGGTTCAAGAACGAGCTAAAAAACACTAATGAACGACTATAAGAGGTTTTTTATTCTACCCCTATGCTTTAATATACTTACTAAGTACGTGTTATCTGTACTTGAATGACATTATGATACAGATTTTCATTTCGATACAGATTATCATTAATCATTATGATACAGATTTTCTTTTCATTTCGATACAGATTATCATTATGATACAAATGAATTTTATAACTAATTTATTAGTTATAGTTTATTTTTCTAATTATTATGAATAGGAGAAAAAATAGTGTATGCAACCATGTACAGTTACTTAATATACTAGTTTTTCTTGTGAAGATGAAAGTGTTTAAAAAGAAGAAAGTTGTAGGACGAGCGAAATTTGGCCCACTCCTCAAATAATAGATTAAGCATTACTAATGAAAGACATTGAAGAAATTTATAATAATTCACTCAGTTTCACTTGCAATACATTCTTGTATATTCGTATAAAAGTAAGATAAAGTTATAATACAAGTGAATCATGTAGATATGAAATATTGACACATTAAATGTATTCATATATGATAAATGAAAACGTGCAACTCACATTTTTACCTTCCGCCACCTTTACGTAAGGAAGGTAATGTGCTTGAAATATGGAATCTTGTGCAAGAAACTTTCTGTATGGAATTTGTACAAAATATGTGGAACTGACGGAAGGTTATGTGCTGGCCACATCATATGTATGTACAGTGTGTTCAAAAAAATTCCTAACTCGGAGTAGACTAACAAAGAAACGTTTGTCATTTTAAAAAATATTTAATTAAATGTCAATTTGACATGAGATATGTCAAAGCTTTTTTTTCTTGTATCTTATTTTAGAAATGGAAACAAATTAGAAAACGACGAATGTCAATATACTGTATCCTTCTTTATTGTCTTTTCTCCTTAAAATTATATTTCAAGATCAATTTCGACAAATTGACTTTTGATTTGAATAATGATCAGACACACGTTTCTCTGTTCAAAGCCTACTCCGAGTTAGGATTTTTTTTTTTGAACACACTGTATATTATTTTTAAAACATGTTATTTAATTTCTTAATATTTCTCACACAATCTACAAATCTGATAATTATGTATTTATGTACATATCCAGCCAAATTTATGTAACTTTCGTTCGAAAATTATATATAATAAGTACAATAAATAATAATATACTGCACTTGCAATAGACAATTAAATTCGACCACCCAAATTGAGAAATACGTTATTGACCACACTCTATTTAACTCTTGTGCAAAGTTAAGAGTTACTTTAAAACTAAACGTGAGATCGAATTACAAAACTCGTTGCAACAAATCTCCACCAAACATCTAATAAATAATAAAGCACAAAGTTTCACTTGCATTCCTTGTTAAGAATATAATAAGTTGGCATTTTTGCGAACTCATATTCGATCTTTGTTATATAGCGTGTTACATTTTGCACTATGTTTCAAAATGCATGTAAATAACATTAACTAACATATGGGAATGGTGTTACCTATTTTACAGTTCAATTATTTACTTAATATTCACTTTTTCTCGATAATCTCAACAATAATGAAAGTAAATGATTTACATATTCATAATAATATGAACGGTAGATCTTATGCAATTTAGAAAGATTTCTTGTATGGTAAGATATTAGCGAATGATGGGAAATATAAAAATTAATATAATAATTGTCAGCTGGCAAATAGTAAATTTGCACACCTAATTATTACCTCTCACTTTAAAACAGTCAAATAGTAAAAGATTATGTTAGCACCATTTTCTGTAATTTATTTTTCAGTTTAATATGAAAGTTCTTCCAAATATAATAACAAATTGGCATTTCAGAAAACGATTACTCTAGAATCAGTACCTTCTAAATAAAATAAATATATCATCACGGCATATTACCCATTGCTGGGTGGGCTAATCTGCTTTATACATAGATATCGGTAGTGATTATAACATATTTGTACCGTGCGGGCGTTTACCAGACGTCACCTCGCGAACACTCATTGATGGCGTGGAGAGTACACCACAAGGGTCACTTTGTGGCATTTAAAATTCGAAATATTTCTTTTGGCGTCGGTCGGGATCGAATCAGGTTTCCCAGATTCGCGACCAGACATTCAAGCACGCAATGTATTATTGTAAATTACGTTCCAAGAATATTATAGAGATGATGTACGTATTTTGATGATATACAGGGTCGGATTGGCCAGTCGGGATAATCGGGAATTTCCCGAGAGGCCGCGGCTTTTTGAGGCCGCCGCTCGGTGATACAAACTAAAATTTGAGTACGTAGCATCATCTAATTAACTTCACCTGGTAACAGTTCTTATTTAGATCGTTTTCTGTATTTTCTGATTCTTGAGAAAATTTCTTTCGGTGTTGCAGATATAGTCCGAGCTCGAATATATGAGGTTTTGATAATTTCCTTCTTTGTAGATTTTGAATGATTGGAATTATAGTTAAGGTATTGTCTGGTGTTGGTTTATTGGTTTACGGTAGGGTATACTGATGTCCATGGTTCGTTGTCTCTGTTAAAACATCCAAGAACGGAGGGATTCCATGAGACTTTTTCTCCATTGTGAACCTAATGTAAAGTACCATCGACATATGTAAGCCAAAATTTAGGTCTTATATTGGCTGTATCTAGTGCCAATTCTTCAAAGAATTCCATGTATAAATTGTCTATAACTGAGAAGAACCCATCAGCAAACCATCTTCTTGTACAAAATATCTATCTTTTCTTGGAAATATGAGTTCTGTAGGCAGCACTGCAAAAGTTCCATAATACCATCAAGAGGCAAGTCGGTTCTATCTTTTGAGTTGATATCTTTTTCAAGCCTTGTTTTGATGATTTCTAAAAATTTCTCGTAATAGATAGTTTGTAAGTAGGAGAATTTATGGAACTTTTGACGGGTTTCTGAGATGCTTAAATCTTTCTTATGGATTTTTGGACACCTGTACAGGAGGCTTCCAAAATATTGTTAAAATATGGGGTGAGATCTGTTCTTGTTCTAAACGGAATATAATTCTTTATATTTCTTAAGAGCACGATACACTTTTTTTTTCTATAAACGTTTCCAAGTTTCTTATAATTTCCTTGATTCAAAAGCTCTTCTATTTTCTGATCATGTAAATTGGTATCCAATATTACTGTAACACTTACATTATCTGCGGGTAGAATCGTGGTTGTGTTCTTTCAATGTTTTATTTCGTTTTCAAGATTAGGTTTGATCAGATAATTTTTTTGCTTCAGAATTTAATATTGTCTACAATTTTTAAACGAACCTAATCTTATTTTCTTAACTACAGAATGTTCTATATTTTAAATACTATTTTTAGGAGCGTTTTTTTATATTTCAACACCTTTTATAACTATCCTATTTCTATGTAGGCACAAAATTCGTATTATCCAACACCAAAACTAATTTATTACTTTGTGGCAATATAATTATAAATTAAAAAAAAAAATGGAAATGAGGCCGATCATGCTAGAATTTTCCCGGGCCGCCGAATCTTCCCAACCCGGCCCTGATGATATATCATTAGACCTTAGACGATTGCAAATTTTGCTCATTGATTGGTTGAAAAAAATATTAGACAATCTACAGGCTGATTAACAAATATGGAAAAATTTCTATTTCCTTTATTATATTTTAGATCCATATAGTTTAAATTATATTGTTAAGGACGAACTTAATTTTTTGTGTGAAAATGTACTGACCTTAAATATGAATAACTATATCAAATTTTGAAACTTTAATGCATTATTTGTTATCAAATTTGATAATTCTATTCCATAATAATACATTAAAAAACAAGTATTTTATTTATTTATTCGTATCTGCACTATATTGGAATGAATTTGAGTAGCCTTTGGATTTAAAACTGCACTACATGTCTCGAGGATGAAGAAAAAACTTTACCAAGACCACTTTGACATTGACATTATATTAAACCCAAAACAAGTATAAGGCAGTCTGTTAACGTACGAGTCCAAGTTTGGAAAAACAAGCGCGATGCGACTTTTACAAATAACGAGTGCGTTAACTGATCTTGAAACATGTTTTTATTTTTTTCTATTCAATAAGATTTTTTTTAAAATGTGACGTTATTTTGTTACGTTGGTAGCGCTTCCCGCTAAACAATTGAAATTCCACATTTTGACAGTTTGTGTATTGTGTGTTGTGAATTTTGTATGAATGTATACATTAATATATTGTATCAAACAGTGCGCTTATAGATCTTCTAAACGACATGTTTACAGTGCTTTTATAGACTCATAAGAACACCGAATTCATTCATTATAAATCTCTTTGACACGATCACTAAATCTTGTTAACAAACGTGTCAAACGGAAAAGACAATTAAATCTAAATATTCATATTTTTTGTTAATTTTTTGGTCAGAATAATGAAAAACGAATTATACATTAGATAAACAACAAAATACTTTTTTTTTCTGACAATTTTCTTACCTGATATACCTAATAAGGAAGTTGGTGTAATGGTATGTACCAAAAGGGAGGCTCAAGGCTCATTATGAACAAAGTTTTTGTTTTGTTTATTCTAAAATTGTGACAGTAAACACCGTCTCAAACTTTTTTTACAACATTTTAAAATTAAAATTTATATTAAATTATATTTTATAAAATTCTGCGTCTAATTACATAGTTACATAATTTTATACATAAAATTTCTTTACCGACTTGGAGAATTAGAAAATTCTGCTGTAGCAAACAATACAAAATCAAAATGAGGATATTATAGCACACAGACTACGTTTATCTTAACGTTTGAAGCCGCTTGAATTTAGTAAATCCCTTTTCCATCTTTGAAATAAACGATCGAGATTCATATTTCAAGCCGCTTGAAAATGTCAATTCAAGCCTATAAAATAACAGGCTTGGACTTATGAAGCGGCTTGACTTGTCGAAATAAACAGTGAAGCTTCAAATAATCTAACTACGTATGCGCACATCCGCAATATGTTGCAGTGTTACTAAATTCATATTATATGTTGGTTGATTGCATTTTACCTCATTTTATAAAAGTTGCGGCGTAAAACTTAGTAAAATTGTCGAAAAGCGAAATATTTGGAGTGATGAAGAAAATAATATTTTTTTAATGTTTTTTAAATAGAAGACAAACAACATGACACTTTTATGATTTTGAGGTATAATGTATCTCTCCCTGTCTGTCTGCATAATCGAGTATTTAACTATCTTTTTTTAGTCGATACGAATTTAAAGAAGATTGATAATAACTCAATTCTATTGTCAATTCGCTGAGATAAACCAATAGGATTTTTCAAGCCATAATATACTTGAAGCCGCTTGAATTATCGAGATAAATGTAGTCATAGATGGTTATATAAAATAGTATTCCATATACGAAGCATCTTACATCTGACTAGGGATGTTGCGATACTACCGATACCAGTAAAGTATCGATACTTTCTTTGCAATACCAAGTATTTTAGTACTCGATACTTTGTTTCGATATTTTTACTTGTATCGGTATTTGTATGAAAGTATCGGTATCGGTATCGGTGGAAGCAGAATACTACTAAATTTACAAATGCAGTAATACAGATAACAGTGACATCTGATTTTTGATACTTGATATTTTATACTCGGTCGTTAAAGTTGCTCGCTAGGCTCGGGGCTCGGGTCTTCTCGGATCTAAACCTGTCAAATTAATCCGTTGTATAGGCAGGCAAGAATTCATTTTACAATTGTTGCAACATCGGTGCCAGCGAACGATTATTTTCCAAAGCAGGCGCGACTGTCTGCCAGGAAAGGAATAGGCTATTGGGGGAAAAAATAGAAAAGATGCTATTTTAGGAGAATGTAAAGGGGGAGATTGGTTTTAATAAATTATTTACTGCGTTTCTGCAATTATTTATACCTGTAAACCTATGCATTTAGCATTTAGGAATTTTTTTCGATACCGATACCGATACTTGCTAGTATCGATACTTGTTTCCGATATTTGACGTGGTATCGATACTACACATCGATACCGATTCCGATATGAAGTATCGATACCTATCATCGATACTTTCATCCCTACATCTGACTAAGGGAAGGGCAAGGAAATAGATTCTATAGTTTGACATCATAGCTAAGTAGAGTACCTACCTAAAAATTTCTCCTCGTACAATTTTTATAAAAATCATTGAAAATATAAATCAGAGAATAATTCAACAAATTTTAATTTACGCATTTGTATTCGCTAATTAGCAATGTTCGCTTATTGCTTCTTACACCAAACCGATTGTATCAAATAATTGCCTCTTTGTTCCATGCGTAATTAACCCAAGTGATCACAACAGTTGTCCAACACTTTCTTCTCCCAAACTCTTATTTTCTATCCTCCTCTGGTGCGCATTGCCTTCTTTTTTATCACCTAGAATTCGCTCCAGTGCGTGTGCAAGCAAGTTTTTTAATTTCACTTCAAGGTCAGGGCAGGGAGAAGACAGTGAAAACTTACAATTGTTTTCATTGTTTGCACTCTTAACGAGGCGGTAGAGAAATAGTTAGTATGGTCACGTCATACGACACCAAATAAATAAGTATACCATGCTGGATGTGCCAATATGCTTTTAATAGGGCTGTTGCAAGAATTTTTATGACTTCTAAGTACTAATTTTTAAAAGATATTGTTCTTTAAAGAGCCTTAAATTTGAAAATATCACAAAATATTTATTAGAAATTTTACAATTAATTATTGAAATTTGTGTAATATTTTGAAAAACTCACGTGATCTGATACAGAATGTGACGTCAGAGCATATACAGTTTAACATGTGACAAACTATAACAAAATAAATATATCATCACGGCTTATTGCCCATTGCTGGGTGTGCCAATCTGCTTTGTACACAGATATCGGTAATGATGAAATATTTGTACCGTGCGGGCGCTTACCAGGCGTCAACTCGCGGGCACTCATTGCTGGCGTGGAGAGTGCACCACAGGGGTCAATTTTGTGCCACTTAAAATTGGAAAAATATTTGGCGTCTTTCGGGATCGAACCCGGTTCCCCAGATTCACGACCTGGCACTCAGGCACGCGGCCGCGAGACCCCATCGCCTACTTTTATTTATATAAGTAACGTAAACTGTTTTTCTATTCGTTATGAATGACGTATTGTATGTGCTTCGACGTCACAGGAGTGGGGGTTTGTTTTTCATGCCTATAGCTGGCGCTAATCTTTCTATTTAATTATTTAGGAAAATAACAATAAATTATTTTTTTTACTACGAAAAATATTGCTTAAACTTTCATTTAAAATACTTTTAAAAAAATGTGAAATCGGCTCATTGCAGATTTTGGCACTGTTGAGGGCATTATCAGGCGTCACCTCACTGGCTCTCAAAGCACCACTCCAGGCCGTCAGAACTGGAACCGGTTACAACACATACTATTATGGCATAGTTATATTGGTATTTTGCTAAATTGAAAAAATTGTTAAAAAACGAATGTAGCGGCCGTTTCGGGCCTTTATATTTAGTGGCCCTATTATGAAGATTTTTTTTATTAGTACATGTTTGTAATAATTCTATTGTTTTTCAATTTTCAAATCAAACAAGTACATACATACACAAAATATTCAGGCCAGCAATTTGTGACAAGGCAAAACAAATACCTAACCTTTTTATACTCTTTACTAAATTATGGTTTCAGTAACAATACTTCAATCTATCTATTTAACTTACAAATGTCAAAATTCTGCTTAGAAATAATTATTTTTCCCATAACTGTCTGTTTAGTCTAGATGTCAGTGGACTAGATATTTATAGGGTTGACAATAGGGGAGTACGGTAATTTTTGAAAATTTTATATAATAATGTACGTGAAAAATAAGAGATACGTATTTTTTAGTTTTTCTATAATGTATCATTTACTGCGAAAAAAATAAATTAAATATTAAATACGACCGGAAGTACGTATCCGGACCTATTATAGAATATCTATGTTGTATCATGAAGTGCTAACATAAATAGCATATTGACACATCTGTCATGTCATTCAAAGTGTCAGTTTAGTTTTTTTATATTTTATTTTATTCTTTAAACGTGCATTCTATTAGTTTAGTGTATACAACATATTATATACAGATTCTCCACAATTTTGGGATCTTGTCCGAAGTAGATTTAATTTTTACCTTTTATGTATAACGTTTCCAAAATAGCTAATGCATCCTTGGGTATTTCGCCTATATATTCATATACATTTGATTCGAAACACCGTCAATGTAATTTAAGAAGTTATATAATTTTTATATGTAACCCATACCTATTTGATTTTTACTTTATAAAAATACGTCATTCATTTGATGTACCGATTATTGATTAAGAAAGAAAATGCATTTTATGGGGCCCCAAAATGAATAGCGCTTCGGGCTCCCAAGGTACTACTTATGGTAACTGTATGTATTTGCTTTAGCGAGTGCTTTACTTTAAAAATATTATGTATAGTACTTTTTCTGTGTTATAAAGAACTTTCTCTGCTCCTGCTCTTTGAAAAAACATACTAGACACGTATTGTGGTTTTTAAAAATGAAATTTAATATCCATATTGTTCTGTCAAGTAAAGAAATTGATGGCATTTTAAATTTTTTGCAATAAAATGGTCTGTTAGTTTATAAGTGAAACTGTGGTGTATCGTTTCTGAAAGGTTGTAAATAAAAAATAATGAGTATAGCATAATATATTAACTTATTAACAGCAACATTACTTTTTTTTATTAAGCATTTATTTACTGTAACTAAATGTGAAGATACAGTATGAATTTGTAGGAAAATGAAAGTAGAGAAAACAAAATGTCAAAGTTTAAGTGTACAAGTATATAATAATTTACATCATGAAACAGTTTTATCTTCCGTCACCTTTAGGTAAGGAAGGTATTGTCTTTGGTAAAAAAATTCGGTGGTGAGATTTAATGAATAAGCACGTTTTAAGGTCCCTAGAATACGATTTTACTCTTTTTACGATCATGTCTGTACGTATGTGTGTGTGTGTGTGTGTGTGTGTGTGTGTGTGTGTGTGTGTGTGTGTGTATGTGTGGATGTGTGTGTGTATGTGTGGATGTGTGTTTGTGTGTGTATGTGTGTGTGTGTGTGTGTGTGTGTGTGTGTGTGTGTGTGTGTGTGTGCAATAAATTTTTTATCTACGATAACTCTAAAACTACAATTCCAAAAATTATAATTCTTTCGTATTCCTCTTCGTTGCGTCCATATGAAAAGCCGATTAGATTTTTGTTATAATTGGTCAACCGGAAGTACCCTCATTTGAAGATTTTAACAGTTTTTCTTGAAAAACGATGGTAAATATCATTCTTTCACATTTAATGTTATAAATATTAAAGAATATTGTATTCTCTATACGACTTGACTGCATTTTATACTTCATATTAAATGGTTATAGAGTTATAAAATTATAAAGAAATTAAATTTCATAAATTAGCTAGCTATGCTAGAAACAGCTACTATATTAAGAAAATTCTGATTGAAATATGTCAGTGTCAAGTGCAATTGACATATTCATATTATATTTGTGTTATAATTTTACTCGAAATATAGGATCTTTTTGCTAGAAACTTTCTGTATGGAATTTGTATAAAATACATACAACTGTCGAATAGTAATATACATACAAGAAATCTTTTGCAAGGAACTTTCTGTATGGATTTTATAGAAAACACATACGCATTTACGAAAATTCTCGGTAGATACCGCATCTACCAACTGTATTCGGAAACACGAGTAGTAAAAAGTTACCAAGTTCGAACATTATTCTATATCTACCAGATCCATTTACCGGATTCATGAAGAATCTAATCTCAAAAAAAGGTAGTGATGCAAAGCGAAGCGCGCGCGTTAAAAGTGGAAATGTGTTCAAAGTAGGACTCTGCTCAGTTTGTTAACTACGTCAAATTTCGAATCTGCTTTAAATTTTCAAATTTTTTCATAGGTTATGGATCTACCCTGTTTACCACTTGCGTTCTTAAAATATCGATTCCGGTAGCTATAACCTGATAAACAGCTGTTTACCGGTAACAGTTCACCGGTAGAATTTTCGTAGATGCCTCATATAACTGACGGAAGGTAATGTGCTAGCCACATCAGATTTTTTTAAAATGCATTAAAAATTCATATTTTTGTCTATATCTAGTGACATATGCATTTTTCCGGATAAACAATACACTGCGAAAATGGTATCCTAAGGGGGCAACTTTTGGCTAAAATCGAATTTCCACGGGTCACTTTGAGGGATCATCGTGGATGAATCATCCAAAATGAATTCATCAGTGAACTCAATTTTTATAACTTAATACCTACATTAATAATATTACTACTGAATACATACATGGATTGGAAACAGTACCTGTGTACAGGTTGTTGCTTTTCTACCGCTGCCAGAAGTTGATAATCATTTCCACTGTTTATTTAGTACCAACACAGCTAGATTTAAGATCAGTTTAGGGTTGTATCCAAAGATCCCAAGTAAATACGGCCAAAATTCGAAATAATTTTGGCGTCGGTTGAGATCGAACCTCTTGGCCCCCAAATTGGCGACCATGCACTTATACTGCCACGAGACCCCATAAGTAAAAGTAAAAGAAATGTAAATAAATTTCGAAAACACATGTGATTCACCTGAGAGAATACCTTATGCAATTAATACTTGTGCTGATCTTGTATACAAGGATGGATGTGATTACAGTCAGTAAATTACAAATGTCACGAGAGCGAAAGTTTTTTTTAAAATACAATGTATTGATAGTCTTGATCTTGAATACAAGCCATTGTAAATATTAACAAGGCGAAAGTTCGTATGAGCATGATTTGAAAAACATTATCCTGAACGCAGTGTGTAGCATCTGATAATAAAGGTGTTGTTTTGTATTCAAATTTAGAGTCAATGGTTCATTTGTAAGCTATATATGAATCGTATTATTGTTAATAATATTTGCTATCTGAATTAGATTTAAAATCTTGTACAATCTTAATATGTCATCTGCTACTTATTTTAAGGTTTACAGTGGCCGATTTAGCACTTGAGAGGCCCCAAGCGCAATTCAATTATTTTGAGGCCCAAATCGAATTCGCAGACTCATTTACAGTGTTCAAGACAAAGTTAGAACGTCATCGTGCAAATTAACTCGACAATTTAGAATATTAAAAATTTTGTTAGCAGAAAATTGGTCAGAAATGATTTAAAATTTTGAAAAATATATAACGGACCCAAATCTTATTGAAATTTTATAATTTGTTTTTGCCTTGTGTATATATTCTTGCAGTTGTTGTATTAGGTAATGTTTTGTATTTGTGTTTGTTATTTCTTGGATTACGCTTAATGAATCCGTGTAAATGATATATTTTTTGTTTTTGTTGTTGTATTTATTTATGAATTTAATAGCTTCTAACACGCTGTAGGATTCTGCAGTGAATATGGAAGTTTCGTGTTTGGAAGGTGGAATTTGTGTATACTTCCTTCTATTTTGTAGGCAGAGCCTGTTTTATTAATTATGCGAGAGCCATCAGTGAAGATTTTTGTATAATCTTTGTATTTTTCTTGTTGTTCTTTTATCAGGTTTCGATAGAGCTCTTTAGGTGTGTCTTTTTTATTGTGTTTGGTTAGGGATATATTGGGTTGTTGTATTTGGATTGTCCAGGGGGGTATGTTATGAAGTGTGTTAATTTGTATTTTTTGTAGTGATGAAAAAAGGGGGTATAGGTCGTTGTGTATAATCTGTTGGAGGGGTGTTCGGTTTTTTAGGGTTATTTTGTTTTCGGTTTTGTTGAAGAATTGAGTATAGGTTGGAATCTTTGGGTTATTGGCTAGATTTATCATATATCTCATCCTAAGGTCTTTTCGTCGAATATTAAGTGTCGTTTCTCCTGCTTCACACAAAAGGCTGACTATGGGACTTGTCCTGTATGCTCCCGTGGCTGTTCGAATGGCTTCATTTTGGATCCGTTCTAAAAATTTTAATTTGTTAGGACTTGCGGTGGAAAAAGCAATACTTCCATAATCTAATTTAGATCTAATAATACTTTTATATATACATATTTAAAATTGATTGTCTGTCTGCTCCCCATTTGCGATGAGCCAATATTTTCAGGATATTTAATCTTTGTGTACATTCTTTTTTAATATGATTTATGTGTTCACTCCAAGTTAGTTTTTTATCTATGACCAGTCCTAAAAATTTTATTTGGCTACATACGGTATTTCTATGCTTTCTAGTGTTAGTTTAGGGTTTTTGTGACAACTTCTCAACTTGCAGAAATGTATAGCTTTAGTTTTTTGTTCGGAGAATTTAAAACCAGTTGTTTTCGTCCATGTTTGTATTTTGTTTATTGTTTCTTGTATTTGGTTTTTTACCGTGTTTATGTCTTTACTTTTAAAATAGATGACTAAATCATCTGCGTAGAGTGATGTTTTTATGTGAGGTGGTATAAATTCGTTTATTTTATTAATAGCTATCAGGAACAGTGTTACACTCAGGATTTCCCCTTGTGGAAGGCCGTTTTGTAGTACATTTTCTTCGGAAATGCAATTGTGGGACTTGACTCTAAATTTTCTATCATTGAGGAAGTTCATTATAAAAAAGAACATATTACCATTTATTTTCATTTCACTATAATAGAACAGAAATTAAATTTTAAATACTGGGATAGAATAAAATTCACTAATCCAAAAATGAGGATTAGCTTAAATATTTTTGTGAATCGTTAATTTTTATTAATCTAAATACATACCTACATATTTACTTATGCTGGAAACTCTATTGAATTATTTTTCTATTGTTCTATTTACTTTTACCTTTTTAAAACGTTACTAATATTATTTTGAAATGATTAGTTCTTTGATAGTGACATTTATCTGTCAGTTACATACATTTGAATAACTGCGTTTTGTTTGTTTAAAGCGTAGGATCAGAGATTTAAATTATAGATAATTTTATAAATTTATCCATATAATATATTAAAAAAGTGTTAATTCAAATCTATAGAAAATTTAATAATTTTTAATTTTTATAATAACATTAATCTCGAAAAAATAACATTTAAAGGTATTTTTCGAAGGAAAACTATTTTGAGCTTCTTGTAAAGTGCCATTTCCGGTTATCCGATTTTCACCAAAATCTCATGGGCTCTTTCCAATATAGAAAAAGTTCGAAATACAAGATTTCAAAATTTTATGAATGATAGTATTTAATTTAGAGTGGAGGATCCACACACACATACACACAGACATCATCGTGAAAATGTTAAAATTGGATTCTAGGGACCTTAAAACGTGGTCATTTACCAAAATCTCAATATGCAATTTTTAGCACGATCCCTATACCTCCCTTACCAAGGGTAGCGGGAGGTAAAAATTCAATTTGATGAAAGAGGTCTACTTTTTCTCAAAACTTTTGTTACATATGTTACTGATCATTAAATGTATCATTTATCAATAAAATCTAATAATTAATTTGTTTGTCATTACAGGCCATCAGCCAACATGTCAATCGCCATCTCAATGGACAGCAACACCGTAGATGTTTCAGACACGGGCCAAGAGCACCTGCAGGACTTGGAGCACCACGGGCATGAGCAACAACAAGGCCGAGCCAAACGTGGTGTCATTCACTTGTACAATATGGTCAAATGTGCTACGGGTTGCGACCCGCTCAAGTACAAAGGTTACGGGTGTTTTTGTGGCTTCCTGGGAAGTGGAACGCCCGTTGATGGGATAGACAGGTGAGAAAGAATATTTATATAGTATTCTCCACGTAAAGGCCTTATCACACTACAATCATATCTCCGACTCTTTTTCGCTGACTTATTTTGTATGACCAACTCGATCTATCACACTGCAATTTCGAACAACCGTTTTCTCTGACTTTTAGTGGATTTTCATACTTGAAGTTGTTCACGATATGGTTTCTTTAGTGACAACATATTTCAAATTTGTTTGACATATCAAATTATTTCATGTAAAATGAATGAAAACTATGGAAAAATAATGCAATAGACCTTTTCAATTTAAAGACATAGAAGATATGCGCAATGGGGATCTGCGCATAGTAAGAACAATTGAGATCTATGGCGTTTGTTTCTAAAAAAATTTAGATGTAAAATGTGAGAAAAATCTTTGACAACTTTAAAAAAACTTTTATTAGAGCTAAAATGTAATAAATAATTTTGACGTTTCGTTGACAACCCAACTGGCAGTTGTTGGCACCATTTTACTTACTACTGGATATTTTAAATTTGAGGCTAAATAATGATATCTTTTTAAATTTAATACTTACAAGACATATAAAAATTCTTGCAACAGCCCTATAGGGCGCGAGCAGACACGTGACTTGAGGGACCTTGGCGTGCTTAGAATCAGCTGATTTGTGTGCGCATGTCATTTTGACAAGAACATTGTCAATTTGACAAGACCAATGTTTTAACTTATTTTGATTTTGAATTGTTAAAATGTTAATATTTTATAATTTTTAGGCAGTAAAACACATGTAATTAAAAATAATACCATTTTAGCAGTTAAAAATTAAAATAAGTCAAAACATTGGTCTTGTCAACATGACATTGTTCTTGTCAAAATGACATGCGCACACAAATCAGCTGATTCTAAGCACGTCAAGGTCCCTCGAGTCACGTGTCTGCTCGCGCCCTATAGGGGATTCCGATTAAGCGAATTTTAAGCGCCCCGTCGCGGTATTTTTATGAACTATGTCGACATACAAGTAACTGTCATCGTGCTGTCAAGTTGAAAGCCTTGTGAAATTTATGTTTTATATTAAAAATATGGGTATTAGGTACGCGTATGGCCTCTGTAAGAGTGATTACAGGAATAAATAGAAAAAATATATGAGAGGAGTTAATTTTATGCCAATTTCCAAGCCGATCTTATCTCTTATGGTTTATGCGTAACTACATCAAACTAAATGGTTTCGTGGAATTAGTGGTATATGTGACCGTAGTTAAATAGGTTATGAGATGGAAAATAGCCCCACTTTATATACATCAACTAGCACACATGTATTACATGAAATTACCGCAGATACCCATTTATCACCATCAATACAGGGTAATATACTATCACTGCGTCCCGCATTCATATAATTTTGATTTCTGAAAACTTTGAAACAATTTGAGTTAGTATAAATCAGTAAATACCCAGTAACTAACCGAAACTAAAACCTTAAAATAAGATCGCTCTTTTTCCGCCTTTTTTCAGACCACGATATTATCCATCTTTTTTAGGTCATTCACAGAATGATTTTCAATATTTTTCTTTTTTAATTTCGCCCCTAGCATTAACTCTGCATTTAAAAAAATCATTTTCATCACTAACACATGTCAACAGAAAATGTCTATTTGTCCACATAGTTCAAGATTTCACCGCAAATGGCGCACTTTGTGACGTCACGATAGGTATCCCCTATTGCCGCTAGGGTCATTCGTTTGGTTCTAGGAATAAAATTCCGGGTCATATCTGTACTCTCCTCATATTATTATAATACGTGGAGAATATAAAAGAAATAATAATGGATTAAGATTACATAATTTTTCTGCACTGAATGATCTGATAATAACAAAATAGTTATTTATGATATAAGTAATAAGTATTAACATTTTATTTATTGGACCACTCCGCTTTGCACCCTGTTCCAAAGCTTCGAACAAAAAAAAATCGTTTTTAACAAGTATCCGAGACAAAGACCGAAAAATAATAGACGAATACATATTACACAGAATCAAGTATTAATCAAAACGTAATGAACCTACTTGATAATTTATTTCATTGGAACAATAGTTTTACAAAATAATTACATAAACTGCATTTAAATAAATGAAAAGATCGTGGCAAATATGAAAATGGCATGCAGTTGCTACAATAACGAAATAAATCCACTTGAAACAAAAGCTAATTACAAGATGGGCAGCCACATTATTCTTCATTGTTCCGCAGGAAACAATGGCGTTGCTCTGCTATATAATGGATTATCAATATAAAGTAACAGCACAGCCTACGTTGATGTTGATGTATTTTTACTTGTCTAATGTGTTGAGTCAAACTTTCACCCTACTTGTCACTGTATTGTTATATGGAAACATTGTAGGAAATAAAGCAGCCAACCAAAAACTTTTAATGAAATTGATTTCGGAAAGATATGCTTATTGTTTTCAAATTTCCTTTATAAATACAAAGTAACTTACAAATAACACTATTAGACATTCTTTATTCCCAGAATTGGTCAATAAAATTTTATTATAAACAGGTACTACATTTTCACATTAATTTCCTTTAAAATTCATTCCTCCTCCCTTTACGCACTTGTTCCATGTTCCATCTTTCTTACAACTGTCCAAAACACTCCTGGAAATCATTTTCCTTCAGATGCCTCATCGCATTTTCCATCACCTCTGTTGAATTAGCAAAACGTTGTCCCTACAATTTCATTTTTAGCCGCGGAAACAGTTAAAAATCGGCTGGTGCAAAGTTGGAAGGATAGGAGGAGTGTTTCAGACAGTGGCGTACCTAAGTGAAATGATGCTCAGGGCAAGGGTCGTAATTGCGCCCCCTGTCAACAATGCATTGTTGTTGAAATTACTTAAGAATATATATATACATATATATATATATATATATATATATATATATATATATATATATATATATATATATATATATATATATATATATATATTATGAAATAACTTCAACCATGAACGAATCAGCACACTAACAAAATAACTATCAATATGCGGGTGTTCCGCGACTCGACCGACAAACTTATACCATATATTCCGGGGGGTCATTACGATCAAAAAATGGCATTAATAAATCGGTCTTTTCAGATTCTTCTCTTTCAACGCTCATCAAAGCAAGATCACTTAATCGATCTTGACCCATGGAGACTCTCAGATAATTTAAAATTAGTTTTAATTTGTTGAAAGATCTTTCACAGCTAGCGATGGAAACTGCAATAGTCAACATTATTTGCATGGCTATTCGAAGATTTTTCGCCGTTAGCGTTTTTCGGTTTCAACGGCAGTTTTGACAGAGACTAAGTCCAATTTCCAAAGCTTCAGTCACCAAAGTTTCTCTTACATTGCGAAAATAATGTCTTAAAAACCTTTCAAATCTAAGGCGGCATCAAGAAAGTTTATATTTATATCTTGCAGTCTTTTCTGAACTCTATCAATAGGAATGAGTACTCTCGTCCAAAATCCAAGTCGAATCAGAAAATCGATTGTTAACATATGGATGTACAATTGCGTAGCATCACTTCTTGTTTCACTCGTTTCATTTGCATCATCCATTATAGTCTCGAGAACTTGAAGTATGCCGTCAAGGTAGTTGTTTATGGGCTTCACAGCTTCCACTTTTGCACTCCATATTGTTTTAGATTTGATAGCTATGGGCACAGCGTTTTTGAGTATTTCCCAGCGTTGAGTAGACGATGAAAAAACAGATGGAGAGCTTCAACAGTTCCGAAAAATGTCAATACGCACAGTAATCAACAGTTTTAACACTTTAAATTCTAGTACCCAAGTTACATACGGATACCAAGGGCTCCAAGCGGCACCCACTTGGTTCTGGCGCCCAGGGCACCTGCCCTGTTTGTCCCGCCCTAGGTACGCCACTGGTTTCAGAGTGGTGACCTTAGCAAGGTAATTTTTCACCATCAGGGAGCGATGTCGATGTATTGCCTCACCTCCGATTTGGATGAAACTTTGTCAAAATATTTTTCTCATCAAGACAAACACTGGAAAAATAATAATAAGTGGGGGTCAAAGTCGGTTGACCTTCAAAACACAATTTGTTTATATTTACATATTTAATCCATATAATCTGTCCTCCGATGGGTGTCGGGTTCGACTCTACCCATTTGACGCACACCTGAAAAATTATTATATAGGTTAAGTTAGGTTCTGTTAGGCTAGGTTAGGTTAGGTTTATTACGAATTTAAAAAAGCAACCTAACAAAACTAACTAAAGTAACTCCCATACGGGCGAAATTCGTTTGTCTGCAACTTGGTTTGTGTGAAAATTTGACCCCCAGTTATTATTATTTTTCCTATGTTTGTCTTGATGAGAAGAATATTTTGACAAAACTCAATCGTTTCCTGCGCAATTTTCAGGTTGTTTACGTCTGATAGCGTCTCGTAGGTATAGAAGAATCACTACTAAAGTTCCTCGTTTACATTTTGGCTTTGAGGAATGAATTAGTGGTGAATCACGCCCTGGTAATCAAAAAACACGCCCTAATCACTGCCCCTTGCTTCTGTACAAGCGAAATTTTTGCTTGTACCGTTCGTACACAGTCTATTTTATTATCGCCTCATTTCCGTATGCTTTTTTAGCATCTGAAGGGTGCCGGGCAGCTCGACGCTTTCCTTAGTGGTGGCTGCCAACCCAAGAAAAAGAAATTTATAATTGGTCAACCGGAAGTACCCCTATTTGAAGATTTTAAAAGGTTTTTCTTGAAGAAACAATGTTAAATATCATTTTTTACCTTCCGTCACCTTTAGGTAAGGAAGGTATTGTCTTTGGTCAAAAAATTCGATGATGAGTTTTTAATCAATAAGCACGTTTTAGGGTCCCTAGAATACGAATTTACTATTTTTACGATGATGTCTGTATGTGTGTGTGTATGTGTGGATGTGTGTGTGTGTGGATGTGTGTGTGTGTGTGTGTGTGTGTAACAAAATTTTCGTCTGCGATAACTCTAATACTACAGTTACAAAAATTATAATTTTTCGTGTACTTCTTCGTTACATCCATATGAAGAGCTGATTAGATTTTGGTTACAATTGGTCAACCGGAAGTACCATCATTTGAAGATTTTAACAGTTTTTATTGAAAAAACTATGTTAAATACAATTTTTTCACATTTGATGTTATTATAAATATTAAAGAATATTTTATTCTCTATACGATTTGACTGCATTTTATACTTAATATTAAATGAATATAGAGTTAAAAAATTATAAAGAAATTAAATTTCATAAAGCAGCTATAGCTATGAAAACAGCTACTATATTAAGAAAATTCTGATTGAAAGATGTCAGTGTCAAGTGAAATTGACATAGTGTGTTTGTCATAATTTTTACTGGAAATATAGGATCTTTTGCTTTCTGTATGGAATTTGTATAAAATTCATACAACTGCTTTAAGGTAATGTACAAGAAATAGAATATTTAATTTAATAATAATAGTAATAAATATTTTATTTCTGCAGATACATTATACTGTATATAGAGAACGTCACAAAATAATAATTTTCTATATGAAATTTGCATAAAATACATGCAACTTGCGAAAGGTAATGTACAAGAAATAGATTATTTAATTTAGCAAGGAACTTTCCGTATGAAATTTGTACAAAATATATATGTAGAACTGACGGAAGGTAATGTGCTGGCCACATCAGATTTTTCATATTTAATGTTATTATAAATATTAAAGAATATTTTATTTTCTATACGATTTGAATGCATTTTATACTTCATATTAAATGGATATAGAGTTAAAAAATTATAAAGATATTAAATATCATATTAGCCAGCTATGCTATAACTCTGAAAACAGCTGCTATATTAAGAAAATTCTGATTGAAAGGTATCAGTGTCAAGTGCAGTTGACAGTATGTTTTTGTTATAATTTTACTGGAAATATAGGATCTTTTGCTAGAAACTTTCTGTATGGAATTTGTATGAAATACATATAACTATCTTAAGGTAATGTACAAGAAATAGAATATTTTGCAAAAAACCTTCTGTATGACATTTATACAAAATACATAGAACTGACGGAAGGTAATGTGTTGGTCACATCAGATTTTTTTCACTAATGGGAGGCCGGTTAGGTTCTTATTTTCTCGGGCCGGTCCAAAGAACCAGTTCATCCCTGCACATACCCCATTATGAAACTATGTTCGACTAAAATATGAATCGTATTTATTTTGATTTTAGATGTTGTAAGAAACATGACTGGTGTTACAACAACGCTGGCTGTCCACCATTCTTTGAGTACCTGCAACCATACTACTGGAAGTGTTGGAATGGTCGACCGATCTGCGGTAAGTTTTCCCATTGGCGTTACCTTGATTAAAGTCAGAAGTTGTCACACATATTAAAGACTCTATTATTACATATCTCAACTTATGATAATAATTTTTGCATTATATTACTAACTCCAGGTATAAATTCTCATATTGTCAGTTTGTATACAAGATAAAAGCTTAATCACCATAATTTATCCCTTGAGTAAAAGCTTCGTTCTCGAAATAAAAGATCTGTCCCTAAATTAAAGATGAATACACTCTCCGTAAACGTTTGCCACTGTCACGTTTTTTGCCAGTCGCTTCAGAGTTAGCGAGAGAATGGTCTTCACAGAACACGGGAGAATCAGCTGAGAACAAATGGTCCAATTGAACTAATTTTTGTCCAACATTAAATTCCAGCCCCTCGTTCGTCTCAGTTAAAACCATGGTTAATGTACGTCTTGCCGTCCCTAACAAGTTAGGGATGTTATTATATTCAGCATCGATGGGACCCAACACGGAGCGAAGTAGAGTGATTGGCTTCCGGCAGATTGCCAGTAGCGTTGTATCAAATTGTTTCCACAAAAACATCAAATTTATGCTTTATCTCTATTTTCCGGTCACATATTTACTATTTTTAAATAATTGTATTCAAATATTTGGTCATACAGTTTTGAGGGCGAACCTATTTTATACTAACCTCATTATTTGATAATTGACAATATTTCCTGATAATTTTACATCATTACTTCCTTGTACGAAGTAAAGGAAGTATTGTAATCGCGAACAATTTCGTTTTTCAGATTTCAAAGGAAATATTCATTTTGACCATCCCTGAATCAATTTTGACTAATTTCGTCGTGACGTCTGTACGTATCTCACATAACTCATAAACGGAAAGCCGTAGAAAGTTGCTATAACATCTAGTTGTGCACCTCTCTTTTTGGTCATTACATATATTCCAGAAATGGTACTTTATTTAAAGCCTATAATAGATTTTATTGAAAAACTATTTTAAAATTTAATCCAAAACTTTTCTAATTTGGTATATAAGACTTTTATGTCAATTGGAATAACATAGTAGATTTTGGTTAAAACAGGCTAACCGGAAGTGATATATTAGGCTAACCGGAAGTGATATATTACCTGAAGTTGTTAACAGTTTTTCTTGCATAAAATGGTTTCATTTTGATTTTAGAAATAAATGCTTCAAATAAGAGTTTTAGAGAATTAAATTCTGCGTCTAGCACATCTAGTATTATTAAATTAGCCCTTTGTATAAGCGAGATATGTAAATTTAAAACATATACTTTTTGGTTTTTGTAATGAAGCTTGCTATGGATTAGGACAAAGAATAACAAAAAAATAAAAAATCTGATGTGGCCAACACATAACCTCTCGCCAAATATTTTACCTGGTTGTACGCATAAAACGAAAAATATTTTTAATTGCAAATACATATATTCATGTCTCACTACAATATAATTCTCACATATATCTGCAAAATCTATGGGATATAAATTATGTACAATACATACATTTTCTTTATATTCAATATCCTGAAATTTTCTTTTTCTACTTTTAATTTCTTTTCTTTTCCTTTATATTCGTCATTTTTTCGCAAATTCCTTTTATATTATTTTTTACGTATATTCTTTTGCGTTGTTAACTTTTTTTATTTTCATAATCTTCATAATGATGTACAAATATTTTTGACAGTGACATACAAATATTTTTGACAGTGACATTTATGTGTGAATTACAAACATTTGAATTTCTTGCCTTGAAGTAGTTTGATCTAAGAATTTTTACATCAAATTATTTTATATGCATTTCTTTATCTCTAAATCTATAGAAGACATAATAATAAATTTATATTTATCGAATAAAGAATTTAACGTTTTTTAATATAAGTATTTACATAAATTTTCGATAAATAATATTTAGATGATTTTTTTCTTGTAACTACTACTTTCGGTTGTCCAATTGTTACCAAAACTTACTCGACTCTTCCCATTATTGCTAGATTGAGAAATCCGTAGATAAAAATGTCTTAAGTCTTATAGTATTTGAGTTATGGTGAATCCAACATCCACACACACACACACACACATCCACACACACACACACACACACACACACACACACACACACACACACACACACACACACACACACACACACACACATACATACACACACACACACGCGCGCACACACACACACACACACACACACACACACACACACACACACACACACACACACACACACACACACACACACACATACGGACATCATCGTAAAAATGTTATAATCCGATTCTAGGGACCTTAAAATGTGCTTATTCACTAAAATCTGGATATGCGATTTTTAGCATGAATACAATACCTGTCTTAGCGAGAGGTAATAATAGATGTTAATGTCAAATTACGTCAAATACGTGCAATTTTATAATTGGGTCTATACTTCATATTGGTCTTGCGTACAAGGAAGTCGTGTGGTGTCCACTTCATTTTGGTGACAGACCCATATTAATTATGAAATTCAACACCAATTTAATTGGTGATATCTATATTCATACTCATTTTCTTTCAGCTGTGGAGCATGGCGAATTCGGCGGACGCTACTCCTGCGCTCGCCGACTTTGCGAGTGTGATCGTGTGCTGTCCGAATGTTTATCTCGATATCCATGCCCACATACAAGAGCCGTTTGCTACTCATCCCCTTGGAGGCTTCTGCAGAACGCTTTCATGCTGCTTTAACCCCAGGTCTCCAAGACCAAAAATATTCATCATAGGTTAATTATTTATCATCTTCATCATTGTATCATGATTCATTCGTCTTTTCTAAATGTACTGTGTACATAGGGTGTAGATAGATAGTAATAAATTTTATCTTAAGAGGTGTGGTATTTTATTGTAACAAGACATACGAGTGTTCCACGAAAAGTATCAAAAAATTGACAGTATTTTAGAAAATCATTATAGATGCATTACATGAGTGCGTATCATATAATAGCAAATTCATAAAAAGATTAAATTCTAAATTTACTAACACTATTTAAAATCGTAAAAATTATTCTAAATTTACTAACACTTTTTAAAATCGTAGAAATAACATGTGCCACATAAATTTTCGAAAATTAAAGTTTATGGAATATTTTTCTATGAAATAATTTTTATTTTAACAATTTATTTTCGTAAATAATTAAATAAAAGTATTGGCGCCAAAAATAGTCATAAAAACAACCCCCCACTCCTGTGACGTCATAGCACTTATATTACGTCATTCACAGCCAATAGGAAACAGATGTCTGTCACCCACGTTTTTAAATAAATAAAAGTAGGCGATATATGTACTATGGCCAGACTTCAAATTCTGTTTCAGATAAGGTAACATTTTCAAAATATTACGCAATTTTTAAAAATTATTACATAATAAAATATCTATTGAATATTTCGTGATATTTTCAAATTTGAGGCTATAAGTCATATAAAAATTCTTGCAACAACCCTTAGGCAATCCAACATGACGTCATAAGTGGAGGGCAAGTGTGATTTTAACCTCACTTTTGAATATTTTTAAAAATTATTTTTGTATATATTTTATTAATATGACAGAAATCGAGAATTTTGATACAAATTATTCATCAAATTAAACCATAATTTTTTCTATGGCTCCATCATTGAGTAAAATATGTATGCAATTTATTTCTGACAGCTGCCCTCCACTACATTCATTTGTTATGGATTGGCTGATAATATTCAGGTTACTTGTTTCATTTTTCAGGGCACTCTAACAATTTTTCTAAAGGAACATTAAATTTTATTTAATTAATATCTCGTGAAATATGAATGATTATGTAAGTTGCCTTTATAGGATGCCTTTTTAATTTCTGAACAACTTACCTTTTTTGAGCTAAAAAGAATAGGCAAAGAGATACAGCAGTATTAAAAAAATAACATTGAAATCGCTATGCGCAACTTTTCTTTCAAGCCCGGTATATATATATATATATATATATATATATATATATATATATATATATATATATATATATATATATATATATATATATATATATGAGGGCGCTAGTTCTTCTATTAAAAAAAGTTGATAATCCGGCACTACCTTAAAGTTTAAAACCCTGGTACTTATTAAATAATTTATTTGGTTTTGAAAGAAAACGTTTGACAATTTGAGTCCATAAAGTAAGTCCGACCGTAAAGTGTCTTTGACAGATGCTTCAAAATATAAATGATACTTTACGGTTTCCAAAGAGCAAAGGATACGTATAATAACTATTTATGTAATATCCGGAGAAAAAAGTGTTTTGTTTCTTGAATGATTTTACATATATTTAACAATCTAACCCATTTAATTATTTGTTACGTAAAAGTAAACCGGTTTTCGAACAAATTCTCGTAAAATCAGGGCATAAACCGGTTTTGAAAACCGCTAACCGATATTTTCAACGTAAAATTGCGAATGTTAACCGTTATTTACACCGTTATTTTTAAGCTAAAAAATAACGGTAACATTTAACCAAAAAAATTTAGATCAATTTATTGAATAATAACCTTTATTTTTACAAAATTTAGTTCTGCAAAAAAAATTAAAAATATTCATTATTCTTTTCGTTTTTTTTTTTATTTTTGTTAATTGCACAAGATTACATTAATTTTATTCTTAACAGTTGAAAGATACAATTGATACCAACTGCGATATCAGAGGAAATCCTGAATAAGGACCTAAATATTTTGTCGTGTCGTGACTAACATTTATAAAAAAAAATTAATTATTTTGCATAATGCATTATTTTTTTTATACATAAAAACTGATAGAATAACTTTTTATAGATAAATCATAAAAACGCATAAATTATAGGGTAAAACATTATAGAATATATCAGGATATTTAAATTATTTTTTTATAACATTTTACCATTCCATTTGTTTTTAATATTTAAATCATTGCTAATATTAAAATGATATGTAGACAATTAATTTCATTTATCGTAGTAAGCTTGTCGATTCTCGTATTTCGTAACGAAGATTCAAAGCGAGCTATGGCCAGTTATTTTGTTTTTACAGTAGACGGATGTCTTTGTTTGTGTCGTGATTTTTATCAAAAATTCATTGCAAATAATTGAAAATGTATTGCGAAATATAATGCATCGGGTTTAGAATTTAAATCTCTTTGTACTGATATATTTTTCAAATAAGAAAAGTGTCAGTGTTTTGGGTTATGTTTCAAATAAATTTCATCGGAGAAAGATAAACATATGAGTATTTTTTTACTGTGTTTTGTGGTGAACTGGGCATTAAAATCGACAAAATCTTCAAGTAAACCAGACTACAGCAGCAGATAAGGTAAGAAAAAGGAAAATCACATAATTATTTTTCTTGTTTATAATAAAAATGAACCTGAATTTTATGCATATGATGATAAAAGATTTAGAATGAAATAATTTCAGAACTAAACAAATGAAATCAAGAAATCATGCAACCATAGTAAAGCGTGGTCTGACTTATGGAAAACATAAACATACGATTAAAATGACAGTTGTGCTAACCAACGGTTATGTTGCAAAATTGTTTTTACCACCTTTGGCTTTGGTTAGGAGCTAAGTAGAAGGTAAAACAGTTGTTCACATCACTTCTAACTAACTAATGGGAAATAAACTGTCACGTAATTCGTTTCGAACACATATGAATGAATTCTGTCAGCTGTTAGTTGTTAAATAAAAGTCGACAGAAATATCTTATTTTCTAATATTTTTCGTTTTTAATAAAGTTTAATGGTGCTATTCTGTAACTTTGCTCTGTAAGTCTGTAACTCTATAGACTCTATAAGCTATATAGCTCTGTAAGACGACAGCTTACAGAGTAGTAAAATTACATATTCTGTAACTCCTATATAACAAGTCTCGCTACAGAGTTATTCTTACAGAATGCGTAACTTCATTCCTGTCTAGCTGTCAAATATGCTACAGTATAATTTACAGTAATTTTGTAGGCATTCTAAAAATATGATTGTTATATAAATAATACACTATAAAATAGTTGAATAAGCAGTACATTCCATCACGATTTTTTCATTATTTTTAATTTCTATAAATACATCAGATTTACACATATGTAATATATAGGTACATGATTAAATGAAATATATAATTATTGAACAAAATACGTTGTTTTGATTTTTGCAGGTAATCAATTTTTGTCATTGTTGTAATCAATGCTTCTCATTGTTAATATTTTTTTTATCTCCTGTGTTTTAATTTTTGTAATCTATTCTCCTCGCTAGTGTGATCTATTAATATTAATTATGCAGTCATCGTTTAATGACTGGCTCAGTTATTCTATGAAACTGTGAAGAGTTGTCTACCATTAATTTGTACTCGTACAAGTACGAGTTTTCTTCAAATTATCTTGACTGGCGGAAACTGCCCTTGTCTTTAGCTTTGAATAAATAATTATGACAAATTCTTAAGTATAGCTATTTAAAATTATTCAACTTTATATTAAAGATAAAAAAGTCACTTTAATTAAAGTTTTACAATGGGTTTGTTTAAAAACATTTCTTAATTAGTAATGTAATTCATTATCTGGTACACTGATCTGAATGGATTTTGATAAGTCTGGAAAAGTCTTCTCCATTTTCATGCTAAAATATTTTTTAAACATAAATTTCTATAAGAATTGATAGATGTATAATTACCTTCTATGTTCTTCATTTAATAATAGATATATTAAAAATTGTTAACTTTTGCTTTTAATTTTCATATTTGTTTAAATTTTTTATATAAAATATATATTTGACGTTTAAAATATATTTTTGACGTTTAAAATATATTTTTGACGTTTCAATATGCTCTGTAAATACTTTACAGTCAAGATTTTGGCGCTGTAAGATTTATAGACATTTCTATAACTCTGTAGCGCTAACAGTACTGTAACTTGGTTACAGAATAGCAATTTGCTTACATCCTGTAACGTTGGTTACTTACAGAGTCTATAGAGCTTATAGAACGGTACAGAATAGCACCATAAGTGTTAATATTTGACATTTCATTTTGATACGATATTGCCAATTTAACTACAAGCTGCACGTTTTAAATTAAGTGCCAATTTATTTTTTAAAATCGCAACACTGTCGTGCGTCTACATACTACTTCCTTATACTATAACATATAATCACATATTATTATTAAGTTGAAGCAAGGCATATTCATAGAGCTGCCCATTGCCTGATTACGAGTGTCACGATAGAATTATTGAGAATAAGAAAATCAGGCAGTTCGTGGAAAACAAAATTTTAAACTGTTATTTATTTGTCAATTGAAATTAAGTTGCGAATGTTATGCTAGTTAGAACTTAGTTAATCATTTTTATCTCCCGCTACCCTTGGTAAGGTAGGTATAGGGATCGTGCAAAAAATCGCATATCGAGATTTTGGTAAATGACCACGTTTTAAGGTCCCTAGAATCCAATTTTAACATTTTCACGATGATATATGTGTGTATGTGTATCAGATAACCGGAAATGGCACTTTACTTGAAGCTCAAAATAGATTTTCTTCGAAAAAACCTTCATATATTATTTTTTCAAGATTTGTGTTATATTAATTAAAGATTATTAAATTTTCTACAGGTTTGCATTAATACGTTTTCTATATATTTTATTGATAAATTTATAAAATTATCTATAATTTAAATCCCGGAGCCTACGCTTTATACAAGCAAAACTCCTTGGTTACACATTTCATATCTCATCAAAAATATTAATATATACACTGGATTGCTAACTTGTATGTTGTGAACGTAGTCACCTGTGAGGCAAGCAACTGGAAGGCAGCCATTTGCAGAAAAGGCAAAATACGCGCCAAATTTAAAATTACATAATAGAAACAAATTATAAATGAGATGAATTAACAGATATTTTATATTTATTGCGTGTATTTTAAAAATTATAGTTATTATTTGAATAATATATTTACATTTATTACATATATACGAGCATATATAGCAAATTCACAATAAAATAGGACAACGAATTTAAAAAAAATATTTGCTTATTAAAAAGATGCCTTTTGCATATGTGGTGGAAAATTTATAAATACAGAAGGTGCTGATTCTCGTTTTAATCTTCTTATCCGGGCCTTTTCATATAATCAGTTTCAAGAACATGATCACTGCAAATTTTTGATGCTTTGTAGGTATGGAATCTTTTATTTTTATGGCATCTAACCACATTCGTAATATAACTCACTATAAAGAACTACAAGAAGACGGCATATTACCTTTTATTATGGAAATATCTCATTTAAAGTATTTATTCACTAAGAACACAACACAAATACCACTTTATTCAAGAAAACTACCATATAATGCAATAATAGGCGATGTGCACATTTTGAGCGTCAGCGCCTCTAACGGCTACATTGGCATTTTTGGGTACCTAATAAATTTTGACATTTCGAGAAAGTGATACAATTTACAATTTTATTTTGAGTTTTTGCTGTTGTATATGAATATTACACGTCATAGTATATTGAAATGAATAAAGAAAATATTTAAAATGCTATATATGTGATGTGACAATCAAAAAAGTCAAAATACCAGCGAAGGTACTGTGGCAGAAAATATAATTTTTCTCATAATATGTGTGATTTCTGTGAACCATTTTATCATATTTAAATTTATATTATAATTTATAATATTAGTTAAATGTTGCAAGATGCACAATGCATGGAAACTAAGATTAAAAAGTTGGAAAACTTGAATGATATCAGTGTATGATGTTAGCATCTTTCTTTTATATTCGCAATAAACGAAGAAGATTCTTCATTGAAAATATAAGTGGAATCAGTTGCACAAGCTCGGAAAAGAAAATACACGAAAAATACGAACCATGTGAATTCCTATCTTTAACATTAACATTACATGTACAAAATCTATAATAAATAGACGAATTATGTCAAAAATAGACTTCTATTTCATACAACTGCAAGTATTATACAATTTTAAGACAATTTTCTGCTTCTTGTAGTATATCTTGTTCAAATATTAACTTAAGAAACACATTTTTATATAATTCATTATTGCAATCAGACGACCATTGTTGGAATTTTATTCATACGATAAATATCTTTTACAATGAGAAAATATGTATACCTAAAAGAATTTTTCATATTAGTTGAAGATATTTGATGAAAAGATATTTTCTTATACATTTGTTCCTCATATAATCTTCTAGGAAATTTATAAAATTTGATACTTCAATCGGCAATTTTGTAAGAATTATTACATCCCCCACTGCATTACATAATATTTGACGTCCTATTAATCGCATTCATTGCAAATATTTTATAAAATATAAATTGCAAATTTATTCTGACATAAAACATAACCTTGCTGTGTTTCAATGAGTAACCACTTTTGTCATTTTTGTCCGCTGCCGGCGCTGACTACTTTTGTGCACACCGCCTATAGACCAACGAACTTTTGACGTTTTGCCTTTTCTGCAAATGGGGCCGTACTCCCACTTGCCTCACTTGTTAAACGTATGTCAGCTATCCAGTGTTTTATTAGAACATCCTTGTCATATCCTTGTATCTCAGATGTATGTAACTGACAGATAAATGTCACTATCAAAGAACTAATCATTTCCAATTAATAATAGTAATGTTTTAAAAAGAAAGTAGTAATAGTTATATGGAATGGATCTTAAGGCTAGGCGCGCACTACGACTTTTTGCCGTACGGCATATTCGCCGCACGGCATTTTTCCGCACCGCATTTTCGTAAAGTGAGGGTTTTTATTCCGATGCGCCCACTTGCGGCGTAAGTTTACCCAATGTAATTTCGACTACTTAAAACTGACACTGATGCGAGCGCCATCTGCTAAATGGCCTAAATGGAAGAGAGTATAGACGATTTTTGCCGATAAGCGGTTCGCGAGTTACTAACAACTTAAACTTATATGAAATTCCTCAAAAATTTTAAACATCTGCAAATCATTTCATCTGCAATTTCGACACATGTTAAATACGTAATATTGTATATCTTTAATCGTGTCAAAATTTTAAATGAAAATATGACAACTAAGCCGATTTGCAGATGTTTTAAATTTTAGAAAATGTTCATGTAAGTTTAAGTTAGTAACTCGCGAACCGCTCGTCAGAACTTTATTTTGTTTTTATTTTCATGATATAGGGGCGCAATTTTTTTTGCCACAGGCGCTCAAAGCCCTAGTTATGGCTCTGTTCTTTTGTATCACCTGCGACTTCTGCAAGTGATGTGGAGCAAGAGTTTAATTTCTAATATTAGAAATAGATAAAAGACCGCCTTTATACAATAAAACCTTAAAACGTAAATTTCTTAGTTGATTCTATGCTCATTCGGTATTACCACAGAATATATACATGACTAACGTCCACAGAAGCGACACTGTTGTATGCATTGCTGTCCGTGTGCTTATGGCTATGTGTGCGTGAACTTGGACCAGGGAGGGGTAACGTAAGGAGATTGGGCGTACTCCAGTATGCCAGGTTTTGCCAGTGACAGAGTGACGGCGTTCGTGTGTAGGGCGGTTCAGCGCAAGAATATTACGACTACCACACTACACTACTAGACATAATGTCGGGTGGTATAATATATTGTTGTGTAAAATGCTGTGCAAATAATAATAACTATTTGAAAATAATCCTAACTAAATCGGCGTTAAATTATATAATAAGTTAGATAGTAGATTTAATAATATTACTAGTGTTAAGGAATTTAAATTAAAATTGAAACTTTATTTGATAGAAAAATGTTATTATAGTGTACAGGAGTATTTAAATAGGTAAAATATGTCTTAATCTTCTTTCATTTTGTATGTAAATTTTTTCTGTCTTATTCTATGTCATGTATTTGATCTTCGAATGAATAAAATATTATTATTAATAAAGATAAACAAAAATTGTAAAAAGCTTTTTACTTCCTTGTACGAAGTAAAGGAAGTATTGTAATCGCGAAAAATTTCGGTTTTGAGATTTCAACGGAAATATCCATTTTGACCATCCCTGAATCCATTTTGACTAATTTCGTCGTGACGTCTGTACGTACGAACGTACGCGCGTATGTATCTCGCATAACTCAAAAACGGTAAGCCGTAGAAAGTTGAAATTTTGTATTTAGGACTGCTATAATAGATTTTAATGAAAAACACTATCTTCAAATATAATCTAACACTTTACAAATTTGGTATATAAGACTTTTATGTCAATTGGAATAACATAGTGGATTTCGGTTAAAACAGGCTAACCGGAAGTGACATATTACCTGAAGTTGTTAACAGTTTTTCTTCAATAAAATTGTTTCATTTTGATTTTAGAAATAAATGCTTCAAATAAAATTTTAAGAGAATTAAATTCTGTGTCTAGCACATCAAGTATTATTAAATTAGCCCTTCGTATAAGCGAGATATGTATATTTAAAACATATAATTTTTGGTTTTTGTAATGAAGCTTGCTATGGATTAGGACAAAAAATAACAAAAAAATAAAAAATAGATGCTAATGTCAAATTACGTCAAATACGTGCAATTTTATACTTGGGTCTATACTTCATATTGGTCTTGTGTACAAGGAAGTCGTGTGGTGTCCACATCAGATTTTTTAGATTACCGATTGACCCAGAAAATATTATATTTATTTTATTTTACATTTCTAAAGACCGCCGCAATATATTATGGTTACACTAAAATTTATATGTAATTTTTAAGGGGTTTTATTAATTAAGAACAATTATTATATTTTTATTAATATCAAAATAAATAATCTTTCCTCTTAGATACCTAGGCAGACATCTTACGTACGCCTATGCTAGCGCGTAAAGCGAGCCTATTGAAGGTCACCAAATTCAAATACACACGTATAGGGTAGTGTCGTACCAGTGGTATTACTAAAAAAGCATCTCAGGATGATCCTTTAATTCAGGAAATATTTTGCAAAACTGCTCTTTATTCAATGTTTCATTTGTAACAAAAAATATTCTGTTTCTTTTCTCAGTTTTTACCACTCACTAAAATAGGTAGGGTAAATAGGGTAAAAAAGGGTTTACATTTATTTTGACATTTTTTTTTATTATCAACAATGGAACAAAGAGAAAAACAAACCGCAGTGCGCGCATTCAAAATTTCTTGCGTTTTTCTGTCGCGCGGCAAAATACCGCACGGCAATTTGCCGCGCGACATAAAGTCGCAGTGCGCGCTTAGCCTAAATATGTATATTTAAATTAATTACAATTAAATAGCGGGAGATTTGGTGTTGGCCATATCAGATTTTTTTAAAATGAATCTTAGAGGATTTTCGAATCATGATTTATAATCTGCAACTTTGACAGTTTTCAAGTCAACTTCAGGCATCAAAAATTGATTTGACAGTTTTTAAGAATCTCTAATTTAGTCTGAAAGCATTCAAAAAGCAGATTGGTTGGGGTTGGGATCTATTAAGAAATGGAAGGAAAGATTGGTGAAGTTTATTATTATTTTTGATGGGGACTACCAGTGGCGGATTTAAAAAAATTTAATTATTACATATTATCATTCCCGTATTACACATCATAGATAAATAAACATACTAATAAAAATACAGAATTTCTATTTATTTTTCAAATTGTTTATTATTTTGGAAATGCCCCCCTAACTTTTTTTATTAGAAGTAATAGAACACATGGTTCATTTAAACTTTTATTATTTTTATTATACTATTTAATGGCAGATGTAGATATTTTTTATAAAGTCACATTTAAAAGATACGACTAACAACTTTTATTTTTTAAATAACAAACAATAATTATTTCACTAAAATATAAACCGCCTTTTTTTGTCAAGTTGTTCTTATTACTTAATTCGATGTTTTACCTTTAGTCCAGTACGTGGGTATCAAAAAGGGATGTTTGAATGCAAAAGGTGGGGTAGTAGCGATTTTTTAGTATGTTGTTAGGCTTGGGGCCCTAATAAAAAATCCAAGTTTTCGACCTCGAGGCGCATGCGCTCGAGCCGCCATCTTGGATTTTAGATACAAAAATTTGGTTTTTTGATAATAACTCAAAACGGTGGCTTTCACGACAAAAGATGTTTTATACAAAGTTAAAGAGGACAAAATTTCCTACATTTTATGTATAAAATTTTTTTTGTACCACACATATGTTAGGAGTTACAACTCCGTGAAGTTGCACTATTTGAAAAAAAAGTATTATATTTTGTTATTTGGCTGTTAATAACTAAAATACATAATTTAAACAAATGCAAATCATATTGAAATAATTTTTAAAGAGACTTAAATATTATATTAATAGGTTGCCCTAAACCTTAACGGATAGGCAGGTAGCGAGAGCACGACCAGGACACAGACAACTACGACCAGGACACCGACATTAACCAACCCGGATCATCGAAACGTACCAAAGTGTAGTAGAAATTAATTTTTGTAACGCTCTAAAGTCATAATTTACTATTCTTAAATTTATACAAAAAATGCGATATACTTTTCGCCTTTAAATTTGTTTACGAAAAGTATAATACTGTTAAATGATAATATTCAAGTGCCTTTTAGTTTTTTTATAATTATGTAAAAATATAATGATATATAATAAAATAAAACCCAACCAAAATGAAGTTTCCGCATTTTTTTTTTTAATAGTGCAACTTCACGGAGCTGTAATGTAGGAAATTTTGTCCTCTTTAACTTTGTATAGAACATCTTTTGTTGTGAAAGACACCGTTTTTGAGTTATTATCAAAAAACCAACTTTTTGTACCTAAAATCCAAGATGGCGGGTCGAGCGCATGCACCTCGAGATCGAAAACTTGGATTTTTCATTAGGGCCCCAAGCTTAACAACATACTAAAAAATCGCTACTACCCCACCTTTTGCATTCAAAAAACCCCCACGTACTGGACTACTTGTTTTGTATAACATTGTTGCATTTTATTTATTTTCACATGGCTACTTAGAATATTTGAATAAACATTATTTCTCAAACTCATTTACTTGTTTGGGGTCCTACACTCTGATTTTTTTTATTATTTTAAGTGATAGTTCTTTTAATTTTGAAGCAATTCGTAGTATAAAAAAGCCTTAATTGTTTTTGGTTTAACTGAATTTGATTTTTAAAGTCGACGTGACGTCACGACGACACCTATTGTGGCATATCTTTCTCTCGCACAAGTTCTATAGTAGACAGCGAGAGAAAGGTAGCACTAATGCGACATCACAGTGACCCTGACAACAAACCTCAAATCTCGCAAAGTAATTATTAAAAAATTGTTTTCTTTACCTTAATCCCTATTTATTGAGTAATACTTTAAGTATAAATGTACATTTTATTATTTTTTGTTATGGTACAGGACCCTAAATAGATCATTAAAAAGACAAAAAATGGGGGTTTATAATTTAGTAAAATAATTATAGGTTGTTATTTAAAAAATAAATGTTCTGATTTTATAAAAAATATATTTACATCTGCCATTAAATAGTATATTTAAAATAATAAAACTTTTATATGAGCAATTTTTTACAATACAATACAAAAGTTAGAGAGGTGGGGGGGGCTCACTCTATATATTTAAAATTTGTTTTTCCGAAATTAGTGCCCCCCCTATTATAATTTTCTAAATCCGCCACTGGGGACTACATTGAACATTATTTAAAATCAAATTCTAAAAAATATGAACCAAGTGCCTTATTGTATAGGCCCGAGCAGACACGTGACTCGACCGACCTTGAAGTGCTTGGAATCAGCTGATTTGTGTGCGCGTGTCACTTTGACAAGAACAATGTCAATTTGACAAGACTAATGTTTGGACTTATTTGATTTTGAACTGCTAAATTGCTAATATTTTATAAATTTCACTCAGTAAAACACATGATCTTAAAAATAGTAATATTTTAACAGTTCAAAATTAAAATAAGTCAAAACATTATTCTTGTCAAAATGGCACATATATCAGCCAGCTAATTCTAAGCACTCCAAGGTTGCTCGAGTCACGTGTCTGCTCGCGCCCTATTCTCATATAAATTTTTATTTTGAAACTTTATCGAGAAGACTTCTATAATCTTGATTATTTGTTACATAAAAACTGACAATTCCAACTGTGGACTTATGGTCGTCTGCAATAATTTTAAATCGTATTCTCATTTCTTTCCAAGGCAGGGGTGGAATTCCTGATCCGTCAAATACAAAATCTTTTACATCATATGTATCCTAAAATGTCAATAATATTAATTATAACTATAAACATTTTTTTTTAACAAAGAAGAGTAAATTCAAATTTTTTCTAGTATTGTAAATTGTAATGTGTGAATCTATTTATTTTTTACCTACCGCTGCCCTTGATAAGGGAGGTATAGGGATCGTGCTAAAACTCGCATATCGAAAACTTTGGTATATAGTATGCCGAATGAAAGTTAACGTTTAGATTATTTAATAGATGTGGTTTCTTTTGAAAATATTTCCCTATATTTTATTTGAAAAGGAACTGAAACTGACCCTTAGGTATTCCGTTACAGAAGATTAGAATTGTACTCAATACCAGGAGGCATTTAAAATGACTTTAGCATCAGGATTCAGGGATGTATTTTAAAAATTTAATACCGCAAATTCTAGTTCGTTCGTTTCAGATGTACGCAACCATCGAATCAGAATTACTGTTAGAGAAAATTAAAAATAATCCTATTTCCTATAATTGCCAAACTAAATAGTTCAAAGATCATAATATTTTTTTATAATCAACATAAACAAAAAATGTTTAAAATACTCGTATTTTAAACGTACCACTGCTTTGATATTCAGTTACCCTAGTCGGTCATCTATTTTCAGCCAGACATACTAATGTATTTCTGTGCTTTCCTAGTCCAGTATTTAAATGGGTTCATGCAAAAAATTTATACCTGAATATTTCGTACAATTCTATTCTTCTCTAGGGTTTCAAAAGAAACCACGTCTATAAAATAATTTAAACGTCTACTTTCACTCGCTAGTCATACCATACATATTTTTAGGCTCATTCGATAAAGTATTTTTTCTGAATGAAAAAAGCAATTAAAATTTAAATAAATTTGTTTTTATAGTTATTTTTCAGTAGGCTATGCATGAAAAAAATTAAACCTAAAAACAGAATACGTATACCTATTGAAGAAATTCCTATATTACTTACAGGGGGTACCGGACATGATGTAGGCAAATGTCCACATTTTCGCATTTTTTTTATATCGATAAAGCCCCTGTAACCAGTTTCCAAAAAATCGCACAGGTTTATATTGAAAGAAGCAGGAACTTTTTGGTATGCATTGCTATACAATGCTAAAACTTGTGTTTCTGCCTGAAATAAAAATTATTTCTGTACTATCCATATCACAATAGTTATTGTTTGTATAACGATTGTAAAAGTGATCTTTTTTGGCTGAATCTGAAAGACGCAGCAAATCAGATGAGTCTAAAAAGAAACTCTTAAGCCGAGGTGCTCACAACATTTTTTAGACATCACAAAATTATTAATTTATATTTAAAAATATACTTCGATATACTGAAAATGAATAAGCAGAAGACTCACGTCATCAATAAATATTACTAGATATTGACGTCACTTGTTACTACGTTTACATGGGGTCCTAATTTATTCTAGAAAATGCAATGCGTGTTGCATAATTTACTGTATACAATACATGCATGTAAGTAATTAAAATAATTAATAACAAAACTAAACTATTTTTGAAAATAATCATTTTCTTTTATATATTTATTTTTATTTATTTATTAATTTATTTGTTTATTACTAAATTCAGAAGAAACTAAAACGGTTTTTTTTAATATATTTTATTGACAGCAAAGTGACAGTTCAATATATTTTTTACAAAACAATAATACATAACTACTTTGATATTTGCAATCATTTATATTAATTCAAGTCACTTGTGCCTGGATGAGATGAGTTGACGATCACTGACAATCAAGTGACAGGGACAGGATCGATATTTGATCGATTTTAAATTCAATGTAAACATGGACATTGTCAGTAGTGCTACCGTTATGATACGAAAATTAACTACATTTATTTCAAATAATTTTGTCTTCCCTAAAAGGAATAAGGATTGACTTGAATATGAAGGTAAATTTCATTAATATACACGTTTCTTAATACTAGTATTTTTTATTCCTTCTTTTTTAAAAAATAAATAACACCCAATAATTTCTATAAGTTATATTTCGTTTTATAAGGTTTTTTTCAGGTCGATGACGTGAGTCTTCTGCTTATTCATTTTCAGTATATCTGATTTATTCATGTCATATGTAATGTGCAGTCATCGTGACAACTCACAAAACAATATGCTTGCAAGAAAATATGTGCGGGTGCGTGCGTGCGCGTGTATGTGTGTGTGTGTTTGTGTGTGTGTGTGTGTGTGTGTGCGTGTGCGTGTGTGCGTGTGTGTGGATCGTCCACTCTAACTCAAGTACTATCATTAAGAAAATTTTGGAACCTTGTATTTCTAACTTATTCTAATATGGGAAGAAGCCATTAGATTTTAGTGTAAATCAGATAACCGGAAATGGTACTTTACATGAAGCTCAAAAAGTTTTTCGAAGAAAAATATATTTAAATGTTATTTTTTCGAGATTTGTGTTATAATTATAATTTGTGTTTCAATATACTATGATGTATAATATTCATGCACAATAGCAACAACTCAAAATAAAATTGTAAATTGTATCACTTTCTCCAAATGTCAAAATTGATTCGGTAACCAAAAATGTCAATGTAGCCGTTAGAGGCGCTGACGCTCAAAATGTGCACATCGCTTATACCTACCGTAGAAGCTAGCTCTGTATGAGTCCAAACGAGGCCATACGAGAATACAGGCCTGAATGTTTATCCCTGCTCAATGCGTCACAACGCGGGACGGAATGTCAAATTTCTATTATTTTTTGTTGTAGGAAACTATAAAAATGGTTTTCAAATTGGAATTTAATTTAAATATTGACAGTGATAAAATTATTGATTTTTATGACCTCGCAAATTATGAAACAAAATTAAAATGTGTAAATGATTTCATATTTAAAAAGGTAGATAACCATTTAACAATATTTAAGATAAAATTGTCTAACAATATTCTTCAAATATATATATCTATCAATAACGGAAAATCTGAAATGTAGTGTTTATTTCAAAAATATTTAAATAAATAATACAACTCCTATACAAAATAGCACCTAAATGTCTTTCATTCATCATTTTTAGTTTCATTATTATCATTTTCATATTATGTTCTGTGTTATATAATTTTCATTCGTTTTTTTTTTCATTCTTGTACAATTGGAACAAAAATAAATAATTTAAAGTGAAACATGAGTTTATTCGTGTGTATATATATAGGCCATTTTTAACTTATTTCTTATTTAATTTGTTTAGTTATCAATATAAAATAGGTAAATACATAATATTTAAGTAGTTATTTAGGAGTTGTATATCTTTATAAATCACATTCTCCAATCCTATTTATTTAAAATTCCGTATATTTCATATGCTTACAATGTTAGCGTTCGAGGCGTGGCGTGACAGCAAGAGGCTCGCTGTGACGTCACGAACTGATTATTCAGGCCTGTATTCGCGTATGGCCTCGGTCCAAATTACTTTATCATTTTGTGCACCACAAGGATTACTTTGTGTGATTAGAGTGCACCCCAGATTTAAATTAATATTTTACATACATACGCTTCTGTGGATAGAGATTTCGAAAACTTTATATAACCCGATATGCCAAAATCTTTGCGATTTATTCGTCTAATTGTCGCATTCATGTCTCCAAAAGTATGATTAAAATATTCCACTTCCATTCTTTTTGCTATCATTGCGAATACATTATCAGCCTACGCAAATTTATACATATATTGAAACTATTATTTTATTGTAAATTATTGTTTGAACTCACCAAACATATCGATTTCTCGAAAGAGAAAAGGATTTTTAAAATAATATATGTAGCATATAATGCTTTATTTGTCATATTTCTAATGATTTTGTTATATTGGGTTTTGGAATGTACGTATATATTCGTCGTATACTTCCTGTTCATTAAATTAAATAATGGATTAGTACCTATCATGAAAATCAAAGTATAGCTAATGAAATTATTAATATCAAACATAGGCAGTGGCGGATTTAGAAAATTATAATAGGGGGGGGGCACTAAATTCGGAAAAACAAATTTTAAATAAATAGGATGACCCCCTCCCCCATCAAGTTAATTTTGTATTATAAGTAATAGAAAAAAAATGTTCATAAAAAAGTTTTATTATACTATTTGATGGAAGATGTAGACATTTTATACAAAGTTTGAACTTTTATTTTTTAAATAGCAACCTACAGGCGATAGGAAATAAGCAATATGACATCTGGTGGTATTTTGAGGAACTATAGTTGACGGGATAATTTATACATGTGACATTTCTTTGACAGTATAAACACAAGTGTTACCCATTATGTTCCTAATATTTGCGTTTGGGTATATAATATCTCTTAATATTACAGACGTAATGCATAAATTAAATTAGTAAATGTCAAATTATCCCTTTAACATTAGTTCCTTTAAAAGCCATTTTGGCGCTACGATCTTATTTTCCATCGTCTATAATTATTTTACTAAAATATAAACCGCCATTTTTTGTCTTTTTAATGATCTATTACTTTTTACCTCCCGCTAAGAGAGGTATTGTATTCATGCTAAAAATCGCATATCCAGATTTTAGTGAATAAGCACGTTTTAATGTCCCTAGAACCCGATTATAACATTTTTACGATTATGTCCGTATGTGTGTATGTATGTGTGGATGTTGGATTCACGATTTCTCAAATACTATAAGACTTAAGACATTTTTAACTACGGATTCCTCAATCTAACAATAAAGGGAAGAGTTGATTAAGTTTTGGTAACAATTAGACAACCGGAAGTAGTAGTTACAAGAAAAAAATTATGTAAATGTTATTTATCGAAAATTTATGTAAATACTTATATTAAAGAACGTTAAATTCTTTATCCGATAAATATAAATTCATTATTATATCTTTTATAGATTTAGAGATAAAAAAATGCATATAAAATAATTTGATGTAAAAAATCTCAGATCAAACTACTTCAAGGCAAGAAATTCAATTGTTTGTAATTGACACATAAATATCACTGTCAAAAATATTTGTATGTCACTGTCAAAAATATTTGTACATCATTATGAAAATAAAAAAAGTCAACAACGCAAAAGAATATACGTAAAAAAGAATATAAAAGGAATTTGCGAAAAATGACGAATTTAAAGAAAAAGAAAATTTCAGGATATTGAATATAAAAAAAATGTATGTATTGTACATAATTTATATTAAAATATCCCATAGATTTTGCAAATATATGTGAGAATTATTTTGTAGTGAGACATGAATATATGTAGGTATTTGTAATTAAAAATATTTTTTGTTTTATGCGTACAACCAGGTAAAATATCTGGCGAGAGGTTATGTGCTGGCCACATCAGATTTTTTATTTTAAGACAAAGTTTTTATGCTCTGTTCAATTTAAGCAATTCAGTAGATGGCACAGGCAACAGCGCAAATCTGAAGTAGCCGAAATTACATTGGGTGAACTTGTCTCTTGTCTCTAATTTCAGCCAATCAGAGAGGTCAAAACTATTCCCTATGCTCCGCAAGACTGAATGGCTTAAATGGAACAAGGTATAGTTGGTAAATTTTCTGTTGCTTTTAGCCTAGCCCCCACACGAAAATCCAAAAGTCGGCGCCTATGATATCAAATGACCTTTGTTCTGATCTAAATTTTAAACAAAACCTATAATTTTACTTTTATAAAATTACTATTATAATAAAAAAAAATGGGAAATGTGTAACATATTATTTTATTTATTTTTTATTAGCTAATTATTTTGATTTCTTTCTATCTTCTGATTATATTTCTTTATTGCATTTTTCGATTAAATTAAAACCGCATTAAAACATTTTTTTGTGGTACCGGACGTGAACCATATATTTCCTTATATATTATACTTAACAAAATTATAGGGTAAAACCACGGTCAAACATTATAGAATATAGGTATCACTATATTTAGATTAATTTTTAATGACATTTTACCATTCCATTTGTTTTTAATATTTAAAAACATTGCCAATATTAAAATAATATGTAGAAAATTAATTTCTTTTATCGTAGAAGGCTTATCGATTTCCGTATTTCTTAACAAAGATTCACAGCGAGCTGTGGCCAGTTATTATTTTGTTTTTGCAGTAAACAAATGTCTTTGTTTGTTTCGTGATTTTTATCAAGAATTCGTTGTAAATATGTGAAAATGTATTGCAGAATATAGTGTATCGTGTTTGGAGTTTAATTCTGTTTTTAGAGATGTATATTTTATATAGAAAAAGTGTCAGAGTTTTGGGTTATGTTCAAATAAGGAGCATCGGAGACAGGAAAACATATGACTAAGGTATACAAAACTTTCATGAACATTGGAACAAAACTAGGCTGGATTGCAGTTTATCCAGAATAGTAGAAATTGCAATTTTTTTGTTGTAATGTCTTATTTTAGCTAAAATATAATAAGGAAACATAAAATTGGAGCGCGGAAACAGGTATTTATATATTTTTATGAAAAAAATATATTTTTTTAATCCTTACAAAAACAATACCTAACGCACAGTAATGTTTAAGAAATTTTTTTAAAAAATCCTGACAAAAACAATACCCAACGCACACGTATTTTTTAAGAAATTTTAAAAAAATCCTGACAAAAACAATATTTAACGCACACCAGGCACACACATTCGACATCGCTCGGCCCACTATCTTCATGTTAGTTTACAATAGTTTGACAGATGAACGCAAAATTATAAATAAAAAATGTTATAAAACGTAGGATAAGAAGGAAAATAAGACATAATTTTGCAAATATATATATATATATATATATATATATATATATATATATATATATATATATATATATATATATATATATATATATATACCGGGTGTCTTAGGCCGACCGACACATGGGCGATTAACATGTAAAATTAGTTAATTGTGAATAGTATCTCCCCAGTGCAAGATATTAAGATGAAATTGTGCATGCTTATCCGGGGATACTATTTCTATGGATTTCAATTCAAATCAGTCAATTTACAAGTGTAATATTAGAATAAATTAAGAAAAATTGTAGAAGTACCATGAATGTTATTCATATCTTGAAAATAATAGTATCTAAGCAACAGCTCTGATAGAGTAGGGGTAACGTGCGCGCTTCACAATTTAGAGAGTCGGGTTCGGAACCAACCGACAGCAATATTTATTTTTTAATTTTTTCTTTTCAAAATAATTTTTATTATTAATATGTTTTTAATCTTTTATTAATATTTAATTTAATAAAGTGGATACATTGTACGTAACAAGATTTATTTATTTAAAAAATATTTTATTATTTGCTTTATTGGTTTATTATAAATTAAATTTCTTCAAATTATAGTTAGCCCTGACGAAAACAAAAAAACGAGAACATTTGATTTGAATAATCAAACGTCAAATGCAGATTTGTATTGTACTATCTTTATTTGTTGCTAGTGTTATTTAAATAATATGGATTTAACTACAAAAGATAAAATTCGTATTGTGAAATTATTTCACATTGGTAATAGCCTACAGCAAACTGCTGATGTATTTTCTGCCGAAAATCCAGAAAAAGTAGTTAATAAATCCCGTGTAAGGCGTATTATTAATAGATTTGAAGAAACTGGGTGTGTTGCTAATCACACAAAGCAGGAAATACAACCAATTGAAAATGAATTTGAAGAAATAATAATTGCGCGGGTTGAAGTGGAGCCTACTATTAGTTTAAGAAGTTTACAAATGGAATGTGGAATAAGTAGAACAAAAATTGCTAGAATACTTAAGAAAAATGGATTTAGAAGTTAGAAAGTAGGTAACCATCAAGAATTGCGAGACGGCGACGAAGAAAGAAGAGCAACTTATTGTGAAACAATTATGGATAAAGCCAATGAAAACAGAAACTTTTTGTACTCCCTCTGTTATACCGATGAATGCACATTTACTCTTCATAACGAACCGAATGTGCAAAACTTTCGCCACTGGTCAAAAGATAAACCAACTCTTCAAAATTTATCAAGAACCCAATATCCCCAGAAGGTTAATGTTTGGGCGGGAATTTTGGGATCACACATTATTGGACCATATTTTATTGAAGGGACATTGAACGGTCCAAAATATTTAGATTTATTGGAAACAGTAGTTGGGCCTAGACTTACAGAATTAAATATGGAGAGGATATGGTTTCAACAGGATGGGTGTCCAGCGCATAACGTGCAAATTGTCAAAGAATATTTGGACAATTCATTTCCAGATTCTTGGATTGGTTTAAATGGACCAATTAATTGGCCGGCAAGGTCTCCTGATCTAAGCTCCTTAGATTTTTTTCTTTGGGGTCATTTAAAATCAAAAATTTACGGCCATTATGAATTGACCACTTTAGAAGACCTGAAAGCGGCAATAAGGAATGAATGTAGGCTTATTTCTAATCGACAGCTAAGCAACGTGAGACAGCAATGTTACGATCGTCTCGGATTTTGCTTAGCGCAAAACGGCGGCCATTTTGAATATTTATTATAATTTTTAAATTTTAATGTTGTAATTAGTAGGTACGATTTAATATTTTTTAAATAAATAAATCTTGTTACGTACAATGTATCCACTTTATTAAATTAAATATTAATAAAAGATTAAAAACATATTAATAATAAAAATTATTTTGAAAAGAAAAAATTAAAAAATAAATATTGCTGTCGGTTGGTTTCGAACCCGACTCTCTAAATTGTGAAGCGCGCACGTTACCCGTACTCTATCAGAGCTGTTGCTTAGATACTATTATTTTCAAGATATGAATAACATTCATGGTACTTCTACAATTTTTCTTAATTTATTCTAATATTACACTTGTAAATTGACTGATTTGAATTGAAAACCATAGAAATAGTATCCCCGGATAAGCATGCAAAATTTCATCTTAATATCTTGCACTGGGGAGATACTATTCACAATTAACTAATTTTACATGTTAATCGCCCATGTGTCGGTCGGCCTAAGACACCCGGTATATAAATATATATATATATATATATATATATATATATATATATATATATATATATATATTTATATATATATATTGTGGTGAACTGAACATTAAAATCAACAGAATCTTCAAGTAAACCAGACTACAGCAGCAGATAAGGTAAGAAAAATCACATAATTATTTTTCTTGTTTATAATAAAAATGAACCTGAATTTTATGCATATGATGAGAAAAGATTTGGAATGAAATAATTTTATTTGCCAAACTCAATGTTGTAGAATCTTTAAAGAATTTCAGAACTAAACAAATGATATCATGCAACCGTAGTATAGCGTGGCCAGACTTATGGATAACATCGTAGGCGCCGACTTTTGGATTTTCGTGTGGGGGCTAAAAAGGGGCAACAGAAAATTTACCATCTAAAAACTTTATTTCTTAAAATAGGAACATAAATAAAATTGTACAAAAGATGCGAATTTTTCGTATGACAAAATACCTACTTCATTTTTAATTTTTTTAATTTTTTTGAAATATACGGTGAAACTCAACATAAGACAGATAGAACATAAATTTCAATGGACCTTTCCAATTTAAGGGCTATCTCTTTCTATCGCTGCAAATAGTAAGAAAATGGCGCGAACAACTGCCAGTTGGGCTGTCAAACGAAACGTCAAAAATATTGCAGTCATTAAAATACCTGTATTCTCAGTGAAAATTTGCATCGTTAGACATTTTACCTTCAATAAAACCTTTTGTAACTTATTTCGATAAGATTTTTTAAAGTTATCTTACATTTTACGTCTCATTTTTTTAGAATCAAACGTCATAGATCTCAGTTGTTCTTACTATGCGCAGATCCCCATTGCGCATATCTTCTATCTCTTTAAATTGGAAAGGTCCATTGTATGTATGTTAAAAATATATACAGAGTGCTCAAAAATGCCTGAAGTACAATTTTGACATTTGCCGCTTAGATACTATGACAGCATTACTATTTCCATGGGCGTACCTTTCGAATTTGGAACGAACCGTGTTCTTTATGATCACCCGAATGAAAATATGCTTCAAGAGAAAATCTGTCACGCTCTTCATTAAAAGCATAATGAAATGAAATAAAAGATTTTTCAGGAAGGTATCCAAAATAAATATCAAATGAATCAACGTACGGCAATGATATTAATCTAATATTATGCATCTGTCATCATCTGTCATAGGTGGAATATAGTTTTGATAAATATGGAATATTAGAATATAATTTTGACATTATTTTGGAACAAAGGTGATCACGTGACCTTCATCCATTTTTGACGACTCTGTATAAAATTTATTTCACAGGAGTCTGCAAAATCTACCGTAATTTTCACTAAAATGTGATAATTTTTTTATTAATTTCAGACAATACTGCATTTTAAATCTGGCAACACTGATGGCATTACTATTTGTTAGTCCGCACGCGTTACACACAGTACTTTACAATATGACAAGTTGAAAATTTTATAAAATAAATGATAAGGTATACTCATACATTGTTACTTTGTATTAGTAACTGATGTATTAAAAATATTTCAAAATGAGTGCACTTTTTGTTGATAGTGTAACATGGGACGCCCGCCGTCGCCGCCACTGTAAGCGAGTGTCTATTTATAGCGGTGACGTAATCGCGCTAGTAGCCGGCCGGTGTAAACAGACTGGTCGCGACGTGTTTAATTACTTCCGGTCGCCTGAACCTTTTGTGTTCATTGTTATTACGTGTTCGAATATTCTAGACTGTTCTAGAAAATAATGGGAGCTGTATATAAGAGACGTAGCTATGCTCGAGAGTTACAGTTAGTTACATACAGTCACACAGTCAGTGACATACAGAGTCATAGAGACACATGGAGTGTTAGAGAGTAAAGAGTTAATGAAAAGCACAGCAGTATCGTAGTGAGGGTATGCAGTTGTTGTCGAGTAGGTACTCGGGAAGTTACTGGTATATTGGGATAGCTGTGGATGTAAATACTCGGTAGTGTTGACGAGTATTGGGAAGCTATAGTGTGCAAGAACAGTAACGGCGAGTCGGAAAGTTACTGGTATACCGGGATAGCTGGTAAAGAGAATACTCGTTAGTGTTGAAGAGTATTGGAAAGCTAGGTATATGGGGACAGTAACGGCAAGTGGAAACTAATACTCGGCATTGGTGTTGAAGAATTGTGGCATACGGAAAGTCGGTGATACGGAGGCTGTGGAAGAGAGAGAGTTACATAAATAGACAGATAGTGAGGTGACAGGTGCGGCTTCTATCCGAGCAGTTGAATATACAGACGCTGTTGAGTCAGTTGAGTATATAGACGCTGTGGAGGTCGGTAGGCGGACAGTTGAACATGATATAAGTATATAGTGATATAAATATCGCGTAAACAGTCTACAAGGATATGCAACAGACCGGCAGTCTAAGATTGGAACGCGTAGTGAAATAAATAGTTAGTAATATCGTGGAAATAAATAGTAGTGTTAATTGGTTTAATAAATAAATAGTGTTAGTGTTAGTGTTATCTAGTTAATTATAGTTTTAGTCTTAATTAGTTTTTAATAATTGTTTAATCTTAGTAATAGTAACTTCTTTATAGTTTAATAAACACTTAATTTTAATTAATAAGTCCGATCATTTCCCAATTTCCATTCTGCTACCAGTCGATCATCGTACTCCACATTAATTAATAATAATTGTCTTATATTTACACTTCACCCAAATAAATTTAAAACATTACAATACTAAAAATAATTTGTGTGTGGGGGCAGAGCCCCTTCAGATTTTTCCGTGTGGGGGCGGAGCCCCCTCAGATTTTTCCGTGTGGGGGCTCAAGCCCCGAAGCCTTCACGTAGTCGGCGACTATGGATAACATAAACATACGATTAAAATGACAGTGCTAACCATATCATTTATGTTGCAAAATTGTTCTTACCACCGTTGGCTTTGGTTAGAGCTAAGTGGAAGGTAAAACAGTTGTTCACATCACTTCTAACACAATATATTTTATTTATTATTTATTTATTAACAATCTGACCAAAAGGGTTCAAACCCCAATTACAGGTTGACTGTACAGAAATTTCAGAATGAAAGACATAAGTAATAAACAGGTAAATGAATGACAGAACTTAATATATAAAGCTATGTTTTACACAGTATATCAGCCTAATTCACTAAGATAGTTGTTAACATTGTCGTTAGGTAACAACTGAAAGTTAACAATGATTTTTAGCAACTCTTGTAACAACTGTCATTCAATTGTTATTCCGTAAATACATAATTAACGACATTGTTAAAAACGGTCGTTCTGAACAATCGTTAAATATATAAGTTATTAATAAGTGAGTTAAAAGGCATGTCGATTCTCAATATTTGTACATATTTCTACTCTATTCACAACCTAAAGTGACAGATTTTGATTCGTTTGATGTTTGAGTTTTTAATAATGAGTGATAAGAAAATTTGGGGTGCAAGATGTTCCGCGAAACATTAATCTCTAATGGTAGATTTCATGATAATTTTTGACTAATTAAATAAAAGCTAGTTTTACATTTCAGTTCTGATAACTGCTAATTGGAAATTTTGCAAATGGTTGATTGACTTGAAAAATTGAAATTTTGCCTTGTACCTAATCTCTTTATAAGACCCATAGCTAAGCGTAGAAACTAAGTGTTGGGAGAATCTGATGAAGTTCTCCAGTTTAGTATACATGTTTATTCAATTCTATGCGATCGATTTGGAAATTTCAATAATCTTATCATCAGGAATGACGCATAACCATCGTCTTAGCAGTAAAAATAATAGTAATTTGACATTGTTGAAATGGCTGTTTAAATTTAAATGTGTAAGATAAATAACAATAAATTTCAAAAAATTGAATTAAATTTTTCGGGAGAGAATCTGAAAAAATTACGTAGGCTTCCACAGTCTGAGTCAAGAGAAATATTCGTTTTCCGGGAATGGACTGTGTCATATTATGGGACATCTTCAGGAGCAAGGGGGATAGTACTGTCTTAAACAAGGTTACCCGACGTGTCAACCACGCTAGAGGCCGAGTTTAAGCAACAAAAAGGGGGAGACTCAGTTTACAAGGTTACCCGACGTGTAAACCACACTAGAGGCCAAATAAACTAAGTGACGAAAGGAAGGCCGAGAAGACAGTTATATACTAATTTAGCTTTAGCAGTAGCTTTGCTCATCTACCGTATCTTTAGATTAGTATATAACTGTCTTCTCGGCCTTCCTTTCGTCACTTGGTTTATTTGGCCTCTAGCGTGGTTTACACGTCGGGTAACCTTGTAAACTGAGTCTCCTCCTTCTTGTTGCTTAAACTCGGCCTCTAGCGTGGTTGACACGTCGGGTAACCTTGTTTAAGACAGTACTATCCCCCTTGCTCCTGAAGATGCCCCATACGACTGCAGGCGAAACATTGAGCTCTGACTCAAAATATGACACAGGCCATTCCCGGAAAACGAATATTTCTCAGAATCTGAAAAGTTTGGAATAAAACCCTTCAACTTGTAACATGAGACCTTCGGGCATATACTGCAGTATGCTTGAAGCGTGGGACCATCCAATTCACGAATTGAACGACACTTGCTCTGTTTGAATATCTCTGTAAATATTTTTTCTCGATATCAGCATCGGGAAATTTCTTTGCATAAATCTAAAATCTTGTTTAAAAATGTATATAATTATTGGGCATGTAGGTATATATTAGTTTATAAATAGTTTACCTTTGCTGTCGTTCCTCTATTTTCAGTAAAAGTTTATTTCCTAATACAAAATTTTCAAGAAAAACCTTTTACCAACGATTGTTCAATACTAAAAACGAGACAAATGTAGTTGCTAGATTAACAACTCGACGAAACGACTAGTTGTTAAATTTTAGCAACTTGATGTAATAGTGAATTGGGATTTTGAACTTAGCAACTGACATTCAAATTAACAACTGAAAATGGTTGTTAATTTTAACAATTTTGCTTACTGAATTAGACCGTATGTTTGTTAACGATTAGTAGTATATATATATATATATATATATATATATATATATATATATATATATATATATATATATATATATATATATATATATATTAATGAACATAATGATTGTATAAAACACTTTTAAATTTTTCAATCGAGCCGAGACAGATGTCAATATAATCAGGTAAATTATTAAAATTGAAACAAAGCATACGAAATAGTGATGTTAACAATTACACAATTTAACAAATTTTTTAGAGGGTATAATCAGTGGCGTACCTATGTGAAATGGTGCCCAGGGCAAGGGTTGTAATTGCGCCCCCTGTCAACAATGTAAAATCAAAATTACTTCTTTCTCGTTTTAGTGTAGCGAGACATGTGGCATTTGTATTATTGTTGACATTACTTAAGAATATCCATATATATATATATATATATATATATATATATATATATATATATATATATATATATATATATATATATATATATATATATATATATATATATAAAGTTACTATCAATATACGGGTGTTCCGCGACTCGACCGACAAACTTATACCATATATTCCGTCATTACGATCAAAAAATGGTATTAATAACGTGCTCGAAATCGGTCTTTTCAGTTTCTTCTCTTTCAACGCTCATCAAAGCAAGATCACTTAATCGATCTTGACCCATGGAGACTCTCAGATAATTTAAGATCAGTTTTAATTTGTTGAAAGATCTTTCACAGCTAGCGATGGAAACTGCAATAGTCAACATTATTTACATGGCTATTCGAAGATTTTTCGCCGTTGGCGTTTTTCGGTTTCATCATCCCAGTTTTGACAGAGACTAAGTCCAATTTCCAGAGCTTCAGTCACCAAAGTTTCTCTTTCATTGGGAAAATAATCTCTTAAACCTTTCAAATCTAAGGCGGCATCATGAACGTTCATATTTATATCTTGCAGTCTTTTCTGAACTCTATCAAAAGGAATGAGTACTCTCGTCCAAAATCCAAGTAGAGTTAGAAAACCAAGTGTCAACATACGGTTGTACAATTGCGTAGCATCACTTCTTGTTTCACTCGTTTCATTTGCGTCATCCATTATAGTCTCGAGAACTTGGAGTATGCCGTCAAGGTTGTTGTTTATGGGCTTCACAGCTTCCACTTTTGCACTCCATATTGTTTTAGACTCAGATTTAATAACTATGGGCACAGCGTTTTTGAGTATTTCCCAACGTTGAGTAGACGATGAAAAAACAGATAGAGAGCTTCAACAGTTCCGAAAAATGTCAATACGCACAGTAATCAACAGTTTTAACACTTCAAATTCTGGCACCCAAGTTACATACGGATATCAAGGGCACCAAGCGGCGCCCCCTTGGGTCTGGCGCCCAGGGCACCTGACTTGTTTGCCCCGCCCTAGGTATAATTCGTTTCGAAATCTTGATGAATTCTGTCAGCTGTTAGTTGTTAAATAAAAGTCGACAGAAATATCTTGTTTTCCAATATTGCTCGTTTTTAATAAAATTTAAGTGTTAATATTTGACATTTGATTTCGATATGATATTGCCAATTTAAGTAAATTAAAATTAAATTACAAGCTGTACGTTTTAAATTAAGTATTATTTTTAAAAATCTCAACACTGTCGTGCGTCTACATATAATCACATATTATTATAAAGTTGAAGCAAGGCATATTCATAGAGCTGCCCATTGTCTGATTTGGAGGGTCACGATAGAATTATTGAGAATAAGAAAATCAGGCAGTCCGTGGAAAACAAAATTTAAACAGTTATTTATTTGCCAATTGAAATTAAGTTGCGAATGTTACTCTAGTTAGAACTTAGTTAATCATTTTTTTTTAAATTAATCGTAGAGCATTTTCGAATCAAGATTTATAATCTGTAACTTTGAAGATGCATTCACAAATGAAAATTAGGTTTATGGTTTTTGTTTAGGTTTAAGTAAGTCATTTATAAATGTAAGTTTAAATTACCTGCAAATTGGTTTCGATATGTACAGACATCTGTGTAAATGCTTCAAAAACAAGATTAAAATATCCGTAGAGCAGTACTCAACAAGACACCTGTGCGCCGTGAAATTGTCATTCGCTTGGCATTATTGGTTATGTTTCAGCAATTAAGTTATGACAGTCTCCATGTTCTTCTCGCATTTGTTTAAAAAGCCGAATCCACCAAGTGGATACTAAATAAAGATGGGTGTATATATCTATATCATTTCAGACTCGTTCTCATTGGTGAAGTTTGTGACGTCAAACTAAATCATAAACCTAAAGTTTGGACCTTGCAATGTTTAGCTTTATGATTTGGATTTACAGATCCTAAATTCTGAAGTGTGAATGGAGTCATTACATATTATGCGGCCAAAGTCTTTAAATCTAAAGTATAAACCATAAATCTAAACATAATATTCATTTGTGAATGCACCTTAACAGTTTTCAAGGCAACTTAAGGCATCAAAAATTGATTTGACAGTTTTTAAGTCTCTCTAATTTAGTTTGAAAGCATTCAAAAAACAGATTGGTTGGGGTTGGGATCTTTTAACAAATGGAAGGAAAGATTGGTGAAGTTTATTATTATTTTTGAAGGGGGCTACATTAAACATTATTTAAAATCAAATTCTAAAACAATATGAACCGTGTGCCTTGTTGGATTCTCATATATAATATAACAAGTGATATGATTATTATCGATGATATTCTCGAGTGAAATCGAGTTGCAGAAATGTGCTGCTTCGGTTTCACGAGCAATATCTTCGATTACTAATCATATCACGAGCTTAAATTTAATGAGAGGATATAATGAATTTTTGTGACACATTGTGTGTGCTGCTAACCTAACTTTTAATATATTGTATTACAACATGGTTAATTTGCCAATTGCCTTATTATTTTCATCCTTGTTGATATCAACCCAACGATTATCACTCATTTTTATACTCAAAATTAACTGCAATGTCAAATAAAGAAAACCAATCCCTTAGTAACGAATATAAATAAGGTGATAATTTCTTTATTTTTTTTATCGCTGTGATAGACATGTAACTAGGGAGATTCTGAATGTTGATTGGCGGAAAACATGTCACGTGACTCATGAATTATATTCTCATTAATATTAGCGAGACCCTCATACAACTAATACATATAAATTTTTATTTTGAAACTTTATCGAGAAGACTTTTATAATCTTGATTATTTGTTATATACAAACTGAAAATTGCAACTGTGGACTTATGGTCGTCTGCAATAATTTTAAATCGTACTCTCATTTCTTTCCAAGGCAGGGGTGGAATTCCTGATCCGTCAAATACAAAATCTGTTATAGTATATGTACCCTAAAATGTCAATAATATTAATTATAACTATAAACGTTTTTTAACAAAGAAGAGTAAATTCAAAATATTTCTAGTATTGTTTACGTTACTGATTGAAAGGAACTCATTACTTTTTAACATAACCTCTGTTAACAAATTATTCAAAGGTAAATGTATTTTTGTTATTTCTAAAAAGGAAAACAAAAAGTTCTTGTAAGAACTAATTGTGCGATAAACTACTGTTATTAAAAATAGAAATTCCATAATTTAATTTGTATGTGTGAATCTATTTATTTTTTACCTCCCGCTACCCTTGATAAGGGAGGTATAGGGATCGTGCTAAAAATCACATATCGAAACTTTGGAATAGTATGACTAGCGAATGAAAGTTGACGTTTGGATTATTTAATAGATGTGGTTTCTTTTGAAAACATTTCCCTATATTTGATTTGAAAGGAAACTAACCCTTATGTATTCCGTTACAGAAGATTAGAATTGTACTCAATACCAGGAGGCATTTAAAATGGCCTTAGCTACAGAATTCAGGGATGTATTTAAAAAATTTAATACCGCAAATTCTAGTTCGTTCGTTTCAGAAGTAAGCAACCGTCGAGTCGGAATTACTGTTAGAGGAAATTAAAAATCATCCTATTTCATAGAATTGCTAAACTAAATAGTTCAAAGGTCAAAATATTTGGTTATAATCAACACAAACGGAAATGTTTAAAATATTTTAAACGCGCCACTGCTATGATATTCAGTTATCCTAGTCGGCCATCTATTTTCAGCCAGACATAGTAATATATTTCTGTGCTTTCCTAGTCCAGTATTTAAATGGATTCATACAAAAATTTCATACCTGAATATTTCGTACAATTATATTTTTCTGTAGGGTTTCAAAAGCAACCACATCTATAAAATAATTTAAACGTCAACTTTCATTCGCTAGTCATACCATTAAATGATCACGTTTTAAGGTCCCTAGAATCCAATTTTAACATTTTCACAATTCACGCTCTAACTCAAATGCTATCATTCAGAAAATTTTGAAACCTTGTATTGAAAGAAGCCATTCGATTTTGTGTAAATCAGATAACCGGAAATTCAAAAAAATTTAATCCTTTCGTATTACATTTCTTTACATCCATGTGAAGAAATGATTAGATTTTGGTTATAATTGGTCAATCGGAAGTACCCTCATTTTAAAATTTTAACAGTGTTTCTTGAAAAGGCACTGTTAAATATCATTTTCAAAAAAATTCCTAACTCGGAGTAGGCTATGAACAAAGAAACGTATGTCAATTTAAAAATATTTAATTAAATGTCAATTTGACATGAGATATTGTCAAAAATGTTATCTAAAACTTTTCTTCTTGTATCTTATTTTAGAAATGGAAACACAATAGGAAACGACGAATGTCAATATACTGTATCCTTCTAAAATGTTTTTTCTCCTTAACATTACATTTCAAGATCAATTTTGACAACTTGACTTTTGAATTGAATAATGATCAGACACACGTTTCTTTGTTCAGAGCCTACTCCGAGTTAGGAATTTTTTTGAACATACTGTATTTGATTACATTTTATACTTCATATTCAATGGATATAGAGTTAAAAAAATCTGATGTGGCCAGCACATTACCTTCCGTCAGTTATATGAGGTATTTACAAAAATTCTACCGGTAAACTGTTACCAGTAAATAGCTGTTTATCAGGTTATAGCTACCAGAATCGTTATTTTAAGAACGCGAGTGGTAAACAGGGTAGATCTATAACCTATGAAAAAAATTGAAAATTTTAAACAGGTTAGAAATTTGACGTAGTTAACAAACTGAGCAGAGTCCTACTTTGAACACATTTCCACTTTTACCGCGCACGCTTTGCTTTGCATCACTACCTTTTTTGAGATTAGATTCTTCATGAGTCCGGTAGTGTTTTCGAACACAGTCGGTAGATGCGGTATCTACCGGTAGAATTTTCGTAGATGCGTATGTATTTTCTATAAAATCCATACAGAAAGTTCCTTGCAAAAGATTATAAATTTCTTGTATGTACATTACCTTTCGACAGTAGTATGTATTTTATACAAATTTCAAACAGATAATTTCGAGCAAAAAGATCCTGACACAAATATTCTACGAATATGTCATTGCACTTGACACTGACATCTTTCAATCAGAATTTTCTTAATATAGTAGCTGTTTCTAGCATAGCTGGCTAATTTATGAAATTTAATTTCTTTATAAATTTATAACTCTATATCCATTTAATATGAAGTATAAAATGCAGTCAAATCGTATAGAGAATACAATGTTCTTTAATATTTATAATAACATTAAATGTGAAAAAATGATATTTAACGCCATTTTTTCAAGAAAAACTGTTAAAATCTGCAAATAAGGGTACTTCCGGTTGACCAATTATAACCAAAATCTAATCAGCTCTTCATATGGATGCAACGAAGAGGAATACGAAAGAATTATAATTTTTGGAATAGTAGTATTAGAGTTATCGTAGACGAAAATTTTGTTACACACACACATCCACACACACACACACGCACACACACACATACAGACATCATCGTAAAAATAGTAAAATCGTATTGCAGGGACCCTAAAACGTGCTTATTCATCAAAAACTCACCACCGAATTTTTTGACCAAAGACAATACCTTCCTTACCTAAAGGTGACGGAAGGTAAAAATTATAAAGAAATAAAATTTCATAAAGTACCTAGCTATTCTATAACCATGAAAACCGCTACTATATTAAGAAAATGCTGATTGACAGATGTCAGTGTCAAGTGCATTTGACATGTTTGTGTTATATTTTTACTGGAAATATAGATTCTTAGGTACATGAAACTTTCTGTATGAATTTGTACAAATTATACAGAACTGACAGAAGGTAATGTACTTGAAATATGGAATCTTGTGCAAGAAACTTTCTGTATGGAATTTGTAGAATGGCCGTATTTATTTGGGAATTTCAAATAAATGATACAATTCTAAAATTTGACGGAAAATTCGAATTCACGTCATTTATTTCGGTCTTTGGTACTTTAATTGACGCTTTTTAACTAGTTTTTATTTTATCAGTTTTAAGAAATAAATAAAGCACACAACTGTTTAGAAAGAGAGAGTAGACGCGTTGGATCTACTAACCCAGCAAATCTGCTGGGTGAGTTGGGTCAGTTCAGGATCAGTTCTGGGTTACTTAAATTATACCAATTAAACAGAACTAACCTGACAAGTTACTCAAAATGTCCCAAATAAATACGGCCAAAATATATGGAACTGACGGAAGGTAATGTGCTGGCCACATCAGATATTATCCAATCATACAACAAGATCAATCTGCACCTATCTTCCCATCACTATTTTCTTAGGTGAAATGTAATATAATCATTTCAAATTAATAATAGTAACGTTTTAAAAAGAAAATAGTAAATTGAACCATAGTTATATGGAATGGAACTTAATACAGTTTCAGCGTAAGTAAATATGTATGTAGGGGAGACCGGTGTCAATTTTAACAGGTGTCAAATGTAACAAGGATAACAGGGCCATCTTTTCGAAGTAGATTAAAACGCGCTTACAGAGTGAAGCAGAAAGAGTCATAGCTCATTGGTATTTAGTGTAAGTGCATACGCGCAAATACGGCGTCTGTTTCTGACGAATGTCTGTAAATCGACAAAAAAATAAATACAGCTAGTGATACACATTGTTTCTAAAACACTATAAGTGCTCTTCTCGGAAATATTTCAAGTTAAGGATCAGTTTTTGAGTTATATCTGCTTTTATTTTTCATTAAAAAACATTTCGAATTATTACCTCATAAATACAAAAAAGCAAATAATATCTTTAAAAGTTAAGCGGTGTTAGAAAAAACCACTGCTATCGAAGACATAAAAGAAGAAGAGTAAAAAAACGAAAAACAGTTCCAAAAGTAACAATCGCAGATTACTCTTCAGATGCCTCCGATGAGGAAACTCTCTGATATGTATTGGCCCATATTTTTTGAGCACAGGAGATTGATTGCAGTGGCGAAAATTTAAAATCTGGACACCGGGCAAGTTAAATTGTACGAAGAAAAACCTATTTTATGTTTACCTCAACTGCAATTCCGCCAGCGACTAAAGGCATTGGTCAAAATGGTCCATATTACCAACAGAATATGTATTTTGTTTACTTTTATATGAGTCGTCTGAATTTTGTATTTTCTGAGGTAATAAATAAATGTTTATTTTTTCAATAATTCCTTCTTTTATCTGTTATTTTATCTTATTACATCACTGTTAAATTTTGTTACAATTAACAGTGGCCCTGTTACTATTGACACCAGTTAGGTGTCAATTTTAACATTTGTAATGCCTGACTAAAAATCCTTATACTTTTATATTTGTCACATTTTCAAAAGTTTAAAATTCAAAATATTATTCACTAATGGCCGGTTTTATAAACGTCCAAGTAAATTTACTTCCAGACTAAATTTATTCCATTGAACAAATGCAACGCAATTTTTTGACAGCAATAATTTTAATGTCATAAGAACATAAAAGTTGATTCGAATTTGTTCACTGGAATAAATTTACCCTGGAAGTAAATTTACTTGGACGTTTATAAAACCGGCCATAAGGTGGGTAGGTTTACACATAGGTAATTTCAAAATTTCGAAATGTAACGTTAACTCGTGAAAAATAAAAATTTAAATTTTGTAACAATTGACACCGGTCTCCCCTAAGTATACGCATATTTAAAGTAATAATAATTAAATGACGGGAGGTATTCTGTTGGCCACATCAGAATTTTTTTGTTTTATAATTCTCTGCCTTTTGAATTTACGCTTCCTAGTTTTAAAACAGAATACGTATACCTATTGAAGAATTTCCTATATTACTTACAGGGAATATGGGACATGATGTAGGCAAATGTCCACATTTTTGCAATTTTTTTATGTCGATAAAGCCCCTGTAACCAGTTTTCAAAAAATCGCACATGTTTATATTGAAAGAAGCTGGAACTTTTTGGTATGCATTGCTATACAATGCAAAAATTTGTGCTTTTGCCTGTAATAAAAATTATATCTGTACTATCCATATCATATTATTATCTGTGTATAACGATTGAATTTTTTTTTTTGCTGAATCTGAAAGGCTCAGCAAATCAGATGAGGCTAAAAAGAAATTTTTAAGCCGAGGTGCACACAACATTTTTTAGACAACTATCACAAAATTATTAATTTATATTTAAAAATATACTTCATATCTGATTTATTCATGTCATATGTAGAGTAATGTGCAGTCATCTTGAAAACTCACAAAATAATATGCTTGCAAGAAAATAACAATACTCCGCTTAAAATTTATGAAGCTGCATGCAGGGACATACACAGAGAAGGATGTTCAGGAGATTTGGAATACCATATTTATAAGTGTAAATGGTTTTGGATAAGCCGCGTTTCAGGGTTCAGTTATTCAGAAGTTCCAAATAACTTTATACATGCGTTAAAACAGTGCGTGCGTGCGTGCGTGCGTGTGTGTGTGTGTCTGTGTGTGACATTTCCAAATGCGATAACTCGCATACTACAATTCCTAAAATTATAATTCTTTCATATTTCTCTTCGTTACATCCATGTGAAGAGCTGATTAGATTTTGGTTATAATTGGTCAACCGGAAGTACCCTCATTTAAATTAAATATCATTTTTTTACATTTGATGTTATTATAAATATTAAAGAATATTTATTCTCTATGCGATTTGAATGCATTTTATACTTCATATTAACTGGATATAGAGTTAAAAAATTATAAAGAAATTAAATATCATATATTAGCCAGCTATGCTATAATTTTGAAAACAGCTGCTATATTAAGAAAATTATGATTGAAAGGTGTCAGTGTCAAGTGCAGTTGACAGTCTGTATGTGTTATAATTTTACTGGAAATATAGGATCTTTTTTCTGTATGGAATTTGTATAAAATACATACAACTGCCTTAAGGTAATCTACAAGAAATAGAATCTTTTACAGGGAACTTTCTGTATGTCATTTATACAAAATACATAGAACTGGCGGAAGGTAATGTGCTGGCCACATCAGATTTTTTCCTGAATAATTTTTGGTTTACTTAACTACTTCCTCTAACCGATTTAAATACTTAATTAATCGGCTCCCAAATTATAAATGTTGCCAAGCGTCACCTTAAGGATTCTTAAAAATGTCTATAGAGAGCACCACAAGGATTACTTTTGTGTGATTACGGCGCACCCCAGACTTAAATTAATATTTTTACATACATACGCTTCTGTGGAAAGAGTTTTCACAACCTTTATATAACACGACATGCCAAAATCTTTGCGATTTATTCGTCTAATTGTCCCATTCATGTCTCCAAAAGTATGATTAAAATATTCCACTTCCATTCTTCTTGCTATCATTGCGAATACATTATCAGCCTACGCAAATTTATACATATATTGAAATTATTATTTTATTGTAAATTATTGTTTAACTCACCAAACACATCGATATCTCGTAAGAGAAAAGGATTTTTAAAATAATATATGTTACATATAATGCTTTATTTGTCATATTTCTTATGATTTTGTTATATTGGGTTTTAGGAATATATATGCAATGTGCATATATATTCGTCGTATACTTCCTGTTCATTAAATTAAATAATTATATGGATTAGTAACTATCATGAAAATCAAAGTATAGGTAATGAAATTATTAATATCAAATGACCCTTGTTCTGATCTAAATTATAAACAAAACCTATAATTTTGCTTTTATAAAATTACTATTATTATAAAACAGAAATTGGTAAATGTGTAACATATTATTTTATTTATTTTTATTAGCTAATTATTTTGATTTCTTTCTATCTTCTGAATTATTATATTTTTTTATTATACATTTTTCGATTAAATTAAAACCGCATTAAAACATTTTTTTGTACAACCGGACGCGAACTATATATTTCGTTTCGAAATTATAACAAAATTACAGGGTAAAACCACGGTCAAACATTATAGAATATAGGTATCACTATATTTAGCAGTTAACGTGGTTGATTTTTAACCACTGGTTAAAATTTTTATCCAATAGATATTGATTTGGCAACTAAAAATCCCTCTTTTTGTTATATGTCAACGTACTTGATTGATTAAAAAATTTAACCAATGGTTAAAAATTAACCGCTGAGTTACAGAATAGGCCCCAGTAACTTACACATTAAGAGGATAGAAGTGAACAATATTTTTTATTCACAATCTGAAATAAAAAATTAATATTTGATATTTAAATAATAATAACCTAATATAAATAAACGAATGGTCTGAGATTGTTCATTTGTCACATGAACTGTCAGTTTGATTTCTAACCTTAAATATTGATTTCATTCATCGTATTATTTACAAGTTTATTCCATATTTTATCATATAAATTGTAAAGATGCTTTGTTTATATGTAATTACCCATCATTGATACGCATTGATCTCTCAAAGCGGGCGGCAGCAGGCAGCTATTTCCCGCCTCGAGGTTGGAAAGTATAGCTGAGGTTGGAAAATGTTAACTTTCCAACCCCAGCTATCTTCACGTTATACTTTCCAACCTATTGGAATATGAGGTTAACAATAACTAACTTCCCAACTTTTTCAAAGTCAGAAATCGTCATATTACTAACCGATTGTGAATAATAGTATATTACTAACCGAGGTGGAAAGTGTTTCATTGTCGAGGGCGAAGATAGTTAACCAAGGCGCGAAGCGCCGAGGTTAACTATAGCCCGAGACAATGAAACTTTTCACCGAGGTTTGTATACTATTTTATTCACAATCTGAAATAAAAAAATAATATTTGATATTTAAATAATAATAACCTAACATAAATAAACGAATGGTCTGAGATTGTTCATTTGTCATATGAACTGTCAGTTTGATTTCTAACCTTAAATATTGATTTCATTCATTACTTGCATTATTTACAAGTTTATTCCATATTTTTATCATATAAATTGTAAAGATGCTTTGTTTATATGTAAATACCCAACATTGATACGCATTGATCTCTCAACGCGGGGGACAGCTATTTTCCGCCTTGAGGTTGGAAAGTATAGCGTGAGTATAGCTGAGGTTCCCAGCTATCTTCACGTTATACTTTCCAACCTCTTGGAATATAAGGTTAACAATAACTAACTTCCCAACTTTTTAAAAGTCAGAAATCGCCATATTACTAACCGATTGTGAATAAAAAATTATACAACCTCGGTGAAAAGTTTCATTATCTCGGGCTATAGTTAACCTCGGCGCTTGGTTGATTATCTTCGCCCTCGACAATGAAACACTTTCGGTTAGTAATATACTATTATTTTTTTGCATAATTATCCTACCAAAGGATATTTTTCTACCATTGTTATATTGACCTGTGAAGGTGTTGATTACAACAATGAATATTTTCATTAGAGCTCAAAAATATTGATTACAACAATGTATCCGACAATGAATCAAATATTTAAATACTAGCATTTTGCGAAGAATCAAACGCTTATGATTTACAATTCTGAAATCTTGTGAGATAATTTTATTTTTCTTTTCTGCCGTTTGCCGATATTGAATTTCCCTTATACCTATTTAGGTACTATTTAAATTTAGAAGAAAGTAAAAAAATAGCTTGCCGAATTATAAAAATAAATTATAACTGTACAACTGTTGTTCACAACAAACGATTTTGTTTTAACGAGTAACCCAATATATTGATTAAAAGAAGGGAATTTCATCAATATTTTTAATCTAGCATTTTTTGAAGGTTCAAAGATCAAACAAAATATAGATTTTAAAGCGTATGTTGGGGCCTATTCTGTAACTCAGTGGTTAATTTTTAACCATTCCTTAAATTTTTTAATCAATCAAGCATGTTGACATATAACAAAAAAGGGATTTTTAGTTGTCAAATCAATATCTATTAGATAAAAATTTTAACCAGTAGTTAAAAATTAACCACCAAGTTACAGAATAGGGCCCATTATTTTTAGTATTTTTTGTATATATATATATATATATATATATATATATATATATATATATATACAGGGTGATTCATCGGTCTGTCCTCTCTTTATAACTCTTTTATTTTAAGTCAGATAGAAAAACTCTTCAAATATAATTTATATGATGTATTATTGTCTATCTACGTATCATATGCATTTGAATACAGGGTGCTCCGTTTAAGCGCAACAATATATAACTTTATTTTTCTTAATGGAACAGCCTATATATATATATATATATATATATATATATATATATATATATATATATATATATATATATATATATTTATTTATTTATTTATTTATTTATTTATTTTGATTGTAAATTAGATTCCCTATAAAAAAGTATTAAGTAATAAGGGGTCTAAAATTATAAATTAAGAAGTTATTTACGTTCATAAAAAATAGTAGTTCAGAGTGGAAAAAACCATTATATAATACAAAATTTTGATACTTTTTTTTAATACTTATTTTAAACATTACACTAATTACAAAGAGGCTATTAAAATTTAATGACAGACTAAATAATGAAAAATTATAATAAATACTCGAAAATTTGTCCTTCAACTTCAATAGATTTTTGTATTATAAATATCATATTAACCATTTCATATTTACTAAAATTTGTATTATTCATTTTCACATCAACATCAACAATGATAAACTAATAGTATTTTGACAAGATTGTTTATTTAAATACGAAACAATTGATCAAATTATCCATAGCTTACTTTGTTAATAATAACATGATAGAAACATATCATTCAACGTATAAAGGTAAATAACTTCTTAATTTATAATTTTAGACCCCTTATTACTTAATACTTTTATAAAGGGAATCTAATTTACCATCACAATAAATAAATAAATATAGGCTGTTCCATTAAGAAATATAAAGTTACATATTGTTGCGCTTAAACGGAGCACCCTGTATACAAATGCATATGGTATGTAGATAGATAATAATATATCATATAAATTATATTTGAAGAGTTTTTCTATCTGACTTAAAATAAAAGAGTTTGTTTAGTACTGAAAACTCAGACTTCATTTTTAAATAAATCTGATATTATTACTTTTGTTAGAGGATATACTTCCTTATTTCTTGTATTTTGACACTTTGCTACTGTGTTTTGTACAACGAGTACTTAAGCTCGAAATTATAACGTACTTAAAAACAACAAAATATTACCAAAGGAGACGCGTGCGAGGTGCACGCGTCTCCTTTGGTAGATGTCTTAGCGAAATATTTCTCGCTAGCTTTCTTCTAGCGCTAGATTCGCATCGTTCAACTAGTTTGCTAGTCTAGCGCTAGATCAGCGCTAGATTCTAGCGCATCGTTCAACTAGTTTACTAATCTAGCGCTAGGTAGCGCTAACTCGGTTGAACGCCAGTATTCATAAATTTGGTTTATGTTAAATACAATATAAAAATATTTATTTTATTTTAAATTAAAATAGTACAATTATAAAATTATTTCGGTAACAATAATATCCTTAACTATTAAGTTTTAAAATGTTATACCTACATATTACAAGTCTTTTACGTACATTCTTTACAATTTGAAACAGGTAACAATCTCAATTTACGTCATATCTTAAAAAATATTCTATACAATACAAACCACACATTCAAACACACATACACTCTGAACACACTTCACGGGGCAGGTAACTTTAAGCATTATTTTTCACTTTAAATTGTGTGAGAATTTTCAACATGGTAACAACAGGGGCTTCTACTGCTACAGAAACAAGAAAAGCTAAAGTGTAAGACGCACATATCTGCCCCAAAAACATTATAGCCATTGCACCTGCATCTAAATGCAACGGTGCATCTAGTTGCATCGCCATACCTCTCAACAACACTGGATGCACTAGATATGCACAATAAGTAACTCTTGAAAACGGGTAAAGAGCTGGAGTTTCCAATAATTTGGTAATTAATCCTCCTTTACCAGCTGCGCATGCTAAAACAATCCAAGCTAATGCTGCAGCCCAAGCACTATGCGATAAAGCCCCATGGGCTGCAGATGCCGCTGGGCCTGGAGAAGCTCCATAAAGCCCAAAAACTAACGCCAGTAAAAGTGCTGTAGATCCAGCCCAGCCCACTAAAGCCCAAGCCCAAGATAATCGCGGTTTCCCGCCACATTTGAAAAGAACATAACCTGCACTCATGCCGATAAGGTAGGGACCTAATCTAGTCCACGGTTTGTCATATATTTTGTCAAATAATGCCAGGGGATCATCTGTTCTTACTGTGTGACTGTTTGAATACGCAACATATCCTGTTGTGAACCAAGAACTAAACAATAATACTACTGTTAATCCACAAGCTGTTCTGAAGTGACTGTTAGCTAAAATTAAAATAATAGCACCTACTACATAAAATTGTGTGTCGTCTGATAAGTACCAACTCCATAACATGCACATTTGTTCGACTGGAAACAAAGTATTAATATATAAAACATTTCTCCACCAATAATTTGGACAATTAATGTGATCATTCGTCGGAGGCTCAAAAATACTGTTATAATAAAACCATTTCATCAAAATTTCAACCATACCTAATACATACAAATAGGGAGCGGTCAACCTAGCAAATCTATATGCTAATAACCCAACAAAATGTAAACAGCCAGCTGTAAATCCTTTCGAACCTCTAGTCAACGGATCCAACTTGCCTTTCGCATTTGTTCTAAAATACAAGAACGAAACCAACAACCCACTAATGAAGAAGAAAGTATCTACACTAAAGGCGCCATTAGCAACGGTTTGAAACAAAAATTGTTTTTCGACCAGTTTGCGGTAATCCATATTGTCACTGTACTTAAAAACTACGATGCAGGTGTGTCCTAGAATTACCCAAGCCATGGAAATGGCGCGAAGGCCATGGAGGACGGAAACGGTGTCACTTCCAACGGATTTATCACAGATTTGGTGCCAGTTTGTTCGGAGGGAAAAGGATAGAAGCATGTCCGATAAAATCTTCGTCGTATCTACAAAAAATTAAAATATAAATATAAAATATATATCATCCCATTTAAAAAAATATAACTTTGTCTTGTAACTTGAGAACCACTGATTTAAAAAAAATATTTTCTTCTATATTCGGATGTCCCCCTTGGTCTTCTATAAGATTGCTTTATAGTATTTTGTTGTATCTTTAATAATATAGGAGGTAGCTCGTTTAGCTGTGAGTCTGGGAAGACCCCCCCCCCTTTAACTTTTTTATTATAAGTAATAGAAAAAAATGATTCATATAAAAGTTTTATTATTTTACATATACTATTTGATGGCAGATGTAGATATTTTTTATAAAGTCAGGTTCACAAGATACGACTATCAACTTTTATTTTTCAAATAGCAACTCCTTTAAAACAACCAGCGCTTTTTTGGGCAAACTAACAACTTTAGAGAAAATATTTTATACCAAAAATGATCAAGAATAAGGGAATAATGTATCAATAGTAACAAACCGAATATTTAACCAGTGGTTCTCAAACGGTAGAACAAAATTATATTTTTTTAAATGGCACCCTTTATATTTTTTTAGCCCTTTAAATATAATATTATTTTCTGATATCAACGATATAAGTATAGCATAGGGTTATATAACAATTATTTCGAGAAAAATGGTATTAAAAACTAGAAATAATGTAATAAAAATGGGTTTACTACTAGCGTAACTATGCAACAGACGTATCAATACCTATTTATTGCATAGCCTATTGTAATATAACATTATTTTTAATACCATTTTTCTCGAATTAATTGTTATACAACCCTATACCATATTTATATCGTTGAAATCAGAAAAAAAATTGCTATCTAATGGGCTAATAATTATATAGGATAACATTTAAAAAAATATAATTTTGTTCTGCCGTTTGAGAACCACTGGTCGAATCTTCGGTATGTTATTATTAATAAATTAGCCCCTTATTCTTGATCATTTTTTGTATATAACATTTTTTTCTAAAGTCATTAGTTCGCCCAAAAATGCGCTGGTTGTTTTAAAGAAAACACCCTGTATATAATATATATATATATAGTGCCCATTTTAAAAGTTCCCGCCTGAAAATTCATGAATAGGCAATCTAGGATACATTTCATAAGTGACTTGTTTTTTAAAATTTTGTTTTACTCTTATACCTACTGTGATTTTTCGATTTAAAGTACTAATATTGACCAAGTTGCTTATGAAATGTACTCTGTTTTGCCTATTCTTAAAATTTCAAGTGGGAACATATAAAAATATATGCCACCATTGGGATCTCGAGAACTATGTATAAGAGATGAAAAATCGACCAAATTCTGTTTTTCGTCATTATCTAGTGCCCCATGAGAATTTTTGGAAAAACAAAAACACATCTGAGATGTCCCTCTATAGGTGCAGAAAAAGTTCCATTTAACCAACAGTGCATCTCTTATAGTTCTCGAGATCCCACTGGTGGCAGCACTAAATGGGACACACTGTGTATATATATATATATATATATATATATATATATATATATATATATATATATATATATATATATATATATATATATATATATATATATATATATATGTAAATGAACTGACTGTCTTCAAAAATAATAGAAATGATTACCTGGATTACCCAAATCTTCGGAAACTGTGGAAGATTCTCCAATACTTTCTTCGGATCCTTGGTTATTATTGTTGTTTACAACATAAATCGCAGATTTTCCTGGAAAACATAATAAAATAATAAATAATTTAATAAAAATATAATAATAATTTGACTAACCATTATTTCCTTTTAACTCCGGCAAACTAATATCAAGCTTAACATGTTCCGCTATGTTATACAATTCCTGCCTCCTGTGTTTTCTATCCTGCCTGAGATAATAATCATACGTTGTTCCTGCTGCCAGCAGGATAACTAGTGCAATTGTTGCTCCTGCAAGGATTCGAAACGTTGCATCATCCTGCATGTTGTATCGCAGATGAGGCGAACGTACTGCCAGAACAGCAGGGCGTGCAGGAAGAGATGAGTAGAGAATTCTAGCGTCGTTTTCAGAGCAGCTACGGGGAAGGCAGACGCCTACGTTGAGGGTGCGCTCTCCTGATGGCCAGATCTAAAAGAGGAAAGATAATTAATTAATTTATGTATATAGAAGACTGTTTCTCAATAGTGAATTTTTCTGTAACTCAGTACCGACTTAAACTTTTTGCCGCCCGGGGCTAAATTTAAAAACCGCCTTTCTCCACAAAGAAATAATCGTTTTTCCAATATCAAACCGCCAAGAGCCAGGGGAAAAAAGATAAATGTTACAAATTTTGTTTTTACCTTCCGTCCGTGAGGAAGGTATTGTCTTTGGTCAAAAAATTCGGTGGTGAGTTTTTAATGAATAAGCACGTTTTAAGGTCCCTAGAATACGATTTTATTATTTTTACGATGATGTCTGTATCTGTGTGTGTGTGTGTGTATGTGTGTGTGTGTGTGTGGGTGTGTGTGTGTGTGTGTGTGTGTGTGTGTGTCAGTGTGAGTATGTGTGTAACAAAATTTTCGTCTACGATAACTCTAATACTATAATTCCAAAAATTATAATTCTTTCGTATTCCTCTTCGTTGCATCCATATGAAGAGCTGATTAGATTTTGGTTATAATTGGTCAACCTGAAGTACCCTCATTTGAAGATTTTAACAGTTTTTCTTGAAAAAACGCTGTTAAATATCATTTTTCACATTTAATGTTATTATAAATGTTAAAGAACATTGTATTCTTTATACGATTTGACTGCATTTTATACTTCATATTAATGGATATAGAGTTATAAAATTATAAAAAAATCTACATCTGCCATCAAATAATATTTTAAAATAAAACTTTTACAAGACCCATTTTTTATATTATTTATAATAAAAAAATTAGGGCGGGAACATTTTAATCATTAAAAGTAAGTAAGAAAGATATTTGCTGATATATTTTTAAAAACTGCGCCATTCTTTATATGTAATGTTACAATCAGTCTAATGAAACTTTCTATAGTGATGTACTATATCGAAACACAACCAACCATACTGTGGTGCATTTATTTGCTATAGACAAGGGGAATAAAAAATCAACGCCAGCTTGAAATTAAAATTTTTTTTTTTCAAAAATTATAAAATCTGTATAATCTGACATAAACATCTATTTTTGTTGATTAATATAAAATTTTACATAAAGGTATTACTTACAGTTTTGACCATAATACAGCCATAAATTTCTAAACTTTAAATAAACAATAATTTATCAACTTTTTATAAAAAAAACTTAATACACAAAATTGCTCCATTTAATGTAAATAATAGAAAACACAAAATTATTGCTCTTATTTATATTGAATCGAAACTGGCTGAGTGAATAAAAACAATATAATCAATGAAACCAAAGTTACATGAAAAACGGTAAAGTTCATTTTACGGTTCATTATAGCTATTCATTTAGTTTTCTCTACAATTTAACAATTCATGTTTGTGGTTCAGTAACCGATTCCAATTGAACAATTTAAATTTTTCTTTCCCACACAAACATAATAAACTTTTGAAAATATAAGTCGCAATGTTTTTCTAAATTATGTTTTTTTTCTTTTTATGTAACGATAAAGTTATAATACAAGTCTAATAGGTATATTAGAATAAATGCCCAGTTGCACAACAAGGCTTAAATTTTATGGCTCCATTCTCAACAAATTTGTAAGTCTTACAGATCTGTAAATAATGAAGAAAATCGCAACGAAACTGTCACTCTTATTTATAATTTTATATTAATCAACAAAAATAGATGCGTTTTTGTCAGTTTTTTCAGATTTACAGAACTGTAAGTCTTACAGATTTGTTCAGAAATGGCCTATAAATCTAGGTTTAAACAAAGAAATACAAATTGAAATTTTGACAGCAATATACATATTATAATGGGGTCCTCCAAAATAATAAAAAAATAATAAAATGTACACTTTATACTTAAAGTATTACTTAATATATAACGATTACGATAAAAAAAAAACATTTTTCTAATAATTAATTTGTTGTCAATGTCACTGTGACGTCACACTATTGCTGTCTTTCTCTTGCAGCTTACAATATTTTGGTGCGAGAGAAAGATAGCAATATAGGTATTGACTTTTTACTTCCCGCTACCCTTGGTAAGGGTGGTATAGGGATCGTACTAAAATTCGCATATCGAGATTTTGGTAAATGAGCACCTTTTAATGTCCCTAGAATCCAATTTTAACATTTTCACAATGATGTCTGTGTGTATGTATGTGTGGATCCTCCGCTCTAACTCAAATACTATCATTCATAATATTTTGAAACCTTGTATTTCGACCTTTTTCTAATATGCAAAGAGCCCATTAGATTTTTGTGTAAATCGGATTTGCATTAATACTTTTTCTACATATTTTATGGATAAATTTCTAAATTATCTATAATTTAAATCCCGGAGCTTACGCTTTAAACAAACAAAACTCCTTGGTTACACAGTTATTCAAATATTTATGTAATTGACAGATAAATGCTACTGTCAAAGAACTAATCATTTCAAATTAATAATAGTAACGTTTTAAAAAGAAAAAAAGTAAATAGAACAATAGGAAAGGAAATCAATACAGTTTCCAACATAAGTAAATATGTAGGTATGTATTTAGATTAATAAAAATTAACGAATCACAAAAACGTTCAAGCTAATCCTCATTTTTGGATTAGTGAATTTTATTTTATGCAGGTATTTAAAATTTAATCTTCATTTTATTATCAAAAAAGGTAGGTACTTGGATTAGATAAGACTATATTTTAAGAAATAAACTGCCAAAATTAGAGTAAAATTCGCTAATCCAAAAATAAGGATTAGCTTAATTTTTTTGTGACTCGGGCTGTAAATGGCGGGAGGATGAAAATAAACCACATGGTGATAAAAACGAACTTCAGTGCGGAGGTGCAAAATAAATTTTATTTAAAGTCGAAAAATTATGAATATGACAGGAATATTTACTTTTATAGATTATATTTACATATCTCTCAGTCCGACACTCAATGTTGCTAATCTCGGACACTGAAGTTATTGTAAAAAAACACCCAAAATTATGTGTTTCTTAAACTTTTACATCGGTATTATTTAGTTCGTTTTTCTTGCAGATATTTTTTTGTCATTTTACGTACAAATTTACTATTGTACGTACATGCCCAAATTATCTTACATATACAATATTTATCATAAGGTTGGCAACACTGCATTTGCATGAAAACTTTCATTGGCGATTTTTGTGCACTTAAGTGACGATTTCAAATAAATATATGTTTTATCCTGTCAACAATATTTGCGTTAGTAACTACAAAAATATAAATTTTATACTAACCATAGTAGAAACGTTGAGCTTGATTCTAAGAGAAAAGAACTCCACGGGGAAAGGCAGGGCTGGTTCAGTATCCAAACCCCGAGTCGGGTCATAACCAACCCACGAAGATGGAGACAGGGTGGTGGATACCAGGCTGGCACGAGCATCTCGACGCACTCGACCGGCGTCGTAAATGACCTCACTGCCGTTTATTGTCACCTACAAGAAATTTTTTCTAAAATATTTTATACTGGGTTGCCTTAAAGCCATTCGGCTTTACAGTACAGACCGGGAAATGTTCTAGAGCGCTCAGGACTTTGACGGAGTTGATTCCTTACTCTTATTCGTCGAACCACAGCGCAATACAAAGTCAACTGTGAGGCAATAACCTAACCTAACGCACAAAACTTGGCCCGAGTTTTCCAAGCGCGACTTTTGTGCGATAAGTTTCCGATAAATGCCAGTGTGGCTCAGAGCTACCACAATAACAGTGGATTTTGTATTGAGCTGGGATTTGTCTAATGAGAGTAAGGAATCACCTCCGTCAAAGTCCTGAGCACTTCAGAACATCGCCCGCTCTGTAGTGTACAGCGGAATGGCTTTACGCTATACCGGATGACACTGAAAAACGGTCCCTTCAAAATAACTTTTTTATTTATAAATATTTTTCAATTTTCTTTTTATATTTGTGAACTAGGATTAGGGGCTCACTAATCATTATATTTGGCTTGATGGTAGAACTTCCGGTTTAACCGGAAATGACGTTAATATTCATATTTCTAATAGGGCATCCTATATATTTTTATATATTTTATCACATTTACCTACTTCTTTGCGTCATATGTGATTTATTATTATTACGCAAAAATAAAATAAAAGTTATTTTAATGACTAGTTTATTAAACATTTATGAATCTTAGTACTAGTATGTTTATTACATGAATTAATTAAGTTATATTAAGCATTAATAATATTTTATATGAAATCTTAAGATGCATTCTCACTGCATTCGGCTCGGCCGAACGATGTCGCATTTTAATTTTATCTTTAGATTTACCAAAGAAAACCGAAATTTCTGGTAAATTATCGTACCTCGTATGCCTATCTTTATCATTTTTATTACTAAAAGGAAAAATGATCAGACTAGCAGTCTAATGACGCAATTATTTATTTCATGCCAACTAATATCTATATACAAACGAGGTAAAGAAGGAAAAATATAAAATTTAGAATTATTTGTATTCTAAATTTTATATTTTTCCTTCTTTACCTCATTCGTTATTATTTGTACGTTTTATTATAGTGCCCTGATGAAGACTAGTATCTTAGTCAAATAACTTCGTTACTATTAGAAATTGAGAGAAATGTTTCATATAAAATTTTATTGTTATTTTTATAGTCTATTTACTGAGAGACAAAATTTTGTTCAATCACTATCTTTGTCAATTTCCTTCGATTCTAATAGTAAATGGCCTCTTTCTCGGAAACAGTTGAAGATCGGACCCATGTTGATTAAGCCTTTTTTACTCATTTTGGTTAATACTATATACCCTTTCATTTTTTTTTTCCGAAGTATGATTACACCCTGTATATTCATAACTATATGCCTTATTCATTCTTCAGTCGACCATCGCTCAAGTTCTTTATTACTAAAGTCCCAAAGAATGAATACATTTGAATTTGTACTAATTCATTGCCAAGCGGTCTTGCCAATCGGCAGAAGTCAACATAGTTGGGACGCAGCTTTACGATGAATTTAATGGAACATTGAACTATCTATACCTTGTTCCACTTTACTAATTCAGTATTGTAGAGAATAGGGCATAATTTTTAAATCTCTGATTGGCTGAAATTGGAGACAAATTTACGCAATTTCAGGCTAGTGCCAGTGTACATAACACGTGACATCTCGTGTCATTTTTATGTACAATTTTACTTCCTTGTACAAAGTAAAGGAAGTATTGTAATCGCGAAAAATTTCGGTTTTCAGATTTCAACGGAAATATTCATTTTGACCATGCCTGAATCCATTTTGACTAATTTCGTCGTGACGTCTGTACATACGTACGTACGTATCTCGCATAATTCAAAAACGATAAACCGTAGAAAAGTGAAATTTTGTATTTAGGACTACTATAACATCTAGTTGTGCACCTCCTTTTTTGGTTATTACATAATTTCCAGAAATGGTACTTTATTTGAAGCCTATAATAGATTTTAATGCAAAACTATATTAAAATATAATTCAAAACTTTTCAAATTTGATATATAAGACTTTTATGTCAATTGGAATAACATAGTAGCTTTTGGTTAAAACAGGCTAACCGGAAGTGATATATTACCTGAAGTTGTTAAGAGTTTTTCTTTAATAAAATGGTTTCATTTAGAGTTTAGAAATAAATAAGAGTTATATACATACATTCATATACGCTCGTCAAATTTCAAAACGGCTCGTTAAAATTTTTGACAAATGGAATCAAACGTGACAAGTTACATTTCTTTTTTTCTGTCAGTGTCGACTGTTTTTTACTGGATAAAAATTATAACGAACCGTTAAAATTTTTAGGAGTGTTTATGAATATGGGCATTAGAGAATTAAATTCTGCGTCTAGATATGTAAATTTAAAACTTATATACTTTTTGGTTTTTATAATGAAGCTTGCTATGGATTAGGACAAAAAATAACAAAAAAATAAAAAATAGATGTTAATGTCAAATTACGTCAAATACGTGCAATTTTATACATGGGTCTATATTTCATATTGGTCTTGCGTACAAGGAAGTCATGTGGTGTCCATATCAGATTTTTTAATTTCGGCTACTTAAAACTGGCGCTGATGTGAGCGCCATCTGCTGAATGGGTTATAGGTTCAATGAAACATAGTTTAAAAACATATTTTACAGTATTAAGAAAGAAATTCATATTATGGAATAAAAAATTAATTCATGTGATCATAATAAATATTTAACCTGTCTTTTATTATTATTAGACAATATAATAAACCATATACGGCATGCAGCAATGGTAAAAATCTGATGTAAATTAAATTTTATGTTGTACCATATGTTCATTATAAAATTTCTATTTTTCAGTACAAAATTTATTTTTTGAAAGATCTTGATAACTCAAGTATGTAACATGTTTAAAATGAGATTGTTGCATCTGACGCATTTTTAGTGAAAAACCATCTTAGATGATTGCAAATTTTGCGCTGCGCCTAGTGTTTGAAAAAATATTGTATAATCTACAGAGTGATTAATTTTGGTTGCAGCATATGAAAGACTTTGTTATTCACAATCTGTTAAAAAAGTATACTTTAAACAGTAATATGTGCGATTCTAACCTTCAAAACAGTCGGGAAGTGAGTCATTGTTTACGACACTTTCCAGCTAGTTGGAAAAAAATCTAGCTTGCTAAATATCACTTTCCAACAGCTAAAATGTCATTGCCATTTTAACAAGTCATATTGTAATAAAAGCAACAGTCATAGACCTCGATTTTAATATAAACTAATAATAAAGCTGCCAAAAAATATTAATAATAATTAACGTTCAAAACTCAATGATCACTTTCTAATATTGTAGACAAAATAGTATACACAATTCGCTTGAATGCTTATTCTAGTCTTGCGCTCAGAACAGATTTCGGTATTGAGTGACGTTTGAATTATTTAATAGATGTGGTTTCTTTTGAAAACTTTTCCATGTGATTTGATTTGAAAGGAAACTAACCCTTATGTATTCCGTTACAATAGATTAGAATTGTAATCAGTACCAGTGGAATACAAGAAGGCATTTAAAATAACTTTATCAACAGGATTCAGGGATGTATTTAAAAAATTTAATACCGCAAATTTTGATTCGTTCGTCTCAGATGTAAGCAACCCTCGAACCGGAATTACTGTTGAAAGAAATTAAAAATAATCCTATTTCATAGAATTGCCAAACTATATAGTTTAAAGGTCAAAATATTTTGTTATAATCAAAATAAACGAAAAATGTTTAAAATATTTTAAACGCACCCCTGTTTACATGTTTTGATATTCAGGTTCAGATACCGTAGTCGGCCATTTATTTTAAGCAAGAGCAAGACATAATAATGTATTTCTGTGATTTCCTAGTCTAGTACTTAAATAGGTTCATGGAAAAAGCCTAATACCTGAATATTTCGTACAATTCTATTCTTCTCTAGGGTTTGAAAAGAAAAAATGTCAAAATAATTTCCAAATCCTATTTCTTTTCAATTTTGTGCTTCGATCGAGCAACAAACGTAATGTAACGTGGAACGCCCGCCGTCGCCGCCGCTGTCGCCCCGGTGTCACAGCCGGGCGTTACGATAATGATAATGCCAGGAGGGCGACGAGGTTAGGTTAGGTTAGGTTGGGCCCGAGGAATAGATGTCGTCCGATGGACATTATCATCTAATAACGCTCGTGGTGCATACAAGATTTTATGTCTCACTAGAATATGTGAAATAAGTTTTCATTTATAATAATTTTGATTACAATAATGCTTAAGCTTTGACGTTGCTAAGGATGTTGTTCAATTGTTATGTTTATTATAAGCATTTATTTATTTTTAAAACATCAACCAATCAACGTTCTATATCGTCGGAGATGATGGAATGGGTGAATTTGATGTTTTGGAAGATATTTTATCGAAACGGTGGAAAGAAATTATTTTCTCAGTTTTTTTTATTTCGTATGCACTTATTTCTGAATATTATTACATTTTAGAGAGTTTATACTGCTTTGGATGTGTCACATATGACAATACATAATATCAAAAATTAATTCAAAAGTGGATAAATATCGTCCCCAAATAAATTATTGATCCGTCATTCGTCAAAAATCAATGCGAAATGTTGCAGTCTGCAATTCGACGCACTTACTATTTATATGTGTGGTGAAAGTAAATTGCTTTTTAAGGCCCTTTTCATAATGAATTTTAAGTATTATTATTAAATTAAAAATGATTTCTTTGTTGTACTTTCAAAGCTGTTTTCTTATTATATTAATTGTTGTAATCAATTAATGTATTATTTGTTGTAATCAGTTCTTATTGTTATTGTCATGAATTATAATTAAAAAGAAAGGAATTTTCATTATATACCGTTCGTATTATTTCTAATTTAAAATCCATAAACGATGATCGGATTATAATGAGGGCATAATGAACTACATATTATGCCCTCATATAATGCACCGGTTGTTATAGATATGTTTATTTACACCATATCCTAGCAATAAACAGTTCATAATACTTTAGTAATACATAAATTTAATTTTTGTTTAGTTCCCAATTAAATATTGACACAACCGGCCTTAAAATTGTTAATTTAATTCATTATAATATTAACTGTACATAACGAATTTCACGATACGAATATGCTTGAGTGCAATTCACTAATCGTTAAAAAACATGTTAATTATTTCATTAAGTTGGCACAAATCATTTATTTAATAATGTAACACGAGGGGGGGGGGGGTGCCGACCTGGATGGTGATAATACATTTACTGCAACGATGATACACTAACTGACTGGTGAGAAAGAAGTTCGAGAGAAGGAAGAACACACATACACTTACACTTTACACTGATGAACACTACGGACATGAACAAATACTTGTGATTTAAATAACTAAATTTATTTACATGATTAAATATAACTTATTATTAACTATGGTTTAAACTAAACATACTCAACTAAGCCATTACTAATAAGTTGCTTTCCGTAACTCAGGGGGCGGGCGTCGCCCCAAAACTAAAAAACTACATGTCCAAAAACAAGACACGTCTGCCCGACGCGATCTTTACCCCATAACTATCTAAACGCGTCTATCTTTAAAAACAAAAACTCTATCTTCAGGACAGGATTATCTTAGGGGTACGGGGTGCATAGGCTTAGGGCATCCAAAGTCACGCACGTATACTTAATAATTTCCAGACTTAATTATCAACAAATAAATATCGTGACTCTCATAATACGATAAGAATTTCTAAATTGAATTTTGTCATTTATAACTTAAACAGATAAACAGAGTTAAAATATGATTATTGAAACTATAATTTAAAAGAGTTTATAAAAAGTTATTTATCTGTTATTGCGCTTACCCTCGTCTTATTACAATAAAATCAATTTCGCTTAGTTTTTTACCTCTCGCTAAAAATCGCATATCCAGATTTTAGTGAATAAGCACGATTTTTAACTACGGATTCCTCAATCTAACAATAATGGGAAGAGTCGAGTCAGTTTTGGTAACAAGTGGACAACCGGAAGTAGTAGTTACAAGAAAAAAATCATCTAAATATTATTTATCGAAAATTTATCTAAATACTTATATTAAAGAACGTTAAATTCTTTATTCGATAAATATAAATTTATTATTATATCTTCTATAGATTTAGAGATAAAGAAATGCATATAAAATAATTTGATGTAAAAATTCTTAGATCAAGCTACTTCAAGGCAAAAAATTCAAATGTTTGTAATTCACACATAAATGTCACTGTCAAAAATGTTTGTATGCCACTGTCAAAAATATTTGTACATCATTATGAAGATTATGAAAATAAATAAAAAGTCAACAACGCAAAAGAATATACCTAAAAAAGAATACAAAAGGAATTTGCGAAAAAATGACGTATAAAAGAAAAAGAAAAGGAAAATTCAGGATATTGAATATAAAGAAAATGTATGTATTGTATATAATTTATATTAAAATAATTATTTTGTAGTGAGACATGAATATATGTATTTATATTCAAAAATATTTTTTGTTTTATGCGTACAACCAGGTAAAACATCTGGCGAGAGGTTATGTGCTGGCCACATCAGATTTTTAGTTAAATTTTATTTTTTAAAAAAATGTTTTTTTAAATGACCTTTTATGGGATCAGTAAAACTATTTTCTTATATACATAAGGGCCCGAATTGACTGCAACTGGTTTAGTTTCACTCAGTTGTTTTCATTAATTATTCAATTAGCATTCACACAAATTCACAGATTCATCAAAACGTTTTCACTTCTTTTCATTTAAAATATGTCAAATTTCATAATATTACATGCAATTTCACATAACGTAATAAGAAACATCAGTTACAAAAAAATAATAACTATTACTTAATAAATTATAATAGTTATAAAAACCCGTCAATCACTTATCAAGAGATCCTAGACATTTACTCTCTCTACAATAAGTGAAATGAGAGTTAATAATCATCTTCTTTTTGTGATTTTCTCTTTCATTCATGGAATGTTCTCAACAGCGGTGAACTTCGAAAAGTGAAAAGTTATAAGTGGACCATTGACCCACGTCCAAAGTGCGACTCGTAAAATGAAAACCAGATTTCATAAGCAAGTGCAAGAACGAGAGGTTACCCAATTCCCAATGTCTTATCGAGTCGATGTCTAGCATTCTGTGTCATTACCATGATCTTGGACAAGACTAATAGCAACGCTGTATAGATTAAGAAATTCATCTAATAACACGTAATTTACGTATACTGTTAGCAAAAGATATTGTGATTTGTAATAGGAATAGATTGGCATGATTTTGCAATGAAATGCAAGGTCAGTTCTGGATAAATTAAATTATGGTTTCCTATATTTTAATAATAAATAAGTAACGTGTGTCATATAAGTTTTCGGAAAAATTTTGAATGGACGATACTATAGTTTAAGGAAAATACAGTCGAACTTCAATAAGTCGAACTTCGATAACTCGTATTTTGGATAACTCGAATCAAACTGGTTGGCAATAGCGACAAGAGTGAGAATTATGGGTAATTTTTACTTGATAACTCGAACTTCGATTACTCGAATATCTTTATTCGAACAGAATATTTGGCGCCAGCTTCAATAAGTCGAATTCTGGGGGAAATCCCCTATTACGTGATTTTGTAACAGGTGTTTTTATAACATGATGATGGAGGCAGTTCAGTTTCTGTACTACTGAAGTTCAAACATAGGCTTTGTTAATTATTATTAAGTGAAAAAAAATACTGTGCCTACTTGAATTATCACATTTAAGACATTTTCATTGCTGATATGTCATTAAAACGTACTTTAAAAACTTTATCTATTGATGAAAAATTTAGACTGATCAAAGAAGTGAAAAGTGGTTCACGAAAAAAAGATGTAGCTCTGAAATATGATGTTCCGGCAAGTACAGTGTCTACTGTTTTAAAAAAGCCGGCTTTGGTCACTATTCTGAGAGGATGAACCAGTGAACGTATGAATGAAAATTGCAATTGGAATATGAAGCTTAGAAAAATGTCAAAATTACACCAGAAGGTGCTACCTTAAATGATTTTATACATGTGGATGATGATATTGTTACTTCGGACTTTCCTACAGATGAAGATATTGTCGAGCTCTACAAATCTGAATTCGAATCTGTAGAGCTCGACCATACAGATGACAGCGAAAGTGATATCATGGAGGATGATTTGCAGCAACCACCTTCAAACGAGTTGGTTGAAAATTCGTTGAGCGTTTTGCGTTCGTATTTAAAAACCAATGAACATACAACCGATTCCCTGTATAATGGTTTAAATAACATTGAAGCTTTTTTATTGAATCAAAATAAAAAATTCTCTCGTCAGTCACAAATAACTGACTTTTTTTACACTAAAATAATGTTTATAACTTTGATCTGTATACATAGGTATATCAATCTATATATATAAGGTAAGTGATTTTTGCTCAAATAAATACGTACATATATAAATAATATTTATACATATGCATTTTATTTAATAACCCGAAGTCTTGATAACTCGAACTTTTTTTGTGGCAAGCCATGGTTTGAGTTATCGAAGTTCGACTGTATATTGAATCTGTTTGTTACTACAACATATGGGCCCAAATTCATATTAGTTGGGTCGGTTTACATTTTCAACATATTATAAAATATACGCAAATTGTTAGAAAATTCTATAAAATTCTTTCGGCTACTGTAAATATAAACATAAAACTTTTTAAAAAACTGTGGGCCGAATGACTGGTGATATTAGTTCGTCCGGTAATTTAAGGGTCATCTTCTAGTCCAGATTTAGCTTCTACCGAGACCCTTTACTTTTGGCACAATGAAAAGCACTTCGCAAAAACGTGTACATTTACATTTTGGCGTTGTCAGGTGCTCAGTTCAGTAATGAGCATTTATTATTAAAGCAATCTTGGATAAAAGTTTTACTGTCAAACTACGTTCATTTTTCCTATTTAAATGGTTTCAAGCAATTTTCAGCTTTCAAAGACATGTAATATGCACTGAAAGGAAACTTTATTTGCGTGGAACGCAAAAATTTTCACAGTAGTAACGGTTAGTGTGATTTTGCCTCCAAGCACTGCGTTGTTGTTCGAGCATAGTTGCATGAAGCTGGGTCAGACCAAAACTTATAATATGTTTCGGTTCGATCAGGTTTAAGCTTTTGTGTTCCGTAAGTCCTGAAATTATTTACCGGTTTCTATTTGGAACGCGGTTCCTGGAAAAAGTTGGTAAAAAGTCAGACTACGGCAACCACGAAATAATCCTGGTTTCTCTGGTATTTTTGTCCCCACTACCGCTACTTTCAAACATTATCATAACAAAATCAAACGATATACGTCAATGTCAATGGTATTACTAATAATTATTATAAATGCAAGTATGAAAAATTATTTATATTTGATATATTGTTGATTGTTATTTTTTTGGCATTAAATGTAATAGAATGTTTAATTTCGTTGTCATATTCAAAGTTATCTTTCATTTGGTTAATTTTAATTTTTGTTACGTTGTGTCATTTTTAAATGTCATATGATTCAATGTCAATCTGTCCCGAAATAAATGAAAATATTCAGGAACCATGGTGTACCCGGAATCAAGATACTGTTTTCTTTTTGGTTGACTTACAGAACATAGTATTAATCTCTTCCTTTACATGATGTAGATTAATAAAATTAAGTAGCTACGTCTGCCAATTTTATGTAAACCTCTAACGCGTCCAACGAACTGTCACGAGACGCTTGTTTCCGAAATTGCTACGAATAATATATCACAATGATAAATTTTATTTTCGCAGAACCGTTAATCAAAATTGTATATCTATTATTTAAATAAAATAAATAAATATATCATCACGGCATATTACCCATTGCTGGGTGTGCCAATCAGCTTTGTACGCAGATTTCGGTATTGATGATGACATATTCGTACCGTGCGGGCGTTTATCAGGCGTCACCTCACGGGCACTCATTGCTGGCGTGGTGAGTGCACCACAGAGGTCAATTTTAGTGCCAATTAAAATTCGAAATACTTGGCGTCGGTCGGGATCGAACCCGGTTCCCCAGATTCGCGACTAGACACTCAGGCACGCGGCCACGAGACCTATTATTTAACATTTAATAATATGTAATTATAATGTAATGTACCTGGTCTGGAGCAATGTTGTCACAAAGAGTTTTGGAACCCATCCAGTAGCTATTACCCCAAAACCATCCAGTGCTGTAACGACCACTGGCATCATCCACTGAAACAAAAAAACAGTATTATTAAAGAGACAATAATTATAATATAATAAATATAATATAATTTTAAGTATGCTGTGGTTTCTAGCTATATTGTTTATTTTAATGGTAATGCCTTAGCCGTGTTCCTTCGGGCTGTTATTCGCAATCTAAATGATAAAAGTGATCATGATTAAGAAAAATAATGTTTTTACGTTTCCTATTCGTCTCCCCACTTTCTAATTTTGTGATCACTAGACAACCTTCCTCTTTCCCTATTTGATCAACCATTTTGAGTGACTTACAGGGATTCAGTTCAAAGCAAATTTTAAAATGGCTTTTCGAAAGTAGAAATTTATCAAAGTGGGGATTGGGGCATCATGCGAATATGTTTTTCCTGCAAAAGAATGTAATGACAGTAGATTATTTATAAAATAAAACAAGTTAGTTTGCATTGGTCTGCATATGACATTTGACGCTAGACGGTGTTTATATTGTTTTCTTGATTTAATTTTTAAATCATGATTCAAAAGGATCACGATTAGACCAATCAGGATTCACAAAATCACAATCTCAACCCAAAGGAACACGGCTCTTGTTGTCAACAAGATAGACAGGGGTTTGTAGGTGAGAGACGAGGTAGCCAGTGGGTTGACTACGTTCCGCGCGGTCGAATTCCACGCGGTCGAAATCCCACGCGGTCGAAATTCCACGCGGTCGAAATCCCACACAGTCGAAATGTACCCCCACCACTTTGTTCGTTCTACAGAAATTCAAATATTTCCACGTCGTCGAATCCCACCCGGTCGAAATGTTACACGATACAAATCCCTCGCTCCTGTACCGCTCTCTTTATCGATCGTATTGCATTCTAATAATCTATGCTTCGTGGTAGTTCCGCGTCAAAGATAATATATTAAAAAGAAATTTTAAAACATATTATATATACAACGAAATATTTAATGAATGAAGCAGAAAAAAAATTTACCTATACATTTTAAGTAAACATGATAGTTTACTAGTCATTTAATATAATAAAATAATTAAATTTATTTTCAAGTAGACAAGTATGTGTAGATACATCAAGTTACCGTTATTGTCAAAATATGGCGAGTGGAGGAAAATATATTTGGAAATAAAAGCAACATAAAATTTATAATAGACACAGTAATACATAGTTTTACAACTGAAATAAAGAATGTACTGCTAATCTAAAATGGTGGACCAGAAATATCAATAATTTTACTTAAAATGTATAGGTAAATTATTTTCCTGCTTCATTCATTAAATAGTTTGTTGTATAATATATGTTTTAATTTTTTTAAATATATTATTTTTGACGCGGATCTACCACGAAGCATAGATTGTTAGAATGCAATACTATCGATAAAGAGAGCGGTACGGGAGCGAGGGATTTGTATCGTGTAATATTTCAACCGGGTGGAATTTGACGGCGTGGAAATATTTGAATTTCTGTAGTACGGACAAAGTGGTGGCGGTACATTTCGACCGCGTGGGATTTCGATGGTGTGGAATTTCGACCGCGTGGGATTTCGACTGCGTGGAATTCGACCGCGCGGGACGCTTCGAGTGAGTTGGGCCGTTCAGTTGCCCTACTGCTAAATTATTATTGCAGTAGGCGTGTTTATCTCCGTAATTTAGTGTCCAATTAAAATGAAAGATATAGATTTATTCTGGTGTTTTAGGCTGCACAGAGCAAGTTGGTTCCACAGAAGTCAAAAGACTATGAGAAACAATACGAATAGTTCTACGAGCAGCGATGTTCAAAGACCGTGATTTATTAAATTTATTGTGTTGTCTAACATATATCTATAAACCACGATTTTGACGTTTGAATAGCTGTTGCTTGGCAACTTTATATGCCCTCGGGCGATAAAAGCCAAATTGCGCCCGAGGGCGTTTTTGAGGGCAAATAAACAAGTTTATGATTCGAAAATAAAATAAACGTTATAAATATGTACAGTTAATATAGATTGTCAATTACGATAATTTAACTTAAGAAAAAAACTATGATTATCTATGCGAATAACATTGTTTTGCAATAAATGTGTCAATAATAACCATCAAAAAACATAAAAATCTGTACTAAAAACAATAAAACTTGTATAAATCTAATTTTTATGTTTAATTCATTGAATCAAGACCATTGTTCAAAAAAATTATACGTTTAAATACACATGCTTTCATAAATTTCATAACTACAATAGATATAAAAACCCAGAACATATTATTGTAGAACTGAAATAAAAACACAAATATAATTAAAAGAATAAAGACAAGCATTAAATTATACGTGCAGATTTAATTCTTCCATTTCAATGGGCAAGTTCTACTTGCAATTACAACGTTTTCTTTACGAAATGCGATCTCTCCGTGCATTGGAATTTCCGGGTATATATATTTTAAGTTTCATTCTATATGCCAACAATTACAAGACTTGCAATATTTTTATAGCAATTACATCATGCATTTATATGCAATTAGTTACAGACATATAGGATTTGTTTCATGCAACTATGTATGCAGGTTTTAATTAATATTAATGAACTGAAAAAAGTGATTTATTGACAGCAAAGCAGAAACATATCTATTTTGAAAAATGTTTGATAAAAATGTTTGTATAAATAGAAATTCTCGAGATGTTAGAAATACGAGTATATTATATGTATTGTTGAGAATATAATTCATGAGTCACGTAACATGTTTTCCGCCAATCAACATTCAGAATCTCCCTAGTTACGTGTGTATCACAGCGATGATAAAAAAACAAAGATATTATTACCTTATTTAGATTCGTTATTAAGGGATTAGTTTTCTTTATTTGACATTGACAGTTAATTTTGAGTTTAAAAATGTGCGATAATCGTTGGTTGATATCAACAACGATGAAAATAGTAAGGCAATTGTCAAATTAACCATGTTATAATACAATATATTAAAAGTTAGGTTAGCAGCACACACAATGTGTCACAAAAATTCATTATATTCTCTCATTAATAGTATATTCCGCAACTTAACCACGACCGTGGTTATGGTTCAAATGGTCAGGTTATGGTCACTGAAAAGTGGTTGTGATTCGGAACAGCTTGGTTAATTTGTGTCGGTATAGCAGAGAATCACCGCGTCATTAGAAATAAGTATCAACATAACTTTTGTCTATCCTTATACTAACATAAATATTATACATATCAGTACATATAATTATATGTTTATACAATATTATTTATTATATTATAAGAAATAAGAATATGACCACAACAACCACAAAAAATTTGTTGTCGTCGTGGTCACGAAAAAGGAACCAAAACTTTCAGGAACCACATTCCGAAATTAAACTGCGATCCTGAAATTATGTTTTGGTTACATTACGGAACGAATAACCAGAACCTTGATCACCGCGGTTAAGTTACGGAATATACTATAAATATAAGCTCGTGATATGATTAATAAACGAAGATATTGCTCGTGAAACCGAAGCAGCACATTTCACTCGTCCTTCGGACTCGTGAAATCTGCAACTCGGTTCCACTCGAAAATATCATCGATGATAATCATATCACTTGTTATATTACGTATGACAATATAATATTGATGAACATGAAAAAGTGTTTTATAGTTAGCATTATCATTTTATCATGAACATGTCTTCTTTATCAAAATTATTACAAGTCTTTGTGTATATGGGAATTCCGTGCTTGAATATTTATGGGGAAATTTTCATAAATTAATATTTATGAACTTAAAAATATAAATAATAGTACACAGCGTGTACCGCAACTATAGGTATAGGATGACTAGCCAATGAAAGTTGACGTTTAAATTATATGATAGATGTGGTTTCTTTTGAAAACTTTTCCATGTGATTTGATATGAAAGGAAAATGACCCTTATGATTTCCGTTACAAAAGATTAGAATTGTAGTCAATACCACTGGAATACTAGAAGGCATTTAAAATAACCTTAGCAACAGGATGCAGTGACGTATTAAAAAATTTAATACCGCATATTCTGGTTGTATATGTATATTTTTTATAGAACTTAGAAATTAAGGTTAATTCTAGTTTGACAGGTGTTGACAATAAGAGTCTGTAAAGTTTTACTTTAGCTACTATTTGACTAACTTCACGGAGTAATATCGTACTTTAATGTCGATTTCGGAATAACTGATTTTTCACTCCCTTATATCTCGGAAATTATTGAAAATCGGACCCATGTTGATTAAGCTTTTTACCTTCCGTCATACCTTTAGAAAATGAAGGTATTGTTTTTGGTCAAAAAATTTGATGGTGAGTTTTTAATGAATAAGCAGGTTTTAGAGTCCCTAGAATACGATTTTACTATTTTTACGATGATGTCTGTATGTCTGTGGGTGTGTGTGTGTGTGTGTGACGATTTTTTCTTCGTCGATAACTCCAACCATAATTCTAAAAATTATAATTCTTTCCTATTCCTCTTCGTTACATCCATATGAGTATCCTCATTTAAAGATTTTAACAGTTTTTCTTGAAAAAAACGCTGTTAAATATATTTTTTTTTACATTTCATGTTATTATAAATATGAAAAAATATTTTATTCTCTATACGATTTGATTACATTTTATACTTCATATTCAATGGATATTGAGTTAAAAAATTATAAAATAAATTAAATTTTATAACGCAGCCAGCTATGCAATAACATTGGAAACAGCTAATATAAGGCGCTTTCTTTCTAGGGAGAAAATGAACTGTTCTTTCCTCGTACTAAACTGAACTGAACTACTCCTAAAAATAACAGTATATTTTTTAAAATAAGTAGAAGATAAAAATACATATAGCATTATATTTATAATATAATAATATGCTGAATTTGCTTGTGGTTATAATCTGTTGTATATGTGATTTGATTTTGACATATTAAATTCTTTTACCTTTAAGTATTTAAATATGGATGTATTTCTTATGGTAATGAAACGTGATTATAACATTTCAAACTTATTAATTTCTTCTATTCATGTCATTTTAATATCAAATACAAAAAAGACAAAATGCATAGCAGTCAGTCATATTGACGTGACATTGATATTCAGAATCAGTTCAGGATCTATATGATCCTGTTTCAAAGGTGGTGCTTCGCGGGGGCGAGGACGAAGAAAATGGGTAGTACAAGATCATTTATCCCCTTTTAAAAAGAACGACGTTGGGTAGATGTGTGCTACTCGGAGTTGATCTTCTTGATAAAAAGAAAGCGGCTATAATTACAAAATTCTGATAGACAGATGTCAATGTCAAGTGCGATTGACATAGTATGTTTGTGTTATAATTTTACTGCAAATATAGAATCAATTCTAAGAAAATTTCTATATGGAATTTGTACAAAATATATAGAACTAAGGGAAGGTAATGTATTAGAAATATAGAACCTTTCGCAAGAAACGGTCTGTATGGAATTTGTATAAAATGCGTAGAACTGACGCAGGCACCGGACAGCTAAATTAATGTGCCAAAACACTATCATAGTTCCAGGAAGCAAACTGTAGAGGCGCGACAGTGCTTAAATTTTAAGAAAATGGATTAAGTCACCTTTTAGTCCAAAACATATTGAATTGTAAAGTCACATAAGTCATCACACATGTCTCAGAATGTACGCTTTATAGTATATTATTCAATGAGCATGTAATATATGGTATTACTCATGAGAATGAAGTTTGCATCACGAGCGAACGCGAGTGATGTAAATCATTCGAATGAGTAATAACCATTACATGCGAATAGAATACTATACTTTATCCACAATTGTCAAATAATAACATATCAGTGACATATTGGTTTTGAAAAATAAGTAGAATTTTCTCACTGACAAATGCAAAAATGTTTTTGTTTACATAGACAAATCTAGTCATCGGTGTAGTTGTAACAAAATTATGAAGTGATTTGACATTTAATATAAAATCTTAAAACCGACTATTCAGCTACAATTCAAGCTTAAGAAGAAAATAAAAGTATGAAAAATGACAAAACTAGTGTAATTTTGGCTTTTTATGTGGAAAGAATTACTTATTAAAAGTAATTTTGTGTGTACTCTTTGAAAGGTAGGATTTGAATTTGGCATAACGATTGAATAATATTATTCCATTGAACTGTCAATATTATTCAATTAGTAACAGTAACGAAGGTCATTATTTGATAAAAATCGGTAGAATTATGGGTATATTATTTGACAGTTGTGGATAAACATCTTTAATTATTTGGTAATTCAATTTATAACAATTTGTGGTTTTAGTAAGAGTGCCAGTAGTGATTTATTTCGTGATTTCTCCAGTTTTAAAGTGTATTAACTGTGTTTTTTTTTTTGACGCAATATAGATTTGAAATTCATTAAGCTGATGAACATCCGTTGTGCTGTTTGATATAAAGTACAGTGCAAGGAAGAAGATAGACGTTTACTTTTATATTTAATGATGAAATGTCGCCCCATTTCTAATACCCTTTTATTTTACGTATAAACAAATATTAAAATAGAAGTGTATATGTTGTCACATATGCACAGTAATTTCAAATTTATTTAGAAATGAATTTATAGTTATTGTTTTGTGATTATTTAAAATATATGTATGTACCTATAATCGATTTTATTATTGTCTTTTATTTTAAAGATTCAAAATTTCAGTATGTCTATGTGACATGTCTCGTATGTCACAAACTACCAAGCCGACCAAGCCATCGCAGTGTGCGTTAGTTCATGGAAGCAATCTGTAGATGTCACTATTTTGTATTTCGAAAAATACATTGACTGTCCTATCTGTAGTTGAGGTGATCCGTGAACTGACGGAAGGTAATGTGCTGGCCACATCAGTTCTTTACTTATTTTGGTCAGTACTATATGCCTTTTAAGTTTGTACCTTCAGTTGTGGTACACCGTCTATAATATATCTCCATGTTTGAAAAGTATAAATGCACGTCTTACACCATTAAAATGCAAATAAAGTAGGTCATGTGCCATGTAATATTAGAGTTATGGGATGCATATTGCAAAAAATAACTTATGTATGAGTTACATAATTTGAAAACAATAGTATTGAATTTTTTACTATAATTAAAAGCATGTATGCACAATTTAAATGATATTTACATAACGAATATTGTGTACTGCCAATGTTTACAGAATATAGTTCAGACTTTCGGAAAAATTTAAATGAACTGCTCCTCAAATTCTCGTATGGTGCTTTTACCACATTCCTCACTGCGTATGTGATTATCCTTGGAATTGTGCGGTTTTAACTGATCCGTGTCAAATGATCTCATCGCTGATTCAGGATCAACTTTTCCAAACTCCCTCACCTTTTGAAACTTATAATCCCTCATACATCACTAGTTAATGCATATCTGGTATAAAGCAGAGAGGCTTTCAATGGACAGTAGATGGATCAGTTTTTCAGAGAGTCTCTAAACTGGTTGTACCACTCCTTAATTTGTAAGATGCCCATAGCATCGACACCGAAAGCCGTTTGAATCTTCCAAATGGTTTCACTTGCTCAATAGCTCTGCTCCAGTCGTTCCGTCATTTTCCTTGCAATGAAAAACCGACGAAAGCACTACACACTACCTCATTCAAATGCTGCTTACCAGCAACAGACGCTATTGACAGGCGGGAAAAATTCACGCATACGCATGAAAGTTCAAGGTCGGCTCATGCAAGCGCGCTTGATTCAAATCCATCAGGTTTTCGCAAAAAAATAAGGTCGGATACTTTTCTAACAAACCTCGTATAACCCAACGACCACAAATATACTAGACAAAACATGCCCTATACCTCACTATTGTTTGTTATGTTGTCGGCTTGACAGAAAGAGGCAACTAGAGATAGCGATATATAAAGTCTACTCTAAAGTTTGTCGAGAGATGTCTCTACGGTCTTTATAATGTATTTGTGACATTCTGTTCCTTTGTTTGGAAGTTGTGAAGTCGTTCGGGCCTCGATTTCAAATTCTGTCAGAATTAGGTTTTCCCTGCTCCAGACCAGTAGAATTTAAAGTCTATCCGGAGAAAGAATTGGGGAAATCCCATTTCTGTCAGATTTCAAATTTGAAATCTATCCTGAGAAAGAATTGGAAGAATCGCAATTCTGTTAGATTTCAAATTCTACTGGTCTGGAGCAGAGTAGAATTCGTCAGAATTCAAAGTTACAAAATCGAGGCCAAGTTTTGTTTGTTCAAAGTTTTACAGTTTCATTATTCTCTATAAATCTGCCTTTTTCAAGTGTTTTGAAATAAAATGTGAGTAATTCTAAAAACTCTTATTAATTAAACAACAATTAATTAATACTACCATGAGAAAATTACTTACGGGAATTTTGGACTGTATTTTAACCATATCCTGAACCAGGATCCATTAAATAATCATGGCATTCAAATCATCAATTTAATTTTAGACATTTATTTCAAAATCCGGATCCACCACAAAAATAAATTTAGAAAAAACTACAAATAGAATAATGAGCATGTACACAAAAACAATATTGTTTAAAAATCAATAGATAAATAAATATATCATCACAGCATATTACCCATTGCTGGGTGTGTCAATCTGTTTTGTACGCAGATTTCGGTAATGATGATGACATATTTGTATTGTATTTCTTAGTTCTTAGTTAGTAGTTCGTTAGTTTTGTTAATGTCCTCTTCGTTAATATTATGGATAAAAATTCTGAACCTGGCTCTGCCAATATTTTAAAATATCCAAAAGGAAAAACCCTCCGAAGGGGATCACCCCAGGAACAAAGAAATTAGTTTAGAACATTATTTTGTTCATATTTAACAGTGTATATATTTCAAAGGTGAATTATATTTTTATTTTACGTTGTTTTCTTTAAAATTTATTTGAATAATGTGGTTTTCATTTATGCATGCCCCTTTCGCCGAAATGTAGAGAAAGGTATGGAGATTATAAGTATAGGGCGCGAGCAGACACGTGACTTGAGGGACCTTGGCGTATTTAGAATCAGCTGATTTGTGTGCGCATGTCATTTTGACAAGAACAATGTCATGTTGATAAGACCAATGTTTTGACTTATTTTGATTTTTACTGCTAAAATGTTATTATTTTTAATTACATGGGTTTTACTGCCTAAAAGTTGTAAAATATTAACATTTTAGCAATTAAAAATCAAAATAAGTCAAAACATTGGTCTTGTCAAATTGACAATGTTCTTGTCAAAATGACATGCGCACACAAATCAGCTGATCCTAAGCAAGTCAAGGACGCTCGAGTCACGTGTCTGCTCGCGCCCTATTTGCATAAATGTACGTACAAGACAAAATTACTGAAAAAATGTCAATTAGAAAGAATTTTTTTAAATCCAGGTATGGCGCCAAAATTTTAATTTTTTATTTAATACATGTGCGCTCGAAAAGCTATCTAGTCTATAGTTAAAACGGATAGAGTATAGTGTATTTGTGATCGTTGGTATAACCTTGATCCAAATTAAACTAAGTAATAGTTTACAAATCATTATTAATAAATAAATTAATTGTAATATTCCGTGCAAAATATTTCACACTTCTTTCTAAACGGTATTCATGCATCAAATTGTGTGCAACTTTTAATCTCAACAGTTTATCAAGTGATTTCAAACAATTTACTGATTAGCATAATAATCGAAACATATGTTTGCTCTAGACCTTTCACTGCATACAGCCAGTTTTAATTGCACTGTATGCAGCCTCCACCTTGAAGTTAATGTTAATGTTGCAGTATTTTATAATTTGTTACTTTTACCACTAGGAAAAAATGCATCCCTTTCACTTTTCGGCGAAAAGTGTTGTTTCATTTCATTAGAACCCCTTTCTCCGAACTTATTAGATGGCAAATCTTAATTGTTGCTACTTGCTTTTCTTTGTTTCTGAGAGACAGCTAGGCGAGGCAATGGTTTTCATATTAATTATGAAGTGTTTCAAATTCAATAGTGTGTAGAATATGAAGAATTTTTACTATTATTACACTCCTTGTTGGTTAAGAGTCAATTAATCATTTTATAAAGGGTGAAATTGTGATGAAATGTCAAAAGAGAAAACTTATTTTTATTTTATGGTTGTTTAACAAATGAAATATAATATGTAGAAATAAGACATATACAGTTCAATTTTAAATGCAATGAATTTCATTTATTCCCAGTGATTAATTATTTATTTAGGGCCACTTTTACAATTGATGGATAAACTATGGTATAGCTATCGGAGGTATAACTTTATCCTAGCAACTATACCTCCGATAAACAAGATTGTCTTTTACAATGCATTTTTATCTATCAGATAGTTATGACCAGGAATTACGGTAAATCACTCTAGGTTGGTATTGATACAATAAAATTATCTTCTTGTTAGACTATCTTTCTTCAATATTGTTATTATTTCTGCTTTCTAATTTGCATTTTTCACGATGTTAGATGATATAAACTATGTTTTTGATTCTGATAGTGATGATGAAATACTTTATTGACATCTGTCAAACGTATGAATCGTTTGTGTTTACGTGGTAACCATAAGAACCAGGGATAAAGATATCCGACATTTATATGACCGATTTCCATGGGATAAGAAATACTGGTGTTTATTCTATCTGAGGTTTATCCGAGGTTTGTAAAATACAATTTCCAATTTTATACCTGCTATAGCGTTATACGAGGTTTATCTAATGATTGTAAAAGTGGCCCTTATTCGAGAAATAATATTAATTTGTGATATATATATATATATATATATATATATATATATATATATATATATATATATATATATATATATATATATATATATATATATATGTATATATATATAAACTTTCTATGGCTTCCGTACTGGTAAAGATTTCTGTAATTTTTTTATACTTTAATTTAGCGTTTTCAGCTTATCAATTCAGTGCACACTTTTGTTGTACTTTTTCGGTGCTGCGTTTTTCACTTATTTTTAAGTTCATCGGACCGACTATTGAATCAAGTGCAACAGTTTCAGTGTAAATATGGCTGTCAAATTAAAAAAGTCTGATGTGGCCAGCATATTACCTTCCGTCAGTTCCATGTATTTTGTATAAATGTCATACAGAAAGTTCCTTGCAAAAGATTCTATATCTTGTACATTACCTTAAGGCAGTTGTATGTATTTTAGTATTTTATACAAATTCCATACAGAAAGTTTCTAGCAAAAGATCCTAAATTTCCAGTAAAATTATAATACATACATACTGTCAACTGCACTTGACACTGACACCTTTCAATCAGAATTTTCTTAATATAGCAGCTGTTTCCAGAGTTGTAGCATAGCTGGCTAATATATGATATTTAATTTCTTTATAATTTTTTAACTCTATATCAATTTAATATGAAGTATAAAATGCATTCAAATCGTATAAAGAATAAAATATTCTTTAATATTTATAGTAACATTAAATGTGAAAAAATTATATTTAACATGGTTTTTTCAAGAAAAACTGTTAAAATCTTCAAATAAGGGTACATCCGGTTGACCAATTATAATCAAAATCTAATCAGCTCTTCACATGGGTGTAACGAAGAGGAATACGAAAGAATTATAAACACACAAGCACGTGCGCCCCCCCCCCCCCCACACACACATATACACATATATACACATACACAAACATACACACACGTACATACATCATCTTAAAATCGTATTCTAGTGACCATAAAACGTGCTTATTCATAAAAAACTCACCACCGAATTTTTTGACCAAAGACAATACCTTCCTTACCTAAAGGTGACGGAAGGTAAAAAAAAACGTGACATTTATATAAATAAATAAATATATCATCACGGCTTATTACCCATTGCTGGGTGTGCCAATCTGCTTTATACACAGATATCGGTAAAGATGATATATTTGCACCGTGCGGGCGTTTAACAGGCGTCACCTCACGGGCACTCAATGCTGGCGTGGAGAGTGCACCACAGGGGTCAATTTTGTGCCATTTAAAATTGGAAATATTTGGCGTTGGTCGGGATTGAACCTGGTTCCCCAGATTCGCGACCTGACACTCTGGCACGCGGCCACGAGACCCCATTTGTATTACTTCTTGAAAAACTTTGTTCGTCATCGCCGTCATCTGATAGTGACTTATCAGAGGCATTTTTAAAATTTTTTAAATGGCGTCGCATATAAATATTCTGATAAACCGGTAGTAATTTTCAATTTTTGAAATTATTAATAAACTTGAATTTTTTATGTCTATTACTGTTCATTTATTAAATAGTCAAACTTCTAGACTGTTCTCAAATTCCCATTTTTAATACATAATGATTCACGTGCGCCAACTTAGAAGAGGAATGCACAAGAGAAGATCTGGCCAAGGCAACACCAGCTGCTAGAAACTATGCAATTTTTTGAATGAATACTACAGTGTGTTCAATAAAATTCCTAAGTCGGAGTAGGCTATGAACAGAGAAACGTATGTCTCATCATTATTCTATTCAAAAGTCAAGTTGTCAAAATTGATCTTGAAATGTAATTTTAAAGAGAAAAGACAATAAAGAAGAATACAGTACATTGACATTCGTCGTTTCTAATTTGTTTCCATTTCTAAAGTAAGATTCAAGAAGAAAAGTTTTGATTTTTGACAATATCTCATGTCAAATTGACATTTAATTAAACATACGTTTCTTTGTTCATAGCCTACTCCGAGTTAGGAATTTTTTTGAACACACTGTATTTAACTAAGCCATTTCTCTGCCAGTTTTTGTGAACGGTTTTTCCTCTGGCACAAGGAGAGAATCTCCGAAGAAAATGCATCCTCTCCGTCCTAGTTTATGCCGGGCGATGCATCAGACTTATGATATCCAAATCATGGTGCTCAGCAGACTCACTCCATGTGGTCCGGATGCGGTATTTCGCTACCGAAAATCGGTCACTTCAGTTTGTAAGGAGTGAGAAAAATTTGTTGTAATTTATTATATATTTATTGTGTATTTTTAATTATTTATATGGTTTGAAAACGAATAATAATACTTAGTTATTATCGGAAAAAGTTTCGAAAAATGTTATCCAAACATGGTTGAAATACGAAAATCTATCTATAGGTTAGTTGGTCAGATAGCCAAAACATGAAATTGTTAATGTTTTGGGGATCAAAATATTGGACAAGCGAATATTTAGCGAACTATACGAGAATGTGAATAACAAATTTAATTTTTGTAAGTTTCAGATCTGCATTTTAAACTAGTAGAAAGAAATTTGCAGAAATTTCTCACCATTTGCACTGGTTTTTAAATTTATTTGTTTAAAATGTAAAAGTTTTATACTTGTATATGAGTTACATAATTTTAAAATTTTCGAATCTGTGAACAGTCTTTCTTTAGTCATTTGACTACGACATAGACATTAGGCATTCCATAGTATTGACGTACTTCTTTATTGTTATTGCATTATTGTTCAACATTTCTTTTGTTCATTAATATTTCTATCACCTTTTGCAATAATGACATCAATTACAAATTTTCTATGGTAAGTAATACCAATAAACATGTTTTTACGATGCTTTCATAATTTTCCCAGTATTAGTTGCAACTTTAATTAAATAAATAAATAACAAAATAGTAAAAACATCACAAAGGTACTAGACAATTTTTAAGTTTAACTTCTGTTGAATTCGAAGTCCGATCGATATAGGACTATTCTCCTAGCTTCTAAGCATCGTAGATACTATCAGGAAAAATGGGATTCTCCAATGTTTTTTTTTGTATTTTCAACTCAATAAACATTTACAGATTTGACGTCACACGCAAGAATGAGATAGAACATCTCAATACAAACATAAATTGATCTTTTTCAACATTTAAAAAATATATACGAGGAAATATGTATATTTAAAATAAATTCGTGGTCAATAATTGGAAATTTTGGAATTGGAAATATATTAGAAAAAGGCAAACAGCAATAGACTGTATCTTTCTTTATTATCTTTTCAAGATCAGTTTTGACAACTTGACTTTTGAATTGATTAATGATAAGATATATCTGTTCATAGCCTACTTCGAGTTAGGATTTTTACCTCCCGCTACCCTTAGTAAGGGAGGTATAGGGATCGTGCTAAAAATCGCATATCGAGATTTTGGTAAACGACTACGTTTTAAGGTTCCTAGAATCCAATTTGTATATTTTCACGACGATGTGTGTGTGTGGATCCTATTTACGCTCTAACTCAAATACTTTCATTCAGAAAATTTTAAAATCTTGTATTTCTATCTTATTCTAATATGGAAAGAAGCCATTGGATTTTGGTGTAAATCAGATAATCGGAAATGGTACTTTACTTGAATCTGAAACTAAATTTTCTTTGAAAAATACCTTTAAAGATTATTAAATTTTCTACAGGGTGAATTAATACTTTTTCTATATATTTTATGTATAAATTTATAAACTTATCTATAATTTAAATCCCGGAGCCTACGCTTTAAACAAACACAACTCCTCCAAATTAATAATTAATAATAAGAATGTTTTCTTGTGGTGCATATGTTATGTGTCTATCAAAAGTAGAAAATATCGTGCAATGTTTAAAAATTTCTCAAATACCGACTTGGCTATAACTGTCCAAAGAAGAAGAAGAAAATGAAGAAAATCAAGAAAATTTTACAAAACGATACTACTCTTTTTGTATATTTTGTAATAATCTGTAGTGTATATTTCACATTTCTGTTATAAGCAGAGAACTTTTGTTCAATAAATGTATATGTATAATCATTTCTAGCTCATTTTGATTACATTAGGTTTCACTAAAAGACAAATATGAAAAAGTCAAAAACATGTCAAATGTCAATCACCTACTAGCATATGTTTACTTTCACTCGGCTGATTTTGGCATGAACGTCAACTTGAAGTTCACGTACTCTTCAAACGGAATCTACCACTCCCCCTTGCATGTACTACTACGCTGTTACTATGATATACAATATTTTTCAATAGAAACAAAACTGTACTGTACCGTGGTCGTATCGCTAATGTAAATCAGTAAATATCAATGAGCCGTCATCGTACCGTTATCATACTGAGAACGTAGATTTAAATGGAACCATAATAATAATAATAATAATAATAATAATAATAATAATAATAATAATAATAATAATAATAATAATAATAATAATAATAATTTTATTCCATCGACATATATACATATGTATAAAATACGTCATTCGTACATACTTCTTTTAAAACAATAAAGATAATAAAATAGGAAATAATAATGATAGAAACGAGACTTCATTATGAACTGCTCAGATATTCATTTAACGAGTAATACGTTTTATCCAAAAGAAAGATTTTAAGTAAAGTTTTAAATTTACTTTTGCTTTTCTCTTCTCTAATATTTTTTGGCAAATTATTAAATATATTCATACCTTGTATTTGTGGTGTATTTTTCAACGAACTATGCTTCACTGTAGGTGTATAAAATAAATCTTTTTGTCGAGTATTAAAAGAATGTACGTCTGCATTCGTTTTAAATTTTTTTATTGTTATATACGAATAGGCAAACTTCATAAATATACAGAGAAGTTAGAATGAGTATATTTAAGTTTTTAAAAATTTGTCTACACGAATCTCTGCGAGAGATGCCCGCTATCGTTCGGACTACCCGTTTCTGGATGATGAATACATCATATGCCGAGGATGAGGCACCCCAAAAACAGATGCCATATCTTAATCTGGACTCTACTTGTGCATAGTACAATATTACGAGTTGTTCTTTTGTTATAAAATCTTTCAGATGCCAGAAGTGGTAGCATATGGAACTTAATTTTGATGATAATTTTTCTAAATGATATTTCCCATCTAGAGTTTCACTGAAATTGTAGCCGAGGAAATTTTCGTTCTTAGATTTTTCAATTACATGTCCATTTATTGAGAGATTTAGATCTAATTCTTTTCTGCACTGTGGAAAATGGAATCTTATGTAATGAGTTTTATTTAGATTAAAATATAGCTCGTTACAACAAAACGAGTCTGACAGACTATTTAAAATATATTCGCATTTTTGCTGCAACAAGTATTGATTGACATCTGATATAATTATAGATGTATCATCGACATACAACGTTATATGACATTCATCCCCAAAAACTAATGGCAGGTCATTTACGTACAGCGTAAATAATATAGGTGATATCACGCTGCCTTGGGGTAATCCTACATTACTTATTAAAGTAGACGAATTTACTTGTGTTATCATATCACCCTCGTAGTTTTTAACTGAGACATACTGCTTACGATTGTCTAGGAAAGATTTAATCCATTCTAAGGGTATTCCTCTAATGCCATAAGCAAACAGTTAAAATACATTGGACCAAGAAGAATCGTACCGTTATTGTACCGTCATTGTACCGCTAATGTAAATCAAGCCTTGTGGTTTACATCATTTATCGATCAGTAATTTATATTGCAAACCCTATCGGTAAACATTTTTAAAAAATCGTGCAAAAAACTTTGATATTCTTTGTTTAATATACTCAGTACCTATATAAATAACCCAAGTTTTTGTTTTCACTAAGCTGCAACACCCCATTTTTTCTACGTTCTTTAAAAAAAATTCAATTTCTTCTTTTCATCACGGAATTTCCAGGTGCGTGTGTTTGTACGTGCTTTTGTGCATGTATGTATGAGTGTGTCATTTTGCGATGTCGGTCGTGTGTCTGAGTCGGGTGATCAAGTTACGTAAGACTTTCATCTCACTGACCCACTAAAAGGAAAAGATCGCACGAGAAGACTTCAATATATGCGGAGACTTCAATGCACGATTACACGCAGAACTTTCTCTGACGTCCTTCTCCTCGACCAAGGCTGGGGTTCTTTCACAGTGAAATATGTGCTAATTGTTCATGTATATGTGACATGGCATGGGGAAATGATTACTTGTTTTATAGTTAAGCGTTAAGATCCTTAAAAGGCACAGAGGTGTAATAGGTCTTTATGTTAATATAATAATTAATAGTTACTTCTGATTTTAGATTGCGAAATGTCGCGTTGCATTTGTTCATTCAATTAAATTCAAATTTACAGGCTTATTCTGTAAAAATATCGTTATACAGGGTGTAAATGAAATAAATGCATTAAATTTAACCAGTAATGTAACTCGATGAGAGCAACAATATTTCTTAATAACTTTTTTTCTAAGTCTTTTAGATTTTGAGTTAAAATTCTTTAAAGATTTACTGCATATTTAGGCGCGCGCCCATGGAGAACAAATGCCTGCTGTCGTAATCAAGTGAGATACAAACAGCTCAAAAATTGTCGGTTATCGGTTACACTTGCAGACACAGTAATTAATAAACGAATCAACGGAAATAACATTTATTATTTATTAATTCGTAATAGTACAATTTTTAAAATAAAGAAATATCATTTTGAATAACAAAATTATAAAGTTGTGTATTAAACCAGACTTTTTAATCACCTGTGAATAGTGGAAGACAAGGAGGGGCGAGGTGAGGTAACGACAAGAAGAGCAGAAGCATAGTTATTAGGTTATGAGATGATTATTTATCGTCGATAAATCATAATAGTTTAAATACGTTATTCAAAAAATGTAAGTACAAACTTTCGTCCATTTAAAAGAGGTACATGAGTACCAATAATTAGTCGTCCATTTATTGTTCCCGCTCAAATATGTTTTAATGAAAATTTTTACAGCATTTTCGTCTGTCAAGATGTGTATTGTGCATAATAAATACACCTTTCCAAGTAAATTCAGTCTCATTAATGAACATTATGAGCCATTCCGAAAATTGAAGTCTGTTATGTGCTGAAAACAGAATTTTTACACATGTTATGGATATAACTGTTGCTTTTTTAAAAATTGTCATATGTGACACTCCGTATTAAGATGTGATAAAGATGTACAAGATTAACAAATGTGCGAATATTAAGAACAGAATGATTTGATGATGATTTGGCAACTCCATGACACTGTCTTTATGTCAACCGTGATGTCAAGTAAAATATAGTACCTACAGATACGAGTAAAAAAATAAATAAATAAACCATAGGTAAGTAATTACAATGTCTGTGTACTCGCATTTTGACAGAATTTTACCTTATAAACAAGTTTATTATGTACTAATGTCAAAATTTAATTGCAACAATTGACAGGAAAATTTTTCATAGCTATTGTTACTGCATTCAATTATCACAAAAATATTTGGAACGACTCGTCAATTTACGGGGTGGTAAAAATGCTAAAAAAAATATGCGATTTCGAGAAAAAGTTATTAAGAAATATTGTTGCTCTCGCCGAGTTATATTACTGGTTAAATTTAATGCACTTATTTCATTTACACCCTGTATAACAACTATCGTTATTTATAAATGTAACGATGTGATCCTGAACGACATTTTGTAAAAATCGTATTCACCAAGTAAGATCGTTATAAACGTCGTTATACCGTTTGTCATAACCATTGTTTTTAGAAAAGATAGTAACTATTATTGTAAATTAAACTGTCATTGTAGTGTAATTTTGCAAAAAAATATTGACATTATTATTTTAATTATTATTTCTTTATTGAGTAAAGAATATGTGTAAAAAAAGGTTATCAAATGGATTCTTATTATCCCATAAAAGACTTTTTGTTACCTATTTTCAATTTCTTCCTGCACAAATATAAATAATAAATTAATTAACTCTTCCATTTTCCATTTGCTAACATTTGACATTAACAGACTGCATAACGACAAGTGAACCCTTATCGTTTACAAACTACTTAAAATAACGACAATACGATTTCAGTATAACGACATTAGTTTTACAGAATACGCTTTTTAAAAATTATCGTATTTATCAACTTTTTCATCATAACGATACGTTATGGTATAACGGCATTCTTACAGAATAAGCCAGTTACTGTGGAAATAAATTTAAATGGACGTTTATAATACCGACCCTAAAGGTGCATTCACAAATGAAAATTAGGTTTATGGTTTTTGTTTAGGTTTAAGCAAGTCATTCATAAATGTAAGATTTAATTACCTGAAAATTAGTTTTGATATATACAGACATCTATGGCGGGAAAGGATTGCTGAAGCGTATTTCCTTCTTTAATTTTATTTGGGCACAGGGTATTACAAATTTAGCACTAGGTACAACTATGTGTTTTCTTCGAAATTGAAGATTTTGAGATTTCTCGCAAATTTATTTTGACAGCTGTCACAAATTTACTTAATGCATAAAAGTTTGAAGTTTGCAAGCTTTTGTTGCTATGCATTGTGTTTATGCATTATGCGTTAAAATTAATACTAGCTGTGAATGGTCCTGTGCGTTGCCATTCAAAAAACTTCGTTACGCATTATCTATTAGCACTATGTATTAACGTTATGCATTAAAAAGTAGCTGTGAATGTAGCTTTGCTTACAAATGCCAACAAAAACTGTATCATTGTTTAAAGAGATCAGCGCCATCTCTTGATACTTGAAAAGCCGAATAGCGGTTAATTTTTATATTTTATGGCCCATGTATAGAATTCTCATTATAGTCACATAGCCCAATTAATTTATAATTATGCTGACGAAATTTATTTAATCCAAAACCTAGATTTACAGATGCAGGTTCTACAAAATTTAAAAAGAACGTTACCTTGAAAAGTTGAATTTATATCCTTAGTTGAAAACCAATAAAACCAGATGGTTTTATATATTGTGAAGCTGTTAAAGTCGTCTTATATTGTGCAAAATCTTTATCAACATAAATTATTATAAGCACTTACTTATTCATAAACACATTCACTAACTCGCTAGTTTTATTTTCATCATTACTCATGAAATGCATAAACTCTGAATCCTACTTCATAAAATTATTTCTCAAGGCTTGATTGATAGTAATTTGCCCTGTAGTATTATAAATTGCGTTTTATTTTTATATCTAGTTCACATCGAATAATGTAGTGCGACATAACAAAATAAAAGAGTAGTAGTTTCTCTCGGAAAGACATGACGTCAATAAAAATATTATTTAATTTGTTTTGGTTCTGCAGAATGTCGTAATGAAGAGAAAATCTTATAATTAGTGATCTATGATCTATCAAAATATCCCACAACACGTAAAATGATAAATTTGCGGATGATCTTTATTTATTTCTTATTTTAATGAAACTGAATCATACATTAATTGCTGTTAATATAGAATATATAAAATTTATTTTCTGCCATTAGCAAATAATTCAGATTCTATTTTAATCAGTGTTTCTCTCACGAGGTAGGGAAGTTTCAAATTTGAAAGAATTAAATTAATAACTTCCGTATAGACAAAAAATCTGATGTGGACACCACACGACTTCCTTGTACGCAAAACCAATATGAAGATAAAGTATATACCCAATTATAAAATTGCACGTGTTTGACGTAATTTGATATTAACATCTATTTTTTATTTTTTTGTTATTTTTTGTCCTAATCCATAGCAAACTTCATTACAAAAACCAAAAAGTATATAAGTTCTAAATTTACATATCTCGCTTATACAAAGGGCTAATTTAATAATACTTGACGTGCTAGACGCAGAATTTAATTCTCTAAAACTCTTATTTGAAGTATTTATTTCTAAAATCAAAATGAAACCATTTTATTCAAGAAAGGGGCCTATTCTGTATCTCAGTGGTTAATATTTACACCACTGGTTAAATTTTTTAACCAATCAAGTATGTTGACATATAGCAAAAAAAGGGATTTTTAGTTGTCAAATCAATAACTATTGGATATAAATATTTACTAGTGGTTAAAAATTAACTACCGAGTTATAGAATAGGGCCTAAAAACTGTTAACAACTTCAGGTAATATATCACTTCCGGTTAGCCTTTTTTAACCAAAATCTGCTATGTTATTTCACTTGTTATAAAAGTCTTATATACCAAATTTGAAACGTTTTGGATTATATTTTAATATAGTTTTTCATTAAAATCTATTATAGGCTTCAAATAAAGTACCATTTCTGGAAATTATGTAATGACCAAAAAGAAAGGTGCACAACTAGATTTTATAGAAGTTCTAAATACAAAATTTCAACTTTCTACGGCTTACCGTTTTTGAGTTATGCGAGATACGTACGTACGTACGTACAGACGTCACGACGAAATTAGTCAGAATGGATTCAGGGATGGTCAAAATGGATATTTCCGTTGAAATCTCAAAACCGAAATTTTTCGCGATTACAATACTTCCTTTACTTTGTACAAGGAAGTAAAAAGAGGAAATATCAGCTGACTATGTAGCTAGTTTCGTTTTCTATTTCGGAACTTGTATTCGCACGTTAATTCATGGATACATTTTCGAACTTAAATATATTCCTAGGACTTTAAAATGACATTTTAAAGTTCTATATTTCATTTCATGTAAACAATAGCAGATGGCGCATAAGAGCCGATCATTTTTACATGCATTAAATAAGTAATTTGACGTTTGATAAAACAATTTGAATTCGTGAAACCAAACTTTGTCAATAGGTACTAAATATTTTTATCTGTAGAAATGTACAATATAAAAAGTCAAAAACATGGTTAATTATTACTCGTCGATTTTATGTTACAACTGGCAGCTGATTGGTGATATTTTCTCGCTTTTGTGAACTAGGTGTGCATTCTAACAAATCGGAGAACTGAATTTATTTCTCTATTTAAACCAACGCTATTTTCTTACATACGACTTTAAAGTTTAACTTTTGTTTTATGAATCGTTCAAAACACGTTGCTTTAGAAATTAGTGCGACATAATAGTATATTATATAACGATGCTAAAATAGATGCTTTTATTACCGAGGATGAAGTTTGCAACACGAGCGAGAGAAGCGAGCAAGGGTTGTAATCATCCGAAGTAATAATGGTTATTATACCGGGATGTATACTATACTTTATCTACGATTAATGTATTAGATTTTTTTATAATTTCGCTTCATAAACCCAAACTAAATAATCCACATACCATTGTTTTTAAATTTAGAATTGTTGTACTTTCGGTGTTTGAAACAAATGAAAATAGACAAATTACACATGGTTGGAAAGCTAACAAAATCTCTTTCCAATATGGCGTCCATTTAAAAATTACATAATCACAATTCGAAAACTAATAGTGATAACATAAAAAGTGCCTTAAAGATGTGCAATAAAAAATACAAACTTTGCATTTTCGCCCATATCTAGTGACCTATATATTTTTCTGAAATAACAAAACACTATTAAAATGTTCTTCTAATGTGGCAACTTTTGTCTAATTTAACCGACTTCGTATCTCTTATAGTTCTCAAGATCCCCATGTTGGAAAAGTTATCCTGGACAGCCTGTATATATAGATATTTCTTGCATAAATTCCGAACAAATTGAGTTTATACCTAAAAGCAAGTATACAACAAATAAAAATGTTAATGTGAATATTTTATTTAGGTTACTTGTTTCATTTTTCAAGGCACTCTAACAATTTTTCTAGAAGAACATTAAATTTTATTTAATTAATATCTCGTGAAAAATGAATGATTATGTAAGTTGCCTTTATAGAATGCCTTTTTAATTTCTGAACAACTTATATTCTTACCTTTTTTGCGCTAAAATGAATAGGTAAAGAGATATATCAGCATTAAAAAAATAACATTGAAATCGCTATGCGCCACTTCCTTTCTACACCCGGTATATATATATATATATATATATATATATATATATATATATATATATATATATATATATATATATATATATATATATATTGAACACTAAGCTGACCTCATTATTAGAACATAAAACTTTAATGGACACAGATATCTACTCTGAGATATTCCAAATGGTAAAGCATGTTACATTATTTCATTCAAAATTTATACGTAACCAAACATATTTCCGGACGACGAAAACTCTCTCTAGTCTCGCCTCAACTCCCTATAAATAGAGTTATTGCCAAATCGTGAAGCAAGTTTCGTTTTCAAACACGTTATAACGGTTACAATTCACAATAGACAAAGATGCAAATAGGAAATAAAAATCTCACACCGTACCAGAAGAAAGCAATCTTGGAACCAGAGTAACATTTTGTTTTCTATAAGTTCATAAGACATATAAAAAACGTGAAGCAAGTTTCGTTTCTCTCTCGAAAATTCGATGCGTTGCAAAACTTGTTTTAATTATGTAAAAATAATATATACCGGTATATAAATTATAGATTATGCAGTTTACGCAGTTTCTATAACAGTACTATGAAAAAAAAAATCAAATAATACGAAAGCAAGTTTCGTTCTTAATATCGAAATATATTTTCAAATACTAACTGAATTAATAATTTAATAAATAAATATATCAATACGGCATATTACCCATTGCTGGGTGTTGGGTGTGCCAATCTGCTTTGTACACAGATTTCGGTAATGATGAAAACATATTTTACCGTGCGGGCACTCATTGCTGGCGTGGAGAGTGCACTACAGGAGTCAATTTTGTGCATTTAAATTTCGAAATCGTGATCCTCGCAATGGAAGACCAGCAAACTATATTACCAGTGAAGAAAACATCAATTTATTTCACAATGATATGGTCATTGCAGTTCGGCGAATCAAAGTTCGATAAACGACAGAGACTATAGGCATCAGTGAACTGGTTCAAAACATTCTAACAATGAGTTAAGAATAACAAAAGTTTCTGCGAGATGGATTCCCCGGCTTTTGATGGTTCATCAAAAACGTGTTCATTTCTAGAAATCGTCCGTCTTTTGCTCCGTTATGAAACTGATTCTTATATATTTATGGAAAGATTTGTTATTATCGATGAGACATGGGTTCACCTCTATTAACTTAAATCAAAGCAACAGTCGAAACAGTAGAAGCACCTCTCAAAGAAGTCAATGTAGGCGTTAATTCAAAAAAATCCATTTTATGGATATTATTATTAATATTATTATTATTATTATTATTATTATTATTATTATTATTATTATTATTATTATTATTATTCGTGTCCAAACCATATACATAATATAAATAATTAATGCACAATAAATATATAAAACATTACAACAAATATTTCTCACTCCTTAGATACTGAAGTGACCGATTTTCGGTAGCGAAATACCGCATCTGGACCACATGGAGTGAGTTAGCTGAGCTTGTTGTTATAACCATATAAATAGTCAAATTTGGAAATTATGGAAATAGGCCTTATGCATCGCCCGGCATTAACTAGGACGGAGAGGATGCATCTTCTCCTAAGATTCTCTTCGTCATGCCAGAGGAAAAATCGTCCACAAAACTGGCAGAGAAGTAGCCTATCTAAATAGTATTCATCCAAAAAATTGCACAGTTTATAGCAGCTGGTGTTGCCTTAGCTAGATCTTCTCTCGTGCATTCCTCTTCTAAGTTGGCGCACGTGAGCAGGTGGGCCATTGTTTGTTCTTGACCACAATGACATAAAGTGGATTCTGCTTGGGACTCCCAGTTGAACATGTTTACTGCACATTTTCCTACTTGACTTTATAGGCGATTTAACGATTTCCAAATGGGACATTTCTCATCATTGCCTGATGGTAGTTTTTCATCTGGAAGGATACCCATTGCTTTATCTTCTGGCTTTAATGTCTCATCCCACATTAAGAGTCTTGTTGCAGTCTTGGTCTCTGTCATAGGATGCACTGAAGAGAGAAAACTGTGTCTAGATTTTAGACGTGACCGAGGTGGTTCTTGGCCGAGCATTGGGTGTCGAGGATCATGTAACTGTTTGGAGCGCTCTACCATACTGGCCGTTGACCGTCTAACTTTAGGTGGAGCTATGCCACTAAGCAGGTATAATTGGTTAACTGGTGTTGGTTTTAAACAACCGGTATAGGCTGTCTCAAGATATATGCACATTTCATTATTTGTGAAATAGCGATCTGACCCTTCACAGCTGCATATTTTGTCGGGGATTTGACCAGGTTGGGATTAGGAAAATTTTAAAAGGATAATTATTTTCAAAGAAATATATTTTCGAAATATGATTATAATTTATCACTGATTAAAATTAACTGTTTAACGCTATTTTCAAAGAAAATTCACTGAGGTTAGGATTAGGTAAATTTTAAAAGGATAATTATTTTCAAAGAAATATATTTTCCAAATATGATTATAATTTACCACTGATTAATATTAACTGTTTACCGCTCTTTTCAAAGAAAATTCACTAATGAAGTTAGGATTAGGTAAATTTTACATTTGACTAATGATGTATTTAGTATAGATGGCTACCCGTTTTTGTATAAGTAGCGTAAACACGTATTTTGTATTATTACTTCTTCAAGTGTTTAGTAGTAATAACAGATTTCAAGACAGCGAATTCATTTATCAGAAGACGCAAAGCAAATTATTTTAAATGTTTTTAATACATTGAAAAGTGAAGGTGAAAATAATGGGCTTATTCAAAGAACAGCAGATTTAACAAAAGTTAATTATTATACCGTTCGACGAATTGTTTCATGTGTCTTTCAACCAAGAAAAAAACGACGTGACTCCGGACAGTAAAAAAGTGTCAGTGATTTTGAATGTGATATCATCCGCAGGAAAATTTATTCGATGTACGCAGAAAATATTCTGCCAACTGTTAGAATGTTACATCAGCGATTAATAGATGACAAATGCGAAATAGATATTTCTGTAAGTTCCTTTCACAGAGTGCTTCACAAAATTGGTTTCCGGTTTAAAACTGTAGATAAGCGGCAGGTAATAATGGAGTCAAAGAAAATTTGTGAGTGGAGTGAGAATTATTAAAAAATATAGAGACGAAAAACGTCCAATAATATATATTGACGAAACATGGTACGACTCCCACGACACTGTAAGGAAGAGTTGGACAAATAGCAGTGCCAATTGTGCCGTAAATGTACCAGTTTCCCAGGGAAAAAGGATAATAATTCTCCATGCAGGAAGTGAGCAGGGATGGGTAAATGAAGCTTGACGTTACGTGCAGACAGCAACTGTCTGCACGTAACGTCAAGAATTCTAATTTAGATTACCACGATAACATGTCATCCGAAATTTTTGAAGAGTGGTTCAAGGATAAATTAATTCCAAATTTACCCCCTAACAGTGTTATTGTTATGGATAACGCTAGTTATCATTCTTTTTTTAAATAATTGTTAGCTTTATTCGTCGAAATAATGTTACTAAATAAATTTTTATAACTAAACAATAAAAATGTCGCAAAACTGACTTAATGAAAATTAATATTTGATTACTTCAAAAAATAAAAAATAAATAAATACGTCCCAGTACTCTTTGCCTCTCTAATGTATTTAAACTGCCTCCCGCTGGGAAGGGCGCAGGTACAAATGTGCATATATCTTGAGACACCCTATAATTATACGGCAAGTTTCGTTTAATAGATGATCCAGATGTTTAGCGTTAGCTGACCTCTTCCAAACTGCAGCAGCATACTCGGCGCATGAATAAGACAAGGCAAGAGCTGATGTTCTGAGGGTATGTGGATGTGCTCCCCACTTGGTGCAGGTTAATTTTCGAAAAAGATTGTTCCTTGCTGCAAGTTTTAGGGACATTAATGACTGAGAAATCACATAACTTCACAAAAAATAATTGTGAATCTAGTCTTGCCCTGGGTTAGACCGTGAACTTTTTAATCCACCCTAGTAACAAGAATATAAGCAGGAAACAAAATAATATCTGCAAGTACCATAAGAAATTTTGTTTCTTATAACCTATAACGAAAGTTCAAAAGTGATATCAACAAAAGGTGAAGCAAGTTTCGTTTTCTCTCTAGAAATTTGATTCGTTCCAAAACTTGTTTTAATTAATTATGAATTATAGGTTATGAAGTTTAGGAAGTTTCTAGTGCACTAGAAAAGCAAGTTTCGTTTTTTTATGTCGAAATATATTTGCAAATAATAATTGTATGTTTAAAAATTCATAATATAGCTATACAAAAATTAGAGATTAGGAACTGAAGGAAGTGTCTGTCACACTCGGATGAAAAGAAATATCAGCTATTGCTATAAATAGAGCAAGTTTCGTTTTGCATGTCGAAATACATTTTCAAAAAATAATTAATTCCATAATCCCCATTATACAGCATGAGAAAGGAATTCCACCTACGTAATTGACAATTTAATTTTATATTTTGATGGTTGTCATTACACAGCACTATGGACAACAATCAAATTTTAAATATAATCAAAGTTCGTTCTATCAAAACCAAATCTTCAACATACATTATGTTTGATGCTTTCCTTATTTCCTGCTTTCAGAGACTACTTTGCTTTTGTTGTATCTACTCAACACTTTGCAGACATTGCAAAACTTTTAATTTGAATAAAAAAAAAACTCAATAACTACACAACAGGAAATTGCAATTAACACTCGTTATTTTCATGCCTAGTTAGATTACATAAAAATCTTTCATTGTATTTCCAAAATTTAAAATAATTGTTTCTTTCACCAATGAATGCTAACCTTGTACAATACAAAGAAAGTTCTAACAGATGTTACGTTTAACAATGTGATACATTTGAACAATGTTTGTTTCCCATTATTGTTGTAAAGCAAACTATACAATTGAATTGTATTAGTTGTTGATTTCTGCTTTGTTTAACATAAAATAATAATATTATGTTGTGTTATCGTTAGGTAAAAGTTACAATCAGGGCCGTTCCTGGGGTACATGCCGCCCGTGTACGAGAATAATTTTGCCCCCCCCCCCCCAATAATTGACTGAAAAACTAAAAAAATCCCCTAAATAAAACAAACAGTAAATGTAAAAAATATAGTTTTAATTTTATTTCATATCACTAATTAACAATAATTATTATTCTTAGCACATAAAAACAAATAACAAAAAATAAACAAAAATACATACCTGTACTATAATAAATAATATAAAATAGGTATATTCGTTATGAGAAAAATTTAAATGAATTTTGCTTTCCTTGCTTTCTTTAAAGCAAACTCTGATATAATATCAGATACGTTTAAATCTTCAGAAATTTCTTTTTTTATACTATTGATTGATAAGTCTGAAAGCCTATCTTGTCCCATTGTTGATCTGAGGTAATTTTTTATAATCTTAAGTTTCGAAAAGCTTCTCTCGCCGCTAGCAACTGTGACCGGTAAAGTTAAAAAAAATTATTCTTTATTAATTTTTAACAATTTGCTATTAATATGATGCAATATGTATGTATAAAGTTTTACTCCAATAAGTTTTAATGGGAGGCAAATATTCAAATTATTCTTATTTCTCTTGTTAAATGCCTATGTAACGGATCCATAAATTATAAACCATATTTAACATACAAGTCTTTATATAACATAATAACATTTCATTTTCATAATCCCATGTTGTTCAAGCGGATACTCGTATACCTATGATAAATGGATACTTTCCAATAAGTTTACAAATAAAAATTACTACGTCATATAGTAAAAACTTATAAATTAAATTATTGAATGAAAGCTTATAGATTATATTATTGATAATACAAAAAATAATTACTTCTTGCAGTAAAAAAACTATAATTAATATGTATTTAATCAATATCTATAGGAAAAGCTATACAAAGACCCTATTCGCTCAGCAATTTAGTCGATACTTACCTATATAAAAGATATCTATGCTAAATATACACTCGGAGAAAAACAAATTTGCATGGTATAAAACAGTTATTTCTGATTTTATGAGAATTTTCTCACAAGGTGACATAAAATTTCATCTCAGTCTCATCTCATTTCATATTTTCTCACTTTTTTAATTCCCGAAACAAAGTGAGATATATTTCACCTATCTAAATGGCCATGATTTAGCAAGTGAAAAATTTGACATAAAACTGTAATTTTTGACATTAACAGTACCACATTGCACTCCTCTTTGATTGCATTTACATATTTGCCGTGATATTCTTATTTTTATTTTAGCTGGTATTGATAATGTTGCCATACGCAACTACTTTTTCTAAATGTATTGAATTTTGAGTCCATGGATCTCCGTAGTCCGAGTCCGTAGTGTAGTGGTCTGTGTTAGGCAGCCCGCAGGCCCCTATGCTTACGAGTGACTAACGTATAGCTAAATATTCTATATTAACTATTTATTATTATTGCCGTAATCGAACAATTACAAATAAAATGTGTCTTATTACGTATACATGTATTTGTATTGTATAAGTATATGTAAAATATTTAAATCGGGCTGTAGTTATAATAGCTAAATGTATATCATTTCCCACACCAAGCTGAATATCCACAAAAAACGTAAAATAGTTAATTTTTTTGTTGGTATTCCTAATGCTGATCTATGACTTGGTTGGTTGGTTTAAATTTGGTTCGAAAAGTAATTTCTGTATTTTCCAAATGCTTTAAAGCAGCAGCTACTTCTCTTTCGTCAATCATGATATTTGTAATAATTTTATTTATAATATTAATTAATATAATTTATTAAGTCAAATTTCTATATAACATAAGCGAGTGACATTGATTCTCACTACGAAAAATGTGGGGAGATAAGTTTCACGTAGTGAGATGAAATGTAAATTAGTGAGACGGCAAAATTATTTCAAGAATTAAAGAAAAAAAATTCACTACGTGACATGTAAGTCACATGACGTTTTTTTCACTGTCAAATCTCACTGACATCTCATTTTTCAAGAATTGCCCCCCTGTAGTCAAAAAACTATCATTAGATATTAACTGTTCATTTTAGTTTTCGAAAAAATAGCTATTTGTGTATTAAGAGCGCAAAATGGGACATTGTCGATTGAGAGGTTGTTGCCACGCGACGCAGGAGCTTGGCATTCTCTCGAAATCGACAATGTCTATTTCCGCTCAAAACACACACAAGATTTTTTCTACAGTTGCCACAATCATCGTACATCATCAAACTTGAAAGCGGATCAATAAAAGTGAATAAATTGTACATACGAATAATTTCATTATAACAAATTAAATGTATTTGTTTTCGAGAAACTTAAATGTAATATGTTACACTTTACAATAATTTAAAGAGACAGTAAACCAGTAAAGCACATTGAATTTAACCTATATAACTGTACAATAGTGACCATGAACATTTACATTCATTCTGTAGCCACAACCGTTCATTACCACAAAGAAATGTAACTAGAACTACACATTCCTTTTACATTTTCTCTTGTTTATCCTTATTTACACGACTTTACACGTAGTGCCCATCAAATTACATCAGTCGGTATAAAATATTGTACTTTTGTTCGTTGCATTTACATTGTCTTATTTGATTTGCCAATAGCATCAAATCGATTAAGGCGTATTGCAATTTGAAGTGGTTGTTTTATAGAATTTGCCAATAGTTAAATCGGTATTTTGTATTACTTGAAGAGTGTTTTATTATGTGTTGCTAAATTCAGTAACGTGTGCATTGTCGAGAAAGCCGAACATAGCGCTCTTGATTAATATTTCATGTGTGTGCGGTTAGAAAAATTAGAACGCGGTATTGAATGATCTACTAGTTCTATATGGAGTGTCAAAACATATCTAATTAGAAGATTATAAATTCATATTGAAAATAGATTCACTGTATTTCTTGATGATATGAAATACACATATACCGGTTGAATACTTGAAAGCCAAACATAGGGCCCTATTCTGTAACTCGGTAGTTAATTTTTAACCACTGGTTAAAATTTTTATCCAATAGATATTAATTTGACAACTAAAAATCCCTCTTTTTGTTATATGTCAACATACTTGATTGGTTAAAAAACCAATGGTTAAAAATTAACTACTGAGTTACAAAATAGGCCCTATAGCCCGTTAACACGGGAAAATCGTTTTTCTCATACTGTTGCTCTCCGTTTTAACTGACAACAATAGTTGTGGTATCAATAGAAAATAAAATCTACATCAAATGACACCAAATACATATAAATTTATTCAATATCTTATTAATATCGATTTTAACAAAAAGTCAAACAAATGTTTGACATTTTATCTGTCAATTATGAGTTTTACCTTCCGTCACCTTAGGTAAGGAAGGTATTGTCTTTGGTTTAAAAAATCGATGACGAGTTTTTAAAGAATAAGCACGTTTTAGGGTCTCTAGAATACGATTTTACTATTTTTACGATGATGTCTGTATGTATGTATATATGTATCTCTCTCTCTCTCTCGCTCTCTGTATGTGTGTGTGTTTGTGTGTGTGTGTGTGTGTGTGTGTGTGTGCGCGCGCTTTTATGTGTGTGTGTGTGTGCGCGCTTTTATGTGTGTGTGTGTGCGCGCGTGCGTGTGTATGTATGCGTGCGTGTGCGTGCGCGCGCGCGTGTGTGTGTGTGTGTGTGTGTGTGAAAAGCTGGTTAGATTTTGGTTATAATTGGTCGACCCTAATTTGAAGATTTTGACAGTTTTTCTTTAAAATAAACGCTGTTAAATATCATTTTTTCATATTTAATGTTATTATAAATATTAAAGAATATATTATACGCTATACGCTTTGATTACATTTTATACTTTATATTCAAGGGATATAGAGTTAAAACACAATACCTCCCGCCATTTACCACCCGAGTCAAAAAAAAATTAAGCTAAACCTTATTTTTGGATTTGCGAATTTTACTCTAATTTTGGCCATTTTTTGAAAACAAAATGAAGAATATATTTTAAATACCGGAATAAAATAGAATTCACTAATCCAAAAATGAGAATTAGCTTAAACTTTTTTGCGAATCATTAATTTTTATTACTCTAAATACATACCTACATATTTACTTATGCTGGAAACTGTTTTGATTTCCTTTCCTCTTGTTCTAATTACTTCTTTCTTTTTAAAACGTTACTATTATTAATTTGAAATTATTAGTTCTTTGAAAGTGGCATTTATCTGCCAGTTACATACATTTCAATAACTGCGCAACGAAGCAGTTTTGTTTGTTTAAAGCGTAAGCTCCGGGATTTAAATTAGAGATAATTTTATAAACTTGTCCATAAAATATATAGAAAAAGTATTAATACAAATCTGTAGAAAATTTAATAATCTTTAATTTTTATAATAACACTAATCTCGAAAAATAACAATTAAAGGTATTTTTCGAAGAAAAACTATTTTGAGCTTCTAGTAAAGTGCCATTTCCGGTTATCCGATTTACACCAAAATCTAATGAGCTCTTTTCATTAAAGAAAAAGTTCGAAATACAAGGTTTCAAAATTTTCTGAATGATAGTATTTGAGTTAGACTGGAGGATCCACACATACACACAGACATCATCGTAAAAATGTTAAAATTGGATTCTAGGGACTAGGGATTTTTATAACAATCGCTATACCTCCTTACTAAGGGTAGCGGGAGGTAAAAATTATATAGAAATTATATTTCATAAAGCAGACAGCTGTACTAACCATGGAAACATCTACTATAATTTAAAAAATTCTGATAGACAGATGTCAATGTCAAGTGCGATTGACATAGTATGTTTGTGTTATAATTTTCCTTCAAATATAGAATCAATTCTACAAAACGTTCCGTATGGAATTTATATAAAATATACAGACCTGAGGGAAGGTAATGTACAGGAAATATAGAATCTTTCACAAAAAACTGTCTGTATGGAATTTGTATAAAATACATACAGAACTGACGGGAGGTAATGTGCTGGCCACATGATAAATTGAACTATTCTGCAAGTTACTGGTTATAATGAATTATGACAGATAAAATGTCAAACGTCTGTTTGTCCTTTTTTTGAAATGGCTATCAATATTAATAAGAAATTGAATAAATTTCATAATTAATTTTTGGGTCAGAAATATTACGCAATTTACAAGTTTTGGAGTCATATGATGCAGAGAAACAGTCTGCGAAAAATGATAACTATTCACCTGGTTCATATTGGGATTTTCAAATAAGAAAACGCTAACTAGCGGCAAATATTAGAACTGCAAACAGTGGTACACATTTGACATTTACATGAAACTACAACTATATAACTACAAAATCTCTATTATACGTACTTGAATTATAAATAAAAAATACTAATAAATGAGAAAATAATACGAAAACTAAAGGAATACATTTGACAGAAATGTTATGTTGACACACGTCAACAAAAAGTGTACCAGTGCTTAATGCGATCAGCGCCATCTCTTGATACTTGAAAATCCCAATAAGGAACTAAAAATAATTAAAAATGGCAATTATATTTATTTAAGTTTAATTGCTTAAAATACTAAAATATGCTCAAAGTAAATTGCAACATCTAGCAATCCAAGCGTGATTGCATTTATAGATAATAAATAGCCAATCGAATAATTCTTAAAAATCCATTTGCGTGTCCAATGATGCCACAAAAGTAGTTCAAATCATTCTGGCTCCTAAATTATTTATTTAAAAGTTTCCAAACTCCAATCAATTTTGCAATACATTGCAGTTAAATTAAAAACAAATTAAATAGAAAGTAATAAATACCAATAATAAAAACAATATCGAGAGTATCTTTTTTAACTGTTTGCACCACAATAGATTTCATTTTACACTCTGGTAAATAAATATGGTATTGTATTGCAATCAAATGTCAAAATGTAGAAATTTCGTTCAACACTTTTTATTTTAATCGGAAATCAGAAGTTATATTTTAGCAGTTGTATAACTATTAATTATAAAATCGACTATGAATAACAGTAAAAATTTAACAAGTAATATTTTCTAACCATCACAGTATATTACCCATTGCTGGGTGTGCCAATCTGCTTTGTACACATATTTCGATAATGAATTTATAGATAATATAAAAAAGAATCAGTAATATGTTTATTCAATTTGAATTACTATTTTATATTTGTGGTATACCTTGTGTAGTGAAGTGGCTCAACGCAAATATAGGTAACAACACTACTAAAATAAACACTGATGCCCAATAAACTTATTTAATATAAACCGTTTTATTACATTTACATTAACACGCCATTTTTATGGCAAGAACCAAGACCAAGTATATAACAATAATAAGAACTAATATATTTGGCGGTACAACTGGTAAAGGCGGGATTTTTTAAATATGAATATACTACAATACCCTCCTTCACGAGTTATATCGCACCACTGGTTTTCTATTCCGTTGTGGACGCTCATTAACATTCCAAGATACCTTTTCTGGACTTTGTACAATTTCTTTACAAGTGTCTTGTTCCTCTTTTCTATTTATATCTTTAAGTACATTTTCATCTACTTTCGGAACAGAGGCACTTGTAGACTCTGTGGCTACAGATTTAGTATCTAGGGGTACATTATATTCTGGAGTAGTAATAATAGGTTTGGGAGAGACATCGACAAAAGAATCCATTGTTTTATCAATTAAATTATCATTGAGTTTATAATCATAATTAATAATATTAGTATTAGATTTATCAGGGATTATTTGGTCTAAATGTCGTTTCCAAACAATATCTTCATCAATTAATTTACATAAATATATTCTATCGCCCAAAACTTCGTCAATAACACATTGAGCCCAAGTCTTCTTATTTGGATTTCGATAATCTCGACACAATACTTTGTCACCAATTGCAAATTTCTCTTCCCTTTTACATTTTTCAGGTTTATAAGAGCATGATTTAGTTTTTAATAGTAAATCAAACCGTGTCTGGATTTTATGTTTAAATACAAGACTAGAAGGCGTGACCCCAAGTGTCATATGTTCAGAATTTCTATATTGGAACAAATATCGACTAATTAAGGTTTGAAGGGTTACATGTTTATTCTTTGGCTCTTTCAAGCATTTAATTATTGAGTTTTTAAAAGATTTTACACAATTTTCAGCTAACCCATTCGTAGCAGGGTGGTATGGCGGAGAGGTTAAAAATTTGATACCATTTTGGTTTAAAAATTCAATAAATCCTTTAGATTCGAACTGGCGACCATTATCGGTCTCTACTACCCTCGGTAGACCAAAACGAGCAAAACATTCTCTAAATTTTTCCACAGTACTCTCACTATCATACCTCGGCATTATAAATGCTTCCGGCCATTTCGAAAAACTATCTATTATTATTAAAATCATTTTCCCCTGTATTGGTCCAAGGAAATCGGCATGCACTCTTTCATAAAAATATGAAGCGCGTGAAATTGAAATTAATTTAGATTTTTGGGGTTCTGGTTTAGCCATATTACATAATTTACAATTATTTACAAAATTTTCTATAGCACTGTCTAAATTTGGCCACCAAAAATAGGCTCTAGCGTTTGCTTTCATTTTTGAAATACCTTCGTGTGTATTATGTAATTCCGATAATAATTGTAAACGGAGTTTAGTTGGTATTACCACACGATACCCCCACATAATTATTCCTTTATCAATATTAAGTTCGCTCTGGCGATGTAAAAATGGTTTTAATAATTCATTATTTGTATGTTTTGGAAACCCTTTTCTAATAAAATTAAAAATTTGTCCTAAAGTAGGATCTCGTCTCGTTTCAGACCTTACTTTATAAAAATCAACTGGAACTGAATTTTCGATAAAATTTATATAATCATATTCAATTTCAGTTTTCTCGGTAGTAGGCAGCGGCAATCTAGATAAAGCATCTGCTTTTACATTATCTTTTCCTTTAATAAATTTTAAAGTATAGTCAAAATTTGCAAGAAAAATAGACCATCTTTGTAACCTACCTGCTGCCATTTGCGGTAGACTACGGTTTTCCCCAAATAACGCGAGTAGCGGCTTATGATCGGATACTAGTTCAAATTTACGACCTATGAGATACTGATATAATTTTTGTGTCGCCCATACAATGCTAAGTGCTTCTTTATGAATCATTGAATAATTTTTTTCGGCTTTAGTTAACAGTCTAGATATATAACTTATTGGCCTTTCCGAACCATCAGAAAATACATGGGATAGGACGGCGCCTATACCATAATGACTAGCATCGCACGTTAATCTTAAGGGTTTAATCGGATCATAGTGTATTAAAATTTTGTCAGAAGCTAATTCCTTTTTTGCATTTTCAAACGCCTGTTGACAACTTGAAGTCCAAGTAAATGGGTTATTTTTTTGTACTAGTTCATATAAGGGTTTTAATTGTAATGAAAGATTTGGCACAAATCGAGAATAGTAATTTACCATTCCAGCAAAAGCACGGACTTCTCTAACATTTCGCGGTTTCGGAAAATCTAAAATAGCTTTTATTTTATCAAAATCTCTTTCTAATCCATCTTTAGTTATTTTATGCCCAAGATAAACAATTTCGTTTTTAAAAAATTCGCATTTATTTTTATTTAATCGAAAACCAGCATTTTGTAAACGTTCCAACACGTCTTTTAAATTATTTAAATGTTCCTGTTCAGTTTTCCCAGTTACTACAATATCATCTAATAAATTTACTACGCCCTTAGCGCCTTGTAGTACGCGTTCTACTATACTTTGGAAAATTGAGCAAGCGGGTTTCGTGCCGTACGGTAGACGTTTTACTTTGTAAATACCATATGGGGTACTCCAAGCTAGTAATTCACTCGTTTCGTCATCCAATACTAATTGGTTATACGCATTCAAAAAGTCTAATTTTGTAAATTTTGTACCTCCCTGTAAAGCAGCAAAAATTTCCTCAATTCTTGGGAGTGGATGATTAAAATCCTTTAAATATTTATTTACCGTAATTTTATAATTTGCGCACACACGGACGTCTTTTCCGTTTGCTTTCATAACTGGTACTAATGGGGTTCCCCAACTAGAATTTTCGACTTTTTCGATTACCCCATCATTTTCTAATTTGGCTAACTCGTTCCTTACTTTTTCGCGGAAAGCAAATAGTACCGGTCGCGGTTTATGAAAAATAGGGCGTACTAATTCTTTCAATTGTAAATGAATCTTTTCATTTTTATACGTTCCTACTTCGTTATTAAACAAATTTTTATATTTATCCAAAATTTCCGTTAAATTTACCTTTTCAATTAAATTGACTTCATTTTCCCGAATGTTTAATTTAAATAAAGTAAAAATATCCCTACCTAACAGTAGCTTCTTTCCCTCCTTGACTACGATAATAGTACACAGTTCGGATTGTCCTCCAATTGTTACCTTTACTTGTATCTGCCCTGCAGGATTAATAACTTCTCCGCTATACGTTTTTAGTTTAGCTGAAGATTGCTCCAATTTAATGTGATTGAAATCACTTTTGTAAGTGTCTAAGGGTATACACGATATTCCTGCCCCTGTATCTACTTCCATGTAAACCTTCTTCCCCTCGATTTCAACAGGTATACAAATTGGTTGCACATAATTAACACTGGAATCAAAATTAAATATATCAAGTGTAAGGTCCACATTGCTAGTTGTCTCTAAATTATTAGTATATGAATTTCTTGGTTTACATGCTCTAGCAATGTGTCCTTTTCTGCCACACAGTTTACATTTATATTTTCTATACCTACAGGTTTTAAAATTGTGTCCATCTGTGGCGCAATGAAAGCAAAGTCTCGCTTCACTCTTTTCTTCTTTCCTGCCTTCTTTGAATGGAGGTGTTGTCTGTTTGGGCCTTGGTGATGACCTCATCCTCTGCATGCGGTTGACAGCATACGTAGATTCCTCTGATGTCGCCTCTTTGGATAGTGCAACTTCTAATAGCTCCTCCGCCGTTTTCTGGACCTTTTCCTCGCACAAACGGTCAAGTATATGTCCCGGTTTCAATCCGACTACAAACTTGTCCTTAACTCTTCCGGTTAAACTGTTTCCAAATTCGCACTGTGCTGCTACGGTTTTCACCTTCACATACCACTCTTTGATTGTTTCATTTGTTTGTCTTAAACAATCAAACTGAATTCTCTTACGAAATACAGAAACTTTTGGCTTAAATTGTTGCGATAATATATTTATTAAGTCGTCGTATGTCTTCGTTGCAGGTTTAACTGGATCACATACATTTTTCAGTATTTTATAAACATTTTCATGTATTAAAGTCAATAATACTGAAACTTTTCTATCATCAGCAACTTCATTAGCAAGATAATATTGCTCCAATCTCTCGCTGAATATTTCCCAGTCATCTCCAATATTAAATCCATTAATAGTGGCAACATTTCCACTGTTTATTACTGTAACATTTGGTACTTGTCGGTCTGCAGGCATTTTTCAACTTTTTGCGAACATGTGGTTAACCTGAAATATTCGTCATCGGAACTATTTCCGAAAAAATAAATTTTTCTCGTCGCCAAATTTTGTAGTGAAGTGGCTCAACGCAAATATAGGTAACAACACTACTAAAATAAACACTGATGCCCAATAAACTTATTTAATATAAACCGTTTTATTACATTTACATTAACACGCCATTTTTATGGCAAGAACCAAGACCAAGTATATAACAATAATAAGAACTAATATATTTGGCGGTACAACTGGTAAAGGCGGGATTTTTTAAATATGAATATACTACACCTTGTTATGCAAATTAATGGTTTATGACCTTGAAATATCTAATTGCATTTTAAAATATGTTTTTGTTGTACATATAATAGTAAGTGAACGTACACAATATATATTTCCGTATTTTTTATTATTTAAGGAAATAATAATCAGTATTATTTTTATACAGGGTGTTAAAAAACAAGTGAACATTTTAAGATCAATTTTGACAACTTGAATTAAATAATGATCCATTGTTCATAGCCTACTCCGAGATAGGATTTTTTTAACACACTGTACATTTCAAAGCAATAAAAAAAGTTTATATAAACATATATCCGGAAATGCCTAGAGCTATAGCGATTTGAATATTTTGTTTTTCATATACAATAGGCTACTTACGTGCCATTTTTTACCTCTCGCTAAGAGAGGTATTGTATTCATGCTAAAAATCGCATATCCAGATTTTAGTGAATAAGCACGGTTGTGGATGTGTGTGTGTGGATGTGTGTGTGGATATGTGGAGGTTGGATTCACGATTTCTCAAATAGTATAAGACTTAGGACATTTTTAACTACGGATTCCTCAATCTAACAATAATGGGAAGAGTTAATTAAGTTTTGGTAACAAATGGACAACCGGAAGTAGTAGTTACAAGAAAAAAATCATCTAAATATTAATAATATTAAAGAACGTTAAATTCTTCATTCGATAAATTTAAATTCATTATTATATCTTCTGTAGATTTAGAGATAAAGAAATGCATATAAAATAATTTGATGTAAAAATTCTCAGATCAAACTACTTCAAGGCAAGAAATTCAAATGTTTGTAATTGACACATAAATGTCACTGTCAAAAATATTTGTATGCCACTGACAAAATTATTTGTACATTTGCGAAAAAATGACGAATATAAAGAAAAAGAAAAGGAGAGTAGAAAAAGAAAATTTCAGGATATTGAATATAAAGAAAATGTATGTATTGTACATAATTTATATTAAAATATCCCAAAGATTTTGCAAATATATGTGAGAATTATTTTGTAGTGAGACATGAATATATGTATTTGTAATTTAAAATATTTTTCGTTTTATGCATACAACCAGGTAAAATATCTGGCGAGAGGTTATGTGCTGGCCACATCAGATTTTTAAAACTGTTTTTAGTCATGAACCACAGCTGGATAGATCTTATTTTTTTCCGGTATTTGGAATACCATGATATATTTTTCACGTAGCACTAGCCCCCGGTTTAAAGAAATTTGTAGAAATATCTCACCAATGTAATCTGGCCGATCTGTTATAAATTTGGGGTCGTATACAATTTTTATGCATATTACAAAAGATGATAAAATATCCATCACAAATTGCAAATATTTAATCATGTTTAATATAAAGTAAAGAAATAAGTATTCATTAATCTACAATCAGGAACAACATAAACGATCATTAAACATCGATAAATGTCTGCTTTTGGCATTTCGAATGACGTTTTCCACAATAAAAAAACGTAATTATAATAATTATTAATGTACTCAGGAACCAGAGCATGATTAAAAATAGTTCACAACATATAGCAAATTAATATGCAAAAAGAGAATGTTCATTATCATTACCTATGTGACCTCCGATTCCGTTATTTCCTGAATTTATTTATATCAGCTCTTGAAATTATCTGTTGCTCTACTACTAATAACTCTTTGTTCCTGTTACTATCAAAGAAAGGAAAGTGATTCAAATTGGATTATTGTTTTAATGAAATACTTCTAAGTGGTTGTTGTATATAATTAGCTAACACATCTCACTGTTATACCAGTTATACTAAATCTGGAAAGATAGACAGAGAAAGGAAGAAAGTAATAAATGTTCGTACTTGTTATATAAAATTACTATTAATTACAATTACTGTAAACAAGAATATAAAATTAATAGTCCTGAAGGTAATAAATGTTTGGGATTTGGGATTTGAAAGCATAAAGGTGCATTCACAAATGAAAATTAGGTTTAGATTTATGGTTTATACTTTAGATTTACACACTTCAGAATTTAAAGTGCATACACAACTGAAAATTAGGTTTATGGTTTTTGTTTAGGTTTAAGTAAGTCATTCACAAATGTAAGTTTAAATTACCTGAAAATTAGTTCTGATATGTACAGACATGTGTGTAAATGCTTCAAAACAAAAACAAGATTAAAATATCGGTAGAGCAGTACTCAACAACTCAACAAGACACCTGTGCGCCGTGAAACTGTCATTCGCTTGGCATTATTGGTTACATTTCAGTAAGTAGATACTAAACAAAGTTGAGTGTATATATCTATATCATTTCAGACTCGTTTTCATTGGTGAAGTTTGTGACGTCAAACTAAATCAAAAACCTAAAGTTTGGACCTTGCTATGTTTAGCTTTATGGTTTGAATTTAGAGATCCTAAATTCTGGAGTGTGAATGGAGTCATTACATAATATGGGGCCAAAGTATTTAAATCTAAAGTATAAACCATAAATCTAAACCTAATTTTCATTTGTGAATGCACCTTTAGGGTCTCTAAATCCAAATCATAAAGCTAAACATTGCAAGGTCCAAACTTTAGGTTTATGATTTAGTTTGACGTCACAAACTTAACCAATGAGAACGAGTCTGAAATGGTATAGATATATACACCCATCTTTATTTAGTATCCATTTGATGGATTCGGTTTTTTAAACAAATGCGAGAAAAACATGGAGACTGTCATAACTTAACTGCTGAAATATAACCAATAATGCCAAGCGAATGACAGTTTCATGGCGCACAGGTGTCTTGTTGAGTACTGCTCTACCGATATTTTAATCATGTTTTTGAAGCATTTACATAGATGTCTGTACATATTGTTTAAAAAGCCGAATCCACCAAGTGAATACTAAATAAAGATGGATGTACATATCTATATCGTTTCAGACTCGTTCTCATTGGTGAAGTTTGTGACGTCAAACTAAATCATAAACCTAAAGTTTGGACCTTGCATTGTTTATCTTTATGATTTGGATTTAGAGACACTGAATTCTGAAGTGTGAATGGAGTCATTACATAACATGCGGCCAAAGTCTTTAAATCTAAAGTATAAACCATAAATCTAAACCTAATTTTCATTTGTGAATGTACCTTTAGAATAAGAAAATAAAGAATATAAAACTTACACATTGATTACGAACACTTGAGTTTCACGTCATTGATTTCTGAACCGCAAAATAACAAGTAATTGTTTATGTATCTCTATCATACTTATGGTTTCCTTCATTCTTTTTTTACAAATTCAAAAAATTATTTAATCTACACAAATGGTTAGAAATTTCTACAAAATTCTTTCGGCTACTGTAAATATAAACATAAAACACTAAAAAACCTGTGGACCAAATGCCTGGTAATAGTTTAACAGGCATTTTAAGAATAATCTTAGTCCAGATTTTTCTTCTACCGAGACCCTTTACTTTTGGCACAATGAAAAGCAACTTCGCAAAAAGACGTACAAAGAAACATACTTTGCAGGACGTATCAGTGGCGGATCCAGCCAATATTTTCAGGGGGAGGGGGGTCATTAGGTTCATGTAGGGATGTCAGGAAATAAAATGTAGGAAAAAAATATTTTATAACATATATCTCATAAGTTTTGGCACAAATTTCTGATGCTATAGACGGTGTGCACAAAAGTAGTCAGCGCCAACAGCGGACAAAAATGACAAAATGGTTACTCATTGAAATATAGTAAGATTATGTATTATGTCAGAATAATTTTGCAGTTTCTATTTTATAAAATATTTGCAATGAATGCAAAAGATAGGACGTCAAATATTATGTGATGCAGTGGGGGATGTAATAATTCTTACAAAATTGCCGATTGAAGTATCAACTTTTACAAATTTCCTAGAAGATTATATGAAGAACAGATGTATAGGAAAATAAATTTTCATCGGATATCTTCTACTAATATGAAAAATTCTTCTAGGTATACATATTTTCTCATTGTAAAAGATACTTATCGTATGAATAAAATTTCAACAATGGTCGTCTGATTGCAATAATGAATTATATAAAAATGTGTTTCTTAAGTTAATATTTGAACAAGATATAAAACAAGAAGCAGAAAATTGTCTTAAAATTGTATAATACTTGCAGTTGTATGAAATAGAAGTCTATTTTTGACATAATTCGTCTATTTATATTTATTATAGATTTTGTACATGTAATGTTAATGTTGAAGATAGAAATTCACATGGTTCGTATTTTTCGTGTATTTTCTTTTCCGAGCTTGTGCAACTGATTCCACTTAGAGCCTGGTATATTTTCAATGAAGAATCTTCTTCATTTATTGCGAATATAAAAGAAAGATGCTAACATCATACACTGATATCTTGATATGCAGAAATTTTCTTCTTTCCAATCATTCAAGTTTTCCAACTTTTTAATCTCAATTTCCATGTATTGTGCATCTTGTAACATTTAACTCATATTATAAATTATAATATAAATTTAAGTATGATAAAATGGTTTACAGAAATCACACATATTATAAGAAAAATTATATTTTCAGCCACAGTACCTTCGCTGGTATTTTGACTTTTTTGATTGTCACATTACATATGTAGCACTTTAAATATTTTCTTTATTCATTTCAATATACTATGATGTATAATATTCATACATAATAGCAACAACTCAAAATAAAATTGTAAATTGTATCACTTTCTCGAAATATCAAAATTGATTCGGGTACTATCACGGAATGGTCAAAAATTCAGAAAACGAAGGAAAGCCACAAAATATACAGCCAACCAACTAGCCAGAATCCCGATATGCTGCTATAATCTAAGAAGGGTACATTTTGCGAATAACCGCGTGATAATTATGGATGATGTAAAAGTACTTCACGCTGAGTAACTCCGAAATGAAAGGAAATGCTGTTTTTTATACTGACAATGTTGAAAAAGTCCCTAATAATGTCAGATGTAAACAAAAAGCTAAATTCGCAGAGTGGTTTGGTGCCCCATTTCCATTAGGGGTGTATCCAGGCTTTATATGGCCCGAGTAAGGGCCACTTTTACAATCATTAGATAAACCTCGTATAACGCAATACCAGGTATAAAATTGAAAATTGTATTTTACAAACTTCGGATAAACCTCAGATAGAATAAACAGCAGTATTTCTTATCCCATGGAAATCGGTCGTATACTCGAATAACTTTATACCACGTAAACACAAACGATATGTTGTTATTCATACGTTTGACAGACGTCAATCAAGTATTTCATCAGCACTGTCAGAATGAAAAATATCATTTATATAATCTAACATCGTGAAAAATGCAAATTAGAAGATAGAAATAATAACAATATTGAAGAAAAATAGACTAAAAAGCAAATAATTTTATTGTGTCAGTACCAACCTAAAGTGATTTAACGTAATTCTTGGTATAACTATATGATAGATAAAAATGTATTGTAAAAGACAGTCTTGTTTATCGAAGGTATAATTACTAGGATAAAGTTATACCTCCGATATCTATACCATAGTTTATCCATCAATTGTAAAAGTGGCCCTAAGAGATGAAGCACTGGATAGTCAAAGGTACATCCATAATTGATGAACGAAATTGGTTAATTTTATTGAAGAACATGCTGTGGACGATATTATGTTCTGGCCAGACCTCGCATCTTGTCACTATACAAGACAGACTCAAACTTGGCTAGCAGACCGAAACATACCATTTGTTCCGCGGAATGACAATCCCCCTAACCTTCCCGAGGCTCGTCGTTTATACTTGTGTGTGCAGCATCAGCACATCTATATTTCTAGCAAGATCAAACCGCGAGAGACCAAAGTACCACTGAAGCGTTCATTTCCATTGCCTATTTGAATACTAGTTTGTTATTTAATAAAATAACAATTATTAACTCAGCAGTGAAAAGTGAAACCAAATGAAATTGAAACTCAAACATTAACCGAAGCCCCGTTGCAATTAGCGTCCATCTTACAGTTACCTAGCATGAGTAAGTAGAAGAAAGCGCTCTTGTCTTATGAAAGCGAAACTCATCTTCACTGACGATTAGCATGTTATGTCACGCAAGCTCTGTCCGGCCTTTTGTTTGTAAATATCATTACCATAGCGGTACTCTACATGCCAAGAAAGAAAAGTGTTTATTTATAAAAGAATACATAAATGAAGCAATAACATAACTGTGAATATTATTGTGGGTTTGTGAAATGAAATGAATGTTGAAATTTTTAATAAAACCGTGACTTGTCAGTTTAGCGGGTTTCACTTTTGGAGCATAAGTGTTAGATATAAAAGTAAAGTTTATAGCTTAATTATACACATAAGTAATCTGTTACAAAAAGATTGTAAGAATTTTTATAGTTTATATCTTTTTAAAATCTTTTGTACACTTCCTGCAATATAATCATCATAAAAAGTTGATTACTATCTTTTACTTGTTTTTATATGAGTGGTGATAAAAAAAAATTTGATGTGGCCAGCACATGACCTCCCGCCAATTCCATAAGTAAAGTATCATTTCTGGTTGATTTTGTTTCAAATTTTAAATAACAAATTTGAGAAGTTTTGGATCATATTTTAATATTCTTACCTCTCGCTAAGAGAGGTATTGTATTCATGCTAAAAATCGCATATCCAGATTTTAGTGAATAAGCACGTTTTAAGGTCCCTAGATTCCGATTATAACATTTTTACGATGATGTCCGTGTGTGTGGATGTGTGTGTGGATATGTGTGTGGATGTTGGATTCACGATTTCTCATATAAGACAAGACATTTTTAACTACGGATTCCTAACAATAATGGGAAGAGTTGATTAAGTTTTGGTAACAATTGGACAACCGGAAGTAGTAGTTACAAGAAAAAAATCATCTAAATATTATTTATCGAAAATTTATGTAAATACTTATATTAAAGAACAAAGTTACGACTAAATGAGTTATGCGAAGAACTTAGCTCCCAATTTTTTATCTTTTCTATCACCTAAGTACGTCTCTTTGTAACACATCTTTAAATAAGATTTAAAAATTCTTTCAAACAAATAATGCTGATAATATAACGATGTACACATCCGATTGTGTTGCTTACAAATTTTAGTTTACATCACATACATAGATGTAAAAATATGGCTGAGATATTACAGTACACAAATTAGAAATTGAATCTCGCGAAGAGGTGAGAAAATTGCAAAAAAATATACAAACTTGTATATACACATAATACATTAATATTATTCACTATTCCTAAAATAAGTATCTGGATATATACTATTAAACTCTGTTATTAATATTATTTATATACCTACTAATTGTTCTTTTGCAATTTAAAATTTGTACACTATATATTTTAAATAAATATTCATAATACATATCAATATGAGATTTTCTTTTTCTTTCAAATATTAAAAAAAAAAACAATTTTAAAAACACACACGATCAACATTTTAAAGATCTAGATACCGTGGTTTAGTTAGTTGCGTATGTTGATAGGTGGCGAACTTTATGACGATACAAAAGCATTGAGTTTCCAATCTCTCTTTAGATAGTTGTCTTTGGTAGTACTGACCCAGTGTCAATGTAAGTGACACTGACAGAAAATAACGTTATTCGTACAACTATTTGAATCAAGGTAATATATTAAATAAACTTACGTTACAGCGAAAGTATTGTCAACAACGAGCATCGTATTAAAATGGAATGTCCTAACATCGTCGAAACAATAAGAATGGGGTCATACCACATTTTCCAATTTATTTATTTTTTTCAGAAAGTACATTTAATACTGCTTACAAAAATATATATTTTATATCACATAAGTTTCTAGTTTTACATTAATAATTCTTTTAAGTTCATATAAAATTACAAATGACGTCACAATTTTGCGACCGTAGTGACGTCTACCGAGCAAAAATGTAACTACATTTGACGTTTAAGTCATTATGTTTTGAAACCACGCTTGAAACCAAACGTAGTCTTCAAAACTTTTGGAGTATTTATTGCCTTATACCATCTTTCCCTTACATCTTGAAACATAGGAATTCGAATAAAAATTTTATTTTTATTTCTCAACGAGTTGTTCTTGCAGGATGGCACAGAACAATATTGTACAACCATTGTAATATCTAAATCAAACATAAATTGTATTTATTTATAATTTTTAATTAGCATATTTCGTTATTTATACCTACTTACTTTTTAAAAAAAAACAACTTGTTGCAAGGATGTTTACGTTACTTTCAAAATATTGGTTATATAAGGTTATGTTAGAAAAAAGTGACAGATTTGTTCATGTACAGTAAAAGCACGAGTACGGGCGTGCCTCACTACCGTGTATTTGTGTACAAAACTGTGACGTCACAAACCAAACACAGAATATTTATAAAGAAAATCATGAATAAAAAGTATAATAATATTAAATATTTTTGATGTATATATGCATAATATTAGGTAAATTTTTCATTTATGAAAGTAAAATCCAATATTTTTTCTTTTTGGTATGACCCCATTTTTGCAAAACAAACGTGCTATATCCATCCTTATCGTACACGCTTCTTGTGAGAAAGATAAGTATATGCCAATTTGTTCATTCGTTCATGACACAGATGACCTAGATAGGACATCTTTCAAAAAATTTACTGTAGATAATTTTCCGACATAGCTAGCTCAGTAAAGAAGGATTTTTCGGTCATTTTCTGGACGATCGTGAAAAATATATAGGAATTATGAATTTTGATAAAATATTTTTGTAGTTTTTTTTTCCTTTGGCTAACGACGGACCCCTTCCAGAAAAAAATCGTAAATACGCCACTGATTTTGAGTGACCTTCAATGTTCGAGATTAGCAACTTTGAGTGTCAGACTGACAGATATGTAAACATAACCTATAAAAATAAATATTCCTTTCATTTTCACAATTTTTGATTTCAATTAAAATTGAATATGCACCTCAACACTGAAGATTCTTTTTATCACTCGTATCGAACCATATCCGGTCTGCTACTGCAGTCACCCACGCATCTCGCATGTTTTAAATATTGTAATATTTCTACGACAAATACCGGAAATATTTTACATATTAAAACCACTAGAAAGAGAAACCAGCTTCTACAAATTAATCTATCAAAGTCAATGTGCCAATTATAATAACTCAATGTCTGGCGGCTAGTGGTTATTTTTTTTTCTTAATGTGTTTTAAAAATTGAAAACGTTTCAGCTACAATTTATTATGTAAAGAATTCAAGGTCAATAGTTTCGGAGCTTTGGCGCGCCTGTTACATCTGATCATGTTTTATACTTTCCTTTTTAAATTTAGAATGTAGATCTGCTATTAAATTTCAAGTTCAATGTCGCCGACACGCACAATTTAGAATTGTTACGTGAGAAAATTTTGTAATATTAATTATTAATTTGAAAATTTGAAATATTATAGAACATGAACTTGAAATAGTTGTGTAAATGAATTTAAATGAAATAGATTTTATCATCTTCATGTAATAAAATAATTAAGAAATGTATTTATTTACATAAAAAATACATATTTTCACGCTATTTCGCAATATAATAGCATAAAAATGAAACATTTAAATACGCTACAATCTACACGTAGTTCATAATTGTAGAATTTTACTTTAAATACGAGGTCCGAAAAAATATATTCCCAAGTTTCGAATCTGAATTTAAAAAAAATGATGAGGCCAGCACATTACCTTCCGTCAGTTCTATGTATTTTGTACAAATTTCATACAGAAAGTTCCTTGCTAAAGATTATATTTCTTTTACTTTACCTTACGGTAGTTGCATGTATTTTATGCAAATTCCATACAGAAAATTTATAGCAAAAGATCCTATATTTAACATAGTTTTTTCAAGAAAAACTGTTAAAATCTTCAAATGAGGGTACTTCCGGTTGTCCAATTCTAACCAAAATCTAATCAGCTCTTCACATGGATGTAAAGAAGAGAAATACGAAAGAATTATAATTTTTAAAATTGTAGTATGGAAGTTACCGTAGACGAAAATTTTGTTACATACACACACCACACCACACCACACCACACTACACCCGCGCACACGCACACGCGCGCACACACGCACACCCGCACACACACACACACACACACACACACACACACACACACACACACACACACACACACACACACACACACGCGCGCACACACGCACACATGTCAATCGGTGGGTAAGCGTTATAGCACGTATGTTTTTATTATCAGAAGTAATATCACAAAACCTCCTAATTTTATCGATAAATTTTTATTTTGCACAAATTTTTTTGCTTAGCAACAAACACGGAAGCAAACTGCATGGAGGAGGGCTTTTACCTAATGTCAGTTTGCTTGACTGAATTTTGCTTAAAAAGCAAAAAGAATGAGTGCTTAAAAATAAAAGTTTATCTGAGAACATCAAAGAGGTGGTATGGTATTTGGTGAGATAAATTCTAAAGAAACAATTTAATTATTATCTTATTTTTAAACTTGAAATATTAATTAATTGTCACAATGATAGTTATAAACAATAACAACTGTTTATTTATTTGGTAGCGGAATAATACTGTCCCCATTGGTTGAATTTTCAAGTGTTTTGCAACATGATTGGTTGAAAACAAGTTGTTGGAATTTTTCAGTAAAAACAACGCCAAATTATCTAATATGCTTTCTAGCAATAGAAGTTAGTGTCAAATTTAGCCAAAAAAAATATTGTGAAACAGACTTTAACAAAATTATAAGTTAAATATAAAACGACTAGACTCATACTATGTTAACTGTTGATGTCGGCTACTATAAACATGTGTACTGTCTTGCTACAAGAAGCAATAAAAAAACCTGTTTATTTTGATAGCAATACTTGAAAATTTCATTAAAAATAGGAAGCAATCTACTGTCCCACATACATTGTTCTACATTTTACGTTTCGTCACTTAAATTTTGTGACAAGTACGTTGTTGTAAATCAAAACAAAGAATACGATATCGTATCTTTAATTAGTATTGCGCTATTGCGACAGAGTAGGCGACTCTTCCTGTGCGTAACTTACAGGGACGTACTTAATGGAATTCACAAAACGCAGAATGTCATGTTCTTTCTACTCGTAAGAATAAGAGGCTCGCACTAAACCAGTTGTTATGAAATCCTCGTGAAATGCCGTTATGTTATGTATACAGTAATGCAAGCTGCATTTAGTTTACTCTCTAAGAAAGTGCATTGCCAGGTTTGGATTAAGCGAGCAACTAATTGTTTATTATATAATAAAAGGAGTGGTATTTTCTTCTCGTATTATATTGTCAATATTTTTTGTGTTAGTCATTTATACGTTATATTATTAAAGCAATAATTATTAATTATTTCTAATATAATACACGTTTTTGCACGATCGGGTTTTTACCTTCCGTCACCTTTAGGTAAGGAAGGTATTGTCTTTGGTCAAAAAATTCGATGATGAGTTTTTAATCAATAAGCACGTTTTAGGGTCCCTAGAATACGAATTTACTATTTTTACGATGATGTCTGTATGTGTGTGTGTGTGTGTGTGTGGATGTGTGTGTGTGTGTGTGTGTGTGTGTAACAAAATTTTCGTCTGCGATAACTGTAATACTACAGTTTCAAAAATTATAATTTTTTCGTATACTTCTTCGTTACATCCATATGAAGAGCTGATTAGATTTTGGTTACAATTAGTCAACCGGAAGTACCATCATTTGAAGATTTTAACAGTTTTTCTTGAAAAAACTATGTTAAATATCATTTTTTCACATTTACTGTTATTATAAATATTAAAGAATATTTTATTCTCTATACGATTTGACTGCATTTTATACTTAATATTAAATGGATATAGAGTTAAAAAATTGTAAAGAAATTAAATTTCATAAAGTAGCTATAGCTATGAAAACAGCTACTATTAAGAAAATTTTGATTGAAAGATGTCAGTGTCAAGTGAAATTGACATAGTGTGTTTGTCTTATAATTTTATTGAAAATATAGGATCTCTTGCTTTCTGTATGAAATTTGTATAAAATACATACAACTGCTTTAAGGTAATGTACAAGAAATAATAATAAATCTTTTATTTCTGCAGATACATTACACTGTATCTAGAAAACGTCACAAAATAATAATTTAAGACATAAATTTTCTGTATGAAATTTGCATAAAATACATGCAGCTGCCGGAAGGTAATGTACAAGAAATAGAATATTTAGCAAGGAACTTTCCGTATGAAATTTGTACAAAATACATAGAACTGACGGAAGGTAATGTGCTGGCCACATCAGATTTTTTTAATGTTTATTGATAGGGTTTCCCCGCCAGTAAGGTATATTTACAAATTACTGATCGGTAAGTGACGTATATCTCTTACCGATCAGAAGGCGGAGGCGGTAAGTAAGTAAAAACAACGATCAATTCTTAGGTACAATGGAGGACAGAAAAAAATAAGACAAGTCGAAATATCAAGTACACTTTCTTTTATAAGATTTAATTGCTTGAATTTGTCTTTACAATTATGACATTTGTCACTTTGATGTGTCAGAATGAACTGTCGAATCGAAGTAAAAAAAATGCCTCGAATTATTGTGAAGTGTTCGGTAATTGTTAGAGCGAAAAAAAAATGCCGATCAGACATATTGCCCAGCGCTATAATTACTGAGTTTACATGCAGTTTTCAAAACGTTTTAGTGTTGAAAACGCCATGTATACAGTGCCAAAACGGTTTTGAGTTATCTCAAACCAAAACTAAAATTCACGGGTTTGACTTGGAAACTAGTTTCAAGACTCCTCATGTAAACACATAAAATTCGAGATTGCGCATGCGTATATAGCATGACGTTTCTGTCGCCTTGTGTTACTTGGTGTTACTAACCTACAAATAAATTGATAGCTATGTAGTTTTAGTGCGTAGTGCTACAAAGTAGAAAAAATAATTGAAATAATAGCAAAACGAAGAATTTGGAGTGAAGAGGATCTGTTACTTACATTGGTCAAATGCGCATACGCTGAAACTGTTTCCAAATCAATCTGTAAACCAGTTTTGAAAATTTCATGTAAACAGTTTCGCGTAGTTTTGACTGAAAAGTGAAACCATTCTCAAAACTGCATGTAAACGTAGTAAATTAATAAAAATTCTGTCATTAACATAAAGATCAGCTTACACTAGAAAAAAAATACTGTCCTATTTTTTTCTGTTCACCACTGTACAGTATTTTTTTCATACTGTGTCGCAGTTGCATTGTTTACAGAAGTGATTTTAGTCCGGTAAATGAGGTTTTACAGTACTAATATTCTTTACGGTACTGTATTGTTACTAAACAAACCTACTTCTTATTGAACTGTCAAACACATATAATTTATGATGAAATTCAAAATGAAATAGATTATTTTATTTGTAATAACATTCATTTTCAATAAAACAATTTATTTCCAAATAAATATGAGAATTATCATCAGGAGCATAAACACACGGAGTATTTTGACCATAAGGAATGGGGTCCTGCATTCTGATTTTTTTATTATTTTAAATAATTTTTTTTTAATTTTGAAGCAATTCGTAGTATTAAAAAGTCATAATTGTTTTTAGTATAACTGCATTTGATTTTTAATGTCTAATATGACGTATAGTGTACATTTCATTATTTTTACCTTCCGTCACCTTTAGGTAAGGAAGGTATTGTCTTTGGTCAAAAAATTCGATGGTGAGTTTTTGATGAATAAGCACGTTTTAGGGTCCCTACAATACGATTTTACTATTTTTACGATGATGTCTGTATGTATGTGTGTGCGTGTGTGTGTATGTATGTGTGTCCGTGTGTGTGTGTGTGTGTGTGTGTGTGTGTGTGTGTGTGTGTGTGTGTGTGTGTGTGTGTATGTAACAAAATTTTCGTCTACGATAACTTCCATACTACAATTCTAAAAATTATAATTCTTTCGTATTTCTCTTCGTTACATTCATGTGAAGAGCTGATTAGATTTTGGTTAGAATTGGACAACCGGAAGTACCTTCATTTGAAGATTTTAACAGTTTTTCTTGAAAAAACTATCTTAAATATCATTTTTTCACATTTAATGTTATTATAAATATTAAAGAATATTTTATTCTCTATACGATTTGACTACATTTTATACTTAATATTAAATGGATATAGAATTAAAAAATTATAAAGAAATTAAATTTCATAAAGTAGCCATAGCTGTGGAAACAGCTACTATATTAAGAAAATTTTGATTGAAAGATGTCAGTGTCAAGTGAAATTGACATAGTGTGTTTGTCTTATAATTTTACTGTAAATATAGGATCTTTTGCTTTCTGTATGGAATTTGTATAAAATACATACAACTGCTTTAAGGTAATGTACAAGAAATAATAATAATAATAAATCTTTTATTTCTGCAGATACATTACACTGTATATAGAAAACGTCACAAAATGATAATTTTCTGTATGAAATTTGCATAAAATACATGCAACTGCCGGAAGGTAATGTACAAGAAACAGAATATTTAATTTAGCAAGGAACTTTCCGTATGAAATTTGTACAAAATACATAGAACTGACGGAAGGTAATGTGCTGGCCACATCAGATTTTTTGTTATGGGGTAGGACTCCATTGTTTCTACTTGTTTAGTTTAGTTTTATTATTTATAGCTATTAACAAACCTAGGAATGTTATGTATATCATAACTGCCGAAGATGTCGGTTTGAAATCCGAGCTCGTAGAGCATTATATTTTCATTTTGTAGACCGCTGTTGACAAGTCAGTATGGTAATAATATTACCAGATACAGTTATTACTTAGTTACCAGCCTACTTTTGTATATGTAAACAATGGAATAATATCCTGAAACCGGTAATTTTTTTATTTTAATTGACTGTATAAACCCAGCATAAGTTCTAACTTAACTTTCCCAACTGAATTTCACGTGACAGATAAATAACTGTTTAAAATGATCGTGCAACTTTTGTTTTCCATGATCTATTTGATTTTCTTATAGTCAATAATTCCAGCGTGACCCTCTAATTACCATTATTCTGTGCATTTTCACATTGTAAACTACTCTATTATTTGCATATGACATAAGTGCTCAATAAATATAATTTCCAAATTTAAAGAGTATTATTTTACACTTAAGAAAAACAAAATAAAAATACATTGCCTTTGGATATCACAAAGAATTTTGCGTGCAACAATCCATAATTAAAAGAAAGTTCGTGTATGTAGCAAAATTTAATAATATGTTTTATTAATTCGTGATTTCAAAATGTGCAATTTTTATACTTTTTTATAATTATAATATTAACCATTTCATGCGTCACAGACCGCCATTCAATACCAACAATTAAACACACGCTTTGTCCAGTAATTCACCTTATTATAAATACATATATCAACTTTCTCATTTCTTGTAGCAAATTTCCACTAATTACCTCCAGGAATTCTATTTAAATTTTCCGGAATCATTTTTCCTTAAGGGAAATAATACTTTACAATAAGTAACATGTAGGAAACAATTCCAGTAGTGTAATTAGTCGAGAAATGAATAGCTGAGGGCGAACACCCCCTGATGCCGGATCTGGCATGCACTGAGCACACGTTATGAAACACTTTCTACCTATTTGACGGGAAATACAGAAATGCTTGCTTTTGTAACTAAGTACATACATGCACAATGCAAGGTACCGACTTTTAGAGATTTTGAAAACCGTATAACAACATTAACTGCCAAATTGATATTTTGACATTTTAAAAATTAAATTTAAATGACAGCGGGAACAAATCGCGCCCTCGATCGTGCCCTCTTCACGGTTTTAGAACTGTTCCTTTTCAACTTCAGTTTCAGGAAAAGTAAATTCAATTTCGGAAAAAATAACTTCAATTTCAGAAAAAGTGGTTTACTCGTATAGCAACAACTCCTTATATTAACGTTTCATTAACTATATTTTCTATTTGATGAAAGAGGTCTAACTTGTCCTCAAAACTTTTATTAGATACGGTACGTAATAATGGTAATATGTAGATTTATATTTTATATAAATAGTAAGTATACGAATATATAAGAGATTAATTAAACTATAAATTATTATGCAAGATTTTAACATGATCACTGTGTTTAGGGGTAAATTTTTCCTTTTTCTACATTCGCATAGTGCGGTAAACGTGAAAAATCATATCTATTAAATAATTTAAACGTCAACATTCATTTGCTAGTCATACTACAAAGAAGCCGAATATAAATATTTTTTAACCATTGACTATAAATTCCAGAAGTTTTCCTTTACCCATCAAATTTCCAGTCAAGAAATTCTAAGATCATTAGATAAGTTTTAAGACAGTTTTTATAATTTATGCTACTTCTGCGAAGAAAAAAGCTTTTTCGAGCATTTAAAACTCATACGGTAAGTAATAATGGTAATATGTAGATTTATATTTTATATAAGTAGTATACGAATATATAAAACATTAATTAAAATATAAATTATTATGCAAGATTTTAACATGTGCACTATGTTTAGGGGTAAATTTTTCCTTTTTTCTACTTTCGTATAGTGCAACAACGGCAACATTTAATGACTATTTACAACTTTGTTGCAAGTGTAATTTCAGTCATTTTCATAGGAATTAATAGGAAAAGGTAGTATTTTCAAACTTATTAAATATATATCATATATGTAATTAGAGACGATTAGTCCTTCCTTATTGAACAAATTTATGTTGTAATGTATTATTATGCTCTTATAATCATTAATTTTATTGTTAACACTATCAACCCAGCACCATAACAAAATACATTTCCTGTTGATTTTTAACCATTGACTATAAATTCCAAAAGTTTTCCTTTACCCATCAAATATCCAATCAAAAAGTTCTAAGATCATTAGATATGTTTTAAGACAGTTTTTATAATTCATACTTCTTCTGCGAAAAACAGGAAATTTTTCGAGAATTTACCCAGCTTTAGTGGTGGATCCAGGTGATATTCTTAGGAGGGTTTTTAGGCCAAATACTCGCGTTCGGGGAACACAAACCAAACTTAAACTCTACGGCTCGTACCACGAGCACGGTTTTAACTAAAACGCTGTTTTAAGAAATGTCAAATTTCATTATTTAATATTTATAATAAATAATAACAAATTTATCAGAATATGATTTTAAAGCAGAACACGGTTTGTAATCAAACAAATATTTTTTTAAAAGTCGTTCTTCATACATAAGGGCGAAATTAAATATTGTAATTTGAAATTGACATTTCTTAGAACAGCGTTTTAGTTAAAACCGTGCTCGTGGTACGAGCCTACATGTTTACATAAAAGTACAGACGTCTTCTCGACGTGACAAACTAAATTAGACTTCTCCATGTTTACTCCATAAGAGTACTAACCCGACTGTCTAAAAAACTAAAAATCTTATCTCTTCTCTTCCGTAACTGGCTAGGGGATGAAGGGCAAAGGGCATCAAAGCATAGGGCATCCAAAGTCACGCACGTATGCATAATAATTTCAAGACTTATCAACACATATCTGTCAAAGATCGGTGACATTCAGACTAAATAAAAACGCTCGATAGGAAAAATGATAATTATTTCTAAACGGAATTTAGACTAACAAAAATAGCAAGTTCAAATATTATTCCTGAACTATAATTTAGAAAAGTTTATAAAAAGTTATTTATATGTTATGACTCTTACCCTCGTCTTATCACAAGATTTAACATCGTCCAGAAACAAATGATACTAAGTATTAAAATACCGCGTAGCATTGAAGATAATGGTCCCCTATCAGTATTGTAAAATTAGATTTCTTCTCTCTTTGGTTTATAGCAACAACTGCTTATATCAAAGTTTCATTAGCTATATTTTTTACTTGATGAAAGAGGTCTAACCTCTCCTCAAAACATTTGTTAGATACGGTACGTAATAATGGTAATATGTAGATTTATATTTTATATAAGTAGTATACGAATATATAAGACATTAATTAAAATATAAATTATTATGCAAGATTTTAACATGATCACTGTGTCTAGGGGTAAATTTTTCCTTTTTTCTACTTTCGCATAGTACGGCAACGACAACATTTAATGACTATTTACAACTTTGTTGCAAGTGTAATTTCAGTCATTTTCATAGGAATTAATAGGAAAAGGTAGCATTTTGAAACTTATTAAATATATATCATATATGTAATTAGAGACGATTAGTCCTTCCTTATAGAACAAATTTATGTTGTAATGTATTATTATGCTCTTATAATCATTAATTTTGTTGTTAACGCCTTCAACCCAGGACCAAAACAAAATACATTTCCTATGGATCCCTTCCCATGTCGAAATACTTGGAAATGAGAAAGCATACGCAGCAGCTAAAGAAGCCGTCGAAACGCAGATAATTGAAGAAATATCAAGTAACGACTACAAAATCCATATTAAAAAAAAATCAAAGAACATTGAAAGATAAAATAGAGAAACACAAACAACAAGCTAAAACAAATAAAAGAAGATACTTGGCCAACAATAGAAACAATAAGAAGCCAAATAGTTATCACAAGATTACGAATAGGACGCTTTAAACTAGCATATACTCATTTAATGAATCAAAATCAACAAAATATACTTGAATATACTCACTAAAACAAACATCTAACAGTAAAGCATACAATAGAAGAATGCCTCCAATACATCAACGAAAGGAACAAATACCAAATGCCAAGAACCACTAAAGAAGCACTATCTAATAAAAGATACATACTTGCAAAATACAATCTAATATTAAATAAAATGTATTGGGTCTCGAAGAATAACATACAAAATCAGCGGAAGTTTAGGGAACTAAATTAATGGCGGTCACTAGGACATGTGAAATATGTAAACGTCAAAACTCATATTTATTAAATAAATTGAACGTCAACATTCATTCGGTAGTCATAATACAAAGAGGCCGAAAAATAATTTTTTTTAACCATTGCCTAAATTCCAGAAGTTTTCCTTTACCCGTCAAATTTACAGTCAAGAAATTCTAAAATCATTAGATATGCTTTAAGACAGTTTTTATAATTTATGCTTCTCCTGCGTAAAACAGGAACTTTTTCGAGCATTTACCCAGCTGCAGTGGCGGATCCAGGTGATATTTTCAGGAGGGTATTTGGCCAAATACTCGCGTTCGCAGAACACGAGCCAAAACTCAAACTCTACATATTTACATAAAAGTACAGACGTCTTCTCGACGTGACAAACTAAATTAGACTTCTCCATGTTTACTCCAAAAGAGTACTAACTCGACTGTATAAAAGAAAAACTAAAAATCTTATCCCTTCTCTTTCGTGAGAGGCTAGGGGCTGAAGGGTAAAGGGCATCAAAGCATAGGGCATCCAAAGTCACGCACGTATGCATAATAATTTCAAGACTTATCAACACATATCTGTCAAAGATTGGTGACATTCAGACTAAACAAAAACCCTCGATAGAAAAAATGATAATTATTTCTAAACAGAATTTAGACTAACAAAAATAACAAGTTCAAATATTATTCCTGAACTATAATTTAGAAAAGTTTATAAAAAGTTATTTATATGTTATGTATATATACCCATCTTTATTTAGTATCCACTTGGTGGATTCCACTTTTTAAATAAATACGAGAAGAATGTGGAGACTGTCATAACTTAATTGCTGAAATATAACTAATAATGATGGGTCCCAAGGGAAAAATGATTGGACAAGCAGTCTACTGATGAAAATTATTTATTTCTAACCGACGTTTCGACTAAAACGTTAGTCTTCTTCAGGGCAAGAAATGGTCAATTACATATCATTTGTGGCAACCACCCATGAGGAACAGTTTTCGATTTCTTGCCCTGATGAAGAAGACTAACGTTTTAGTCGAAACGTCGGTTAGAAATAAATAACTTTCATCAGTAGACTGCTTGTCCAATCATTTTTCCCTTGGGACCCATCATCCATTCTTCAGTCGATTATCGATCAAATTTCAATAACTAATAATGCCAAGCGATTGACAGTTTCACGGCGCACAGGTGTCTTGTTGAGTACTGCTCTACTGATATTTTAATCTTGTTTTTGAAGCATTTACACAGATATCTGTACATATCAAAACTAATTTTCAGGTAATTTAAAAATAAATAAATAAATATATCATCACGGCATATTACCCATTGCTGGGTGTGCCAATCCGCTTTGTAATTTAAACTTACATTTATGAATGACTTACTTAAACCTAAACAAAAGCCATAAACCTAATTTTCCTTTGTGAATGCACCTTTACCCTCGTCTTATCACAAGATTTAACATCATCCAGAAACAAATGAGACTAGGTATTAAAATACCGCGTCGCATTGAAGATCATGGTACCCTATCAGTATTGTAAAATTAGATTTCTTATCTCTTTGGTTTATAGCAACAACTTCTTATATCAACGTTTCATTAACATTTTTTTCTGTTTGATGAAAAAGGTCTAACTTGTCCTCAAAACTTTTATTAGATACGGTACGTAATAATGGTAATATGTAGATTTATATTTTATATAAGTAGTACACGAATATATGAGATTAATTAAAATATAAATTATTATGCAAGATTTTAACATGATCACTGTGTCTAGGGGTAAATTTTTCCTTTTTTCTACATTCGCATAGTGCGGCAACGGCAACATTTAATGACTATTTACAACTTTGTTGCAAGTGTAATTTCAGTCATTTTCATAGGAATTAATAGGAAAAGGTAGCATTTTCAAACTTATTAAATATATATCATATATGTAATTAGAGACGATTAGTCCTTCCTTATAGAACAAATTTATGTTGTAATATATTATTATGCTCTTATAATCATTAATTTTGTTGTTAACGCTATCAACCCAGCACCATAACAAAATACATTTCCTATGGTTCCCTTCCCATGTCGGAATACCTGGATTTGAGAAAGCAGACGCATCAGCAAAAGAAGTCGTCGAAACGCAGATAATTGAAGAAATATCAAGTAACGACTACAAAATCCATATTAAAAAAAATCAAAGAACATTGGAAGATAAAATAGAGAAACACAAACAACAAGCTAAAACAAATAAAAGAAGATGCATGGCCAACAATAGAAACAATAAGAAGCCAAATAGTTATCACAAGAATAAGAATAGGACGCACTAAACTAACATATACTCATTTAATGAATCAAAATCAACAAAATATACTTGAATGTACTCACTAAAACAAACATCTAACAGTAAAACATGTAATAGAAAAATGCCTCCAATACATTGACGAAAGGAACAAATACCAAATACCAAGAACCACTAAAGAAGTACTATCTAATAAAAGATACATACTTGCAAAATACAATCAAATATTAAAAATAAAATGTATTGGTGCTCGAACATGCGACATCAGCGAAAGTTTAGGGAACTAAATGAATGGCGGCCACTAGGACATGTCAAATATGTAAACGTCAAAAAGCATCGTTTCGTTTAACATAAAAAGATTTTCTCAAGCTTATATTTTATAATTTCATTTGAAAATGTATGACAAATAAGCGAATTAAAGAAAATGAACATAATTATACACCTAAAAGTGCTGAGTTGAAGGTGTAGGAGTACAACAAATATTCAAGACATATTCCATAATTTTTGGCAAAGAAGATCAAATTGATCAACTGAACGTATGGAAAACAAATTTAAATATATAGCCAAGGAGCAGCAATGCAGGGCATCTTCAGGAGCAAGGGGAATAGTACTGTCTTAAACAAGGTTACCCGACGTGTCAACCACGCTAGAGGCCGAGTTTAAGCAACAAGAGGGGGAGACTCAGGAATGACGCATAACCATCGTCTAAAAGTTTCAGCAGTAAAAATAATAGAAATTTGACATTGTTGAAATGGCTGTTTAAATTTAAAAAATTGAATTTAGATCTTTTCGGGAGAGATTCTGAAAATATGTTCAATATTAAAAATTAAAATATTTAAGTTTGGAATAAAAGTAAACCCTTCATCTTGTAACATAAGACCTTTGGGCATATACTGACTCAGTTTGCTTGAAGCATGAGACCATCCAATTCACGAATTAAACGACACTTGCTCAGTTTGAATGTCCATGTAAATATTTTTTCCCGATATCAGTATCGGGAATGGATTACTAACATCTCGCAACTTACTTTGCATAAATCTGAAATCTTGTTTAAAAATCTGATGTGGCCAGCACATAACCTCTCCCCAGATATTTTACCTAGTTGTACTCATAAAACAAAAAATATTTTTAAACACAAATGCATATATTCATGTCTCACTACAAAATAATTCTCACATATGTTTGCAAAAATCTATGGGATATTTTAATATAAATTATGTACAATACATACATTTTCTTTATATTCAATATCCCGAAATTTTCTTTTTCTACTTTCCTTTTCTTTTTCTTTATATTCGTCATTTTTTTCGCAAATTCCTTTTATATTCTTTTTTACGTATATTCTGTTGCGTTGTTGAGTTTTTTTTTTTATTTTCATAATCTTCATAATGATGTACAAATATTTTTGACAGTGACATTTATGTGTCAATTACAAACATTTGAATTTCTTGCCTTGAACTAGTTTGTTCTGAGATTTTTTACATCAAATTATTTTATATGCATTTCTTTATTTCTAAATCTATAGAAGATATAATAATGAATTTATGAATTCAATACCTCTCTTAGCGACAGGTAAAAATGTATATAATTATTGAGCATGTAGGTATATAATAGTTTATAAATAGTTTATCATTGCTGTCGTCCCTCTATTTCCAGTAAAAATTTATTTCCTAACACAAAATTTTCAAGAAAACCCATTTACCAACGATTGTTCAATACTAACAACGAGAGATATGCAGTTGCTAGATTAACAACGCGACGTAACGACTAGTTTTTAGCAACTTGATATAATAGTGAATTGGGATTTTGAACTTAGCAGCTGACATTGAAATTAACAACTGAAAATGATTGTTAATTTTAACAATTTTGCTTAGAGAATTAGGCCGATTATTGTGGAAGGAAACTACTTTAAACATATTTAAAATAAAATTTTAATAAATATGAACCGTGTGTCTTATTATCTATCATTCTAGCGTGACCCGCGTTTAAATAAATAATGTAAAACGCACATCTTTATATTGATGAAGTAGAGATGCTGCAATTTGAACATTGTGTCAAAAATGTATTCATTTAAAAAATGATTACGTATGAAACAATTTTGAAACACAGTAACATTTAAAACAAAAGATTAGCAGACGGGCCACTTACTTTCTTTTTATTATGACTTTTATACGAATTATCAACACACATATCAAACTAGTTTTTCAAGATTCTTACAAAATTCTCAGTTTCTAGTTCAAGTTGAAAATCAGATTTCTCGAAAAAAGTGTTACAGTTATATCATTGCAGGAATATGTAACGTTTGAACGCCAATTTATTATACAAGGAAGTATCAGCGATTAGTAGTATTAAGATCAATGTCAGCAGTTAAAAATAGATATCAACATTTTTTGCAAAAAAAGTAGTAATATCACTTATTAACTTTTCTTTTGATCTTATTGTGTTTATATTTGCATATTAGAGGTATAGGTTTGTTAAACTCAATAAGGAAACAGTGTATTTCTGTGTATATTGACTGGAGAAAGTTTGAAGGTTAGAAACAATGGGGGTCTGTGACCAAATTTTTATTTTCACATAATCGACAAAAAAATAAAACATCCGTATTTTTTACCTCCCGTCATACCGCAGGTAAGGGAGGTAATGCAATCGTGCCAAAAATTCGATGGTGTGTTTTCAGTAAATAAGCACGAATTAGGATCCCCACAACACGTTTTTACTATTTTTACGAGGATGTGCGCGCGCGCGCGCGCGTGTGTGTGTGTGTGTGTGTGTGTGTGTGTGTGTGTGTGTGTGTGTGTGTGTGTGTGTGTGTGTGTGTGTGCATGACGATTTTTTCGTCCACGATAACTCTTCCAACAAACTTCCGAAATTTTCTATTTTCCGTATTTAAGCTTTCTACATTCATATGAAAGAGTTGATTGGATTTTGGGTAACATTGGACGACCGGAAGTGATACTTTACTCGAAGCCCAAAACAGTTTTTAATAAAAAATTATATTAAAATATAATCCAAAACTTTTCAATTTTAGTATTTAAGACTTTCCTATCAAAGGAAATAACATATTAGATTTTGGCTAAAATTAATAAACCGGAAGTGATACTTCACTTGAAGCTCTGAACAGATTTTCGCGAAAAAAATAATATGATATATTCGAAAACTTTTTAAATTCAGTATTTAAGATTTATATATGAAAGGGAACAACATATTAGATTTTGGCTATAATTGATAAACCGAAAGTGATACTTTACTTGAAGCTCTGAACAGATTTTCGTGAAAAATAAATTATATAGTCCAAAACATTTCAAATTTGGTATTTAAGACTTTTAAATTAATAAGAAAGTCATATTAGATTTTTTTTAAATTGATAAACCGGTAATAATATTTTACTTGAAGCTCTGAACAGATTTTCGTGAAACATATTTTGTTATACAGGGTGTTTCACGAAAACCGACCACCGACATTATTTTCTTTATTATTATAGTTACAAACAAATACTATAGAACAAAGTTGTAGGAGACCAAGGGGGACATCCCATGAGAGATGAAAATATTTTTCGTACCTCCGTCCAATTTGACTAGTATTACAGACCTCAAAATCGTCCAGAAACGCGCTGTTGCTGACCTAGGCCAGCAAAAGGAGTTGGCATTACTGTTCTGGTGATATGTCAATTTAAGATTATTTTCAACACAAGAATTAGCAAATTGTTTACAAATTTTAGGGCTAAATCTTTAATTATTGTAACTTAAATAACTCAATTTTGTAATAAAAATAATAATATGCTGTCATTGCTGTCATCTCGTATAGATTAATTAAAAGTTCCAACTTTAGGACTAATTTGTTTCGTTTGTTTTGTAACTACAACTAACTTCACGTAATACAATTGAGTTTCCGCTATCTGTCATTGAAAATATGCGAAAGTATATAAAATATATATGTAACTAATGTTTGTATGATATATTTTCAATAAATATGAAATAATTACGCATTTTAAGCTCAAATGTAAGTAATTATATTTAAACTTGCAATGCAAAACCGATAAAAATATATGTTCATTTTTTTAGGTTATGTAAAATAGAATAAAGTGTTGAGAAATATACGAAGAATTTATGGAGATGTCGGCACAAAAAATCTTGTGTATCACACGTCCAGAAACTGTTTTGCGAGATCTCGTATTTGCAGGCCTCGCTTTCAGCTCGGCCTGTCAAAATAAACTCGTTCTCGCAAATATTCAGTTTCTGGACTAGTGATACAAATAACTATTTTTTAAACCAGTGGTTCTCAAGTTATAACACAAAGTTATATTTTTTCAAGTGGGATCCTACATATTTTTTATTCTTATTCCTATTACTTTTATATCCTTACATAATAAAAATATTGAAAAAAATGAGATTAAAATTTAACAAAAAAAATTATTTTTAATATTTATGTACAGTAGGCTATGGATGAAAAACAATTATGCTTAGAAAATAATGGAAATCAAATAGAAGATTACTTATGAAAAGTAATTAACAATTATTAATTTTTTATTTAATTTTTTTCACTCTAGATTAGATCTTATTTAATTATAAAATTTAGAGCTTAACATTTGTCTCAAAACGCGTGTTAGATACGTTAGTACTATTATTCACTATGCAACGTAATGTTTACTACTATTTATTTATCTTTACATTGTTTACATGATTACATGTGCATAACATAACAATCATATCTTCTGGTACCATCTAGACAACTTTGAATATTCAATTATTCATTCTCATCCCACAGACCATTGTCAAGTCAAACCGCTACTGTTCTTTTTTATTTTGCTTTGCAAGAAGCAATAATAACAACAATTACGAGCTAATAAGTTGAAGCATGTCATCTCTCTCCTAGAGAAATGACAGTACAGTACGATACAGTCACAGAGTAGATGTCAGGCGACGTTTTTGCGTTATATCAGCTCAGCTGCAGAAAGTGAAACCGGAATAAAAAACTAGAAATTCTCACGGTAGGAAGCGGTAGCTGACATTGATAAGTATGAGTGCCATTACCTCCAACAAAAAGACCATAATAAACAGTAAAAGTTGAGAGTTTAATGAAAGCTTTACTATAAAGGCTCATTCACAGCTATGAAATTTAGAAATATAAATAAAATTATAAATAAGACATTATGGTTGCTGTTCACAGCTTTGAAAATAAAACGTAAATTAACGTTAGCTGTTATTTAGTAAATTTATAATTAACAAGCAATAATATCAACTTTATACCTTTCAACGCATTGTATGCAATTATCCATGCGATCATTTTTCTTAAAACAGATTTTTCAATTATATTTCAATTTAAATCCTTTTACCAGAACGTAAATTGACAGCTCAAATGACAGTTGTTATGCATGTGCTTATGTTTGTGTAAAATATTTAACATTTACAAATCCTTGTGGTTATGTCTTATATTTATTTTTATTTTCGAGAGCTGTGACACTTTCATAAGGATTTATTGTTTATATCGTTATTTTTATTTTTATGTATAATTTTATTTTTATTTTCGTAGCTGTGAATGAGGTTTAAGAGGTATTGTGTTATTATTATATTAGTTTTAGTTATATTTATAACCAGGGTATGGCCATGGCGTGGCTCACGTTTCGTCCGCCATTACCGGACCGTCTGTTATATGTGTTGTTCTTGCGCAAATTATTAGGCATTTTCATGGCTATTTGTTTTATTTTAATGAAAAACACATTTAATTATCATTTTAATATGTATTTAAAGTGTAAGTAATATATTTTATTTTATTTACTTACGTAGTTTGTTGAGATACCCACCACGATTACTGACATATTGAAAACAACTATAAATTACCAATATTAAGCACAATCCTTTAAATTTTTAAAAGGTAAGTTTAGAATATACAATTATTATGTAAATAAGAACTACAGATATTAAATTAGATGTGATAATAACAACCCATGTCATATATTCTACATAACCTCTAAATATATGTCTTAATAATAATTGTGTGTCTCTTGTAATGGCAAAATAAAAGGCGTGTCAGCCTGTCAACAGTCCCTGTTCGGGCGCCATTTTGTGAGGGCAAAATGGTCATTCTGTCAACTTTACTCGATGTTCTCTTCAGTTCTCCTTGCTGTCAAAACGGGTTTCTCGGGCGCCAATCGATCGGTCGATAACACAGCACAGGAGATGTGAAGGACGCTATGATAGCGTCTCTAAAAGGAGTGGCTTGAACGCCAAAAGGGCTCGGGTAGCTTAGTGGAGACAGAGTTCGATTTTTGACAATGAAATCATAATGAATTTTAATATTTTATTAAAATATATTAAAACGATAATAATAACAAATAAATGAAAGTAGCAATCGTTAGCCTACTATAGGATACTATAAATGAATCAGCGGTACTTGCAGGATTCGTTTATTAAGAGAAACGGTCAACAATGAACGGGCAACAATGGCACACACCAAAGTTACGGGACCGCGGCACGAACGATCAACAATGGCACACACCAAAGATGAAACAAGCAAACGGTAACAGTGTTGTTACTCGACAACACTCATCAACAATCGCGCATGCTAGCCCGAGTGCTAGCCACTCGACTACGCGGTACCTGACAGTTTAACAACAAATTTGTAAACATTAGCAACTTCAAACAAAAAACAACAATACATTTTACAACAAAACGACATACAATATAACCAAATAATTACATTGTAGGCGTAATTTCAACCAATACAAAATAATAAAAATGTAAACAACATTTTTACCGGTGGGATTTGAACCTCGATTTGAATTTATAAACTTTAGCAAAAAAAAAAAAAAAAAAAAAAAAAAAACTTGTTAACCACAAGACTACAATGCTAAACACGAAAATTAAATCCAAATCTAGTGACCATCGTCACACTCTTAAATTAAGTAATTTTTATTACCTTTGTGTAATAATTTAATATTCTTTTATAATATAATATCATTTTATTACAAATAAATAGGGAAATGAATTACCGATAATGGCGGTGATCTTGGCCCATGGCCATACCCTGATTATAAAGGTACCCTAGTTATATTTAACCTTAGACTCCATCTATTATTAATTTTTGTTATTATTAAATCATACAAATACAGGAGAAACCCGTTTACCAAGACTTGAATTGGATAAATTGCGATTAGCATTTGAAGAGCCAGAAAAAAAATTAGAATCCAAACGTCAGGATATAAAATGATGAATGTCCATCACACTTACACACATAACAAATTTTCATGTTCGCATAGCTGAAATATATTCGTGAAGAAAATATACTCTATTCGTTACAACGTTACAAGTCTAATTTAAATAAACAAAGGCTGCTATATAAATATAAATATTTACAAAACAGGATATAAATATGTGGCGTGCTGGTGATAATGCTGCCTGTATCGGCAATCGGCACAAAGGTATTCAAGAAGTTACGAAAGACAGAAACCTAGAAGACGGAAATTTAACGGACTAGGAATATAGGAACAGACGAACAGAGGATGCGAGCAACGTCTAATTATGTATTAATGAAATATTATATTGGGATTTTCAAGTATCAAGAGATGGCGCTGATCGCATTAAACACTGGGACACTTTTTGTTGACGTGTGTCAACGTAGCATTTCTGTCAATTGTATTTCTTTAGTTTTCGTATTATTTTCTCATTTATGAGTATTTTTTATTTACAATTCAAGTACGTATAATAGAGTTTTTGTAGTCATATAGTTGTAGTTTCATGTAAATGTCAAATGTGTACCACTGTTTCTAATATTTGCCGCTAGTTAGCGTTTTCTTATTTGAAAATCCCAATATACATGATAATATATGATATGATGTAAACACAATATAGTGTACTCGCAAAAATAAAAAATAATATAAAGAAATGTGAACATTCCGATTTCTTTAAAGCGATGTGCATACCTACATAAATGTTCATAATTGCTTTTGTTATATCACTGGAACTTTCCAAGTTTCACGTTCGCATAATGCTTGGTTTACTTCGTTGTTCATGTTTGTACGTTATTGCACATAAGCGTAGAATATGGGAGAAATAAATAAACTGAAACTTTATTATAACGTAGATAGCTAAAATTTCATTATGTTTATGAAACTAAACCTGTAATTTCCAACTTAGGAATCAGATAAATATTATTCGTATACCAGTCGTCTCAAGAAATACTTGATGATAAATCAATTTAACAAGGCAAAACAGTTTTTCTTTTTTACCGTTTTAATTGAGTTTACTCGGATATCAAAGACCGAGCCAAAGACGTATAAATGACGACTTGCAGCGTTGCAGCAGCCGAATTTTTATACACTTCCCCCTAAATAAGCATCATGCCATCATGTTAACTAATTCAATATTAGAATAATTCATCGTTCACCTTTACCAATTAAGGACTATACCTTAGAGACAAGAAACAAATTTACCCAATGTAATTTCAGCTACATAAACCTGGAGTTGATGTCAGTGCCATCTGCTGAATGGTTTAAATGGAACAGAGTATAACAGTGTACAATTAAATGATAACGCTCTACAACTGACAGATAAAAAAATTTAAAAATCTGGTGTGGCCAGCACAATACCTCCCACCATTTAATCCTTATTTTTGGATTAGCGAATTTTACTCGAATTTTGACATTTTGTTTCTTAAAATTTAAAATATAGTCTAATCTAATCCAAGTAACTACCTCTTTTTTAAACCCCTCAACAGGATTAAATCCCAATTACAGAGTGGTTTCACATTCACACACATCCATGCCTTAGTGGGATTCGAACCCAGAGCTCCGAGAGCACTCATGACCAGTGTTGTAACAAATCAATTTATAAAGGATCTAGACCAAGATCAAGATCTTTACAATTAATATGTACTAGATCAGATCATATGTCAATTTCTGCGATCGGATCTTTTTTTCAGATCAGATCAGAAATTTGGGATCTACTTTTCTTAGATCATAAAAAAGATCAGTAACGATTTTCAAAAGCTTTTCATTTCCCACTAATTAAATAGGAATACAAAAAATATTGAATTACAAAGAATATATAGTATGTCAAACAAATCCTCACTCGGAGTAGGCTATGAACTAAGAAATATATGTCTTAATTTAAAAGCGTTAAATTAAGTGTCTTTTGAATTGAATAATGATGAGTCATAGGCGTCCCTGTTCATAGCCCACCCCGAGTTAGGATTTTTCTGAACACACTGTACCTAGCCTCTTATATATAAAGTATACCTTACTCATGGAAGAAAATTAGATACATACTTAGTTTTATTAATACTAAATTAATGAATAAAGTAGAAACAAACAAAAATAATAATTTTCGTCTTCTCCAATTTTATTCAAGTTTCCCTTTAAAAATATCAAAGATTGATATTTATTGTCACTTAAATTGCATTTCTAGGAACTGATATTTGACTGCCAATACTAATTTTCACTAAGTTCCAATGGAGTAGATGACGGTAGGGTCATTCGAACTATTTAATTCTAAGGCATTTATTTTATTTTATTTGATCTTTTTTAAGATCATATATTATAGTTTTTAGATCTAGATCTAGATCAAGATCTGAATACATAAAATGATCTAGATCAGATCAAAAACTGTATTAAATGAACTAGATCAGTGATTTAGATCAAATGATCTAGATCTGTCACAACATTGCTCATGACATGAGACGTTGCTCTAACAATTGAACCACCGGAGCTATAATAAAATGAAGATTAAATTTTAAATACCGGGATAGATAGAATTCACTAATCCAAAAATGAGGATTAGCTTAAACATTTTTGTAAATCGTTAATTCTTATTAATCTAAATACATACCTACATATTTACTTATGCTGGAAACTGTGTTGAATTCCTTTTCTATTCTTCTATTTACTTTTTTTTTTTTAAACGTTATTAATATTATTTTAAAATAATTAGTTCTTTGATAGTGACATTTATCTGTCAGTTGGTTACATACATTTGAATAACTGCGTTTTATTTGTTTATCCATAAAATATATAGAAAAAGTAGTAATGCAAATCTATAGAAAATTTAATAATCTTTAATTTTTATAATAACATTAATCTCAAAAAAATAACATTTAAAGGTATATTTCGAAGAAAAACTATTTTAGCTTCTAGTAAAGTGCCATTTCCGGTTATCCGATTTTCACAAAAAATCTAATGGGTTCTTTCCATTACAGAAAAAATTCGAAATACAAGGTTTCAAAATTTTCTAAATGATAGTATTTGAGTGGAGCATCCACACACATATACACACAGACATCATCGTGAAAATGTTAAAATTAGATTCTAGGGACCTTGAAACGTGGTCAATTACCAAAATCTCGATATGCGATTTTTAGCACGATCCCTATACCTCCCTTACCAAGGGTAGCGGGAGGTAAAAATAAGACAGTAAACACTCTGTAGGTATAGTATTATTCACGAAAGATGAGTATTCAAGGTCATTTATGGGCTGTCTGGTATATTACTTGCAGATAACTTCACTGTATTTCGTACCCATAGGCATGCAACGCGAAATATTTATGGATACAGTTTTAACTGAAAAAATAAATGTACTTTATTTGAAAATGAAATGAAAGTGGTTCTTTTTAAATAATGCTTTTCTCAAAATTTTATCATTTTCACCTACGTTTTTGCATAAAATAAAAATATAGACTTGACGTAAACCATAAAATAATAATTTGATTTGAATGTTAACGCCACTGGATAAACATTTGTACAGAGGGCAGTATAGTAGATAATTACATTTATGTAACTCTACGACATACGTCACTACTATTTCTAGTGTGTTAGAAAGTAATGGCACTATTTACGTACATCTGTCACACCACATAAATTAATTAGACATACGTCAAATAATCTTTCTCTTTATAATACAAAATGTTGCTAAGCTACTGCTATTAAATGCTGTGTACTCTTTCTTCGAACTAATAACATTGAATAGTCATCTTTCTGGAGTAATAGTTACATTACATCTATATTTTCATCCTTCGAAAAAACGCGTGTCTTACGTTTTAACAACGAAATAGTACTGTATTTTACATTTTATATGTAAACATTATAATTAAATTTGTTGTAGTACAACGTCATTACTTCGCCGTAGTAGTAGTACGAGTTATAAAACTTTGATCTCTAATATAGAAAACTGATGAAAACATAGTCGTATAGGTATCAACAAACGTGCAGAGTACGTAAAAGTAAATACTTTTCCAAATATTTTAGGTAACAGGACCGTCAATTACTAAAACAAAATTTTTCATAGTTATTGCTACTGTATTCAATTTTGCAAAATATTTGGAACGACTCGTCAATTTACGGGGTTGTAAAAATACTAAAAAAATATATGCGATTTTGAGAAAAAGTTTTTAAGAAATATTGTTGCTCTCGACGAGTTATATTACTGGTTAAATTTATTGCACTTATTTCATATACACCTGTATATATATTAAAAAACTGATATAAGTTGATGATGAGAATTATGCACCTCCTTCGAGACTTTTCTGGTTACGCCACTGTTCATTATAAATTCAAATGAACTGAAGTCCCTTGATACACTGATTCTAATCTGATTGTAAATATATTAAAAGGTACATTATTCACCAAAATCAATGGGTAACTTTTAACATTATTTGTTTGTTACTTTTAGGATAAGCGAACACACAATTGAACCCATTAATTTTGGACTAAGAAAAACAAGGGATTATATTTTTCTTCGTTTATGTTTATTTTCGGAATTACGATATTTCCAAGCAAAATACATTTATAATTGTATTCAAGGGTTTAAAACGTTAAATGGCTTACCCTACACAATAGATATTATTCTTGGATACATTGATAATAATCATTCTTAAAATGAAGGAAAACTACAAGCATGTAATTATTGTACTGTTATAAAGTTAATCCTTACTACACAATAAATACTTGGTCTGGTATAATGATCTTAATTTGTTTTCAAAATACTAACATACGTTAACAGTTATTTTGTTATTCTAAACACATTGAACTGAGAATGATTCATTATTAACAGCTATTTATGTAATAAGTTGCGAAAGAAATGTGTTTTAAGCACGCGACGTGAAAATTATCCTACGAGGCGTAGCCGAGTTGGATAACACGTCTAGTGCTTAAAACACGATTTCGCAACGTATTCCATACAAGATTTTTTATACTAGCGTTTTAAAACAGATTATTTATATTTATTTTTTTCAAAATTTAAAAGTAGTCAGGCATCAGTTTCATCTTTTTGTTGCTATGGGATTCAATATGTTGTTTAATAAACATTGATGTCAACGTGCTCGGTGTATAATTTTTCTTGAGAATTTTTGGTAATAAATTTACTTAAAATGAGTGGCTCAGAGATTGACTCTGATATTGAAAATGGTGCAGAGGCTGCATTGGCTACACTGGTTCCAGGAAAATCAAAAAAATTGTATGAAGAAACTTACAAAAAATTTGACAGTTGGTGTGCGGAGAAAAACGTTGGGCACATTACAGAAAAGGTAGTTTTAGCCTATTTTTCGAAATTATCATCCATTTATAAGTCATCCACTTTATGGAGTAATTACTCTATGCTCCGAACTATGATATACCTTAATAAGAATGTGGATATAAGTAAATTTACCAATCTTATTGCATTCTTAAAAAGAAAAGCTAGTGGATATAAGCCTAAAAAATCAAAAATATTCACTAAGCAAGAGATAGTTTGTTTCATGAAGGAAGCTGATGACAAGGATTATTTATTGGCAAAGGTTATGTAAATTGTTGGAATCTATGGGGCATGTCGCCGGAAGGAACTTACGTTTTTACGTGTAGGAGATATTGAAGTTTCTACTTCTTTCATAAAAATTAATATTCTAAATACTAAAACGAATATTTCACGATTTTTAATGATAACTGAAGGGTTTATCGATGGAATCAACTGTTTAGCAATGTTTCGCAAGTACGCACAACTTCGACCTACTCATACTGAACATCAACGGTTTTTTCTAATCTACAGAAATTTTAAGTGTTACACGCTTCCTATAGGTATAAATACCATAGGTGGTATACCTAAAAAAATTGCAGAGTTGCTCGGCCTCCCAAATGCTAAAGAATATACCGGGCATTGCTTTCGGCGGTGTTCTGCAACATTTTTGGCTGATTCGGGAGCAGACATTACAGAGCTCAAGCGACATGGAGGGTGGCGTTCAAGTTCTGTTGCTGAAGGCTGCGTTTAAAATTCTTTGGAAAACAAGAAAGAAATTTCACGAAGAATTTTGGGAGAAAAGTTATAATAGGTATTTAGTACTTTTACTTTTACGCATTAAACTGTCATTTTTAAGCAGTAGTGCTTAAAAGTACTTCATTTAACAACGGAAATGACAATCGAAAAGTTATTGTTATAATACGCTAGTATAAAAAAGGATTAACAATTCTAATATTACCAATGTAACAAATAAAATATAATCATAATACATGTATGTAAATATGTAAAACAAACACTATACGGAAACAAAATCATGCAAAATTACAAAAAATGTCAGCTTTTATTGTTCTTTTAATAAAATTTGAAAGTGGGTGCAACGTACTTTTATTTATTATTAGATACTGTTATTCATACTATGTTGAAATAAACGTCGCTAATGTCATTTACAGTGTGAAGATAGGAGTAAAGATAACCTCAACATCATTCGCCACTAAATTGTAATTTTGTCTCTTTTATAATGCTTTTATAATCTGCGACTGACAAGTTTAAGTCTTTGTCCTGTGTTTGTTTTTTAGGAAAGTAGAAAAACGAACTGTTTCTTTAGTTTGTCTAGTTTCCGGATATGGTACTTTCGTTTTTCTTCAACCTTTCTATAGTACTGCCACAATAGAGTTGACAGAGAGTGAAGTTTGAATTATTTATATTATTACATGTTGGTTTAAACACGCTTTCGGCTTTCCAGGGACAGTAAGATGAGGTATAAGAACAAATGTTTAGTAATATGGAATTGAAATCATTCAAGAAATTTTCTTAAAAAAGAATATAGAAATAGCAATCCACTGGATAACAAGATACTATTTACCTCTCGCTAAGAGAGGTATTGGATTCATGCTAAAAATCGCATATCCGGATTTTAGTGAATAAGCACGTTTTAAGATCCCTAGAATCCGATTATAACATTTTTACGATGATGTCCGTATGTGTGTGTGGATGTGTGTGTGGATGTTGGATCCACGATTTCTCAAATACTATAAGACTAAAGACATTTTTAACTACGGATTCCTCAATCTAACAATAATGGGAAGAGTTGATTAAGTTTTGGTAACAATTGGACAACCGGAGTTAGTTGTTACAAGAAACAAATCATCTAAATATTGTTTATCGAAAATTTATGTAAATACTTATATTAAAGAACGTTAAATTCTTTATTCGATAAATATAAATGCATTTATATATCTTCTATAGATTTAGAGATAAAAAAATTCATATAAAATAATTTGATGTAATAAATCTCAGATCAAACTACTTCAAGGCAAGAAATTCAAATGTTTGTAATTGACACATAAATGCCACTGTCAAAAATATTTGCACATTATTACGAAGATTGATGAACATTATGAAAACAAAAAAAGTCAACAACGCAAAAGAATATACGTACAAAAGAATATAAAAGGAATTTGCGAAAAAATGACGTATATAAAGAAAAAGAAAAGGAAAGTAGAAAAAGAAAATTTCAGGATATTGAATATAAAGAAAATGTATGTATTGTACATAATTTATATTAAAATTTTGCAAATATATGTAAGAATTATTTTGTAGTGAGACATGAATATATGTATTTGTATATAAAAATATTTTTCGTTTTATGCGTAAAACCAGGTAAAATATCTGGCGAGAGGTTATGTGCTGGCCACATCAGAGTTTTTAACACGATTTCGCTCTTAAATGATTAAAATATTACACCCAAACCTCTCACAACACGATGAATATCCACATAGCACGGTATGGTAGCAGTATTAGAAAACTCTTTTAATATGAGTATTAATCTGAAATTTATCTCTTTATTAAAATTTTTGTATTTCTTCCAGAGCTAATGACAAAAACCCGAGGTTTTTAAAAAAGCGTGACCCAGTGGGTATGTTTGGGTTTAATTGGGCTTTTTGGGTATAATTGAGTGTTTTTGAATTATTTTGGGCTTCATTAGATATTTATTATAAATTTAATATTATTATATTTTTTGTCGTATGTATATATATATATATATATATATATATATATATATATATATATATATATATATATATATATATATATATATATATAAATGTATAGAAAAATTTAAAAATCCCTAAACGATGACGTAAACCCATTGATTGGCTGGATGCCCTATATATAATTGAATAATTTTTTTCTAGAATAATTTGGGAAGCAACGCGCAAGGAAAAACGGTTTTCCCATGATAGACGTCTATGTAACGGATTTCGAGCGCCATTCGGTGTATATATATATATATATATATATATATATATATATATATATATATATATATATATAAATATTATGGCTTAACGAATAACAATTACGACTTTCTAGATTTAATAATTGCTTCCAATTTAGATCAAGTTTCATATAGTAAATTAAAAAGACCCCATTGTCAGTTAGTATATAAAAACAGATCTACTCGAAAAATACAATTTCTAAGTACATAATGGATGAAAGTGAGTTAGTAGATACACATCTTATCAAATTTCGTGCCATTGACATCATCCAAAATTTCGCTTTCATGAACAAAAGGAACAGAAACTCATAATGATTATATTTAAGTATATTTATCTCTATTATTAACTATTCTTTTCACTTCAAATAATAATTATTTTTAAATACATTGCAGCACCTGAAATGCAATGAATTCATTTTTATCTTTCCCTGACAGATGTTGGATTCAAGATTCATTTTCTTCCGCGGTGATAGTAATTGTAGTAAGTTAATGTTAATGATTGATTGCAAAATATTTTTCTACGAATTGGATTTATTGGGAGAAAGTGAATTTGCATTATTCTTTTCTTTGTAATACGTGGAATTATTTCTAAGATGGTTTATTTTTCTTGAGAATGTTTTGCGAATTAATTAATTTCCTTATACATATTTGCGAATGTTATTTAGCTGAAAATATAAAAAATAATGTTTAATGAATCGCTAAGATCATAAAGATAATCACTGATTATTTAGGTCAAATATCAATGAAAAACAAATAATATGCGAATATAAATTAAATTATAACCGCAATTTAGCATTTTTGTCTCAAGACACTTTCCTTATTACGCCGTTGATAACTGAGTTAACTTAATTTAAAGATATCCATAAATATAACTAGTATTTATTAGTAAAAATAAAATGAACGCAGGTTATACAGAATGTCTCACAACTCGCGCCCCAGAGCGAATGAGGAAATACGAGACTGCAATCGGATGTGTAATTTCAAAGAAAAAAAAATCTAGCTTAAAAGATATTCGAGAAAAAACGTCTTAAAATTGACCAATCAGAGACCTAGACCTTTAACGTGTGCTTGCCGTAATTTTACGTTACTACGGTTTTATACAAATCAAATCTTATTTAAAATGTGTGGACGACTGTAGTTTTCGAAAAATGTCAGTGTCAAATTAAATTTGACAAGGTGAATAAAAAAAGCAAATTCTTACCATGTATTCAGCCGCTGATTACTTAGAAATGATTATAATTTTCGGAGAATGTGGACGTAACGCCAGAGAGGCAGCACGAGTCTATTCGGAACGTTTTCTGGATAGAAATCTTGTGGATCATAAAGTGATGACACCTTCGCTAACCTAAATTTGTTGACAGTGAAAAGTCAACTCTAAAGTATCAAAATTACAGTAATGACTTACTGTACTGTACTTTTGTTTACAAATTTTGTAACTCACTAGTAGTATTTTTAAAACCTAGCAACCAGTTTTATTTTGTAATAATATCATCACACCTCAAGATATCCTTCCGGGATTGGTGGATTAAAAAGTCTTGTAACTCCGTTAAGCAAGAAGCCGCAAATTATTTTCTTCTATTTGTTGGCAACCTATTGTCGTCGACAGGTGTCAGTTCTGTCTGGGGCGCGAGTACATTCTATATAGAATAACAAGACAATATACTCGTCTCGTAGTTATTTACATTGCATGCTACATAAACCTATGTCACATCCGTATGATTCTGTGCGATGTACAATGAAACTTGCTGTGCGTCGCACAAAATCATATATGAAACCATGTGCTACTCATTTCTCGACGATACAACCAAACCTATCTTCAAACTTGTACTAATATTAATAATAAACAGTTTTATTTACTGGCTAATGAAAACTACTGTCCATTATTGCAATTGTTTCTTATTAAAAACACAGTTTCCATAGCATACTAAATTTAATTTAAATTAATTTAGAATAAAAGGTGAATAACTACAAAATATTGGTTTTAGCCAAAGGATACCCTAATAACATAGAAAGATAACACAAAAAGGAACTCAAATAAATAATAAAATATAGGGTGTTCCATTTGAAAATGATGAGTTATATATAGTCACGTGAAATTGAGTAAATTTGATTCTCTTTGTTGAACACCTTGTATAATTATATTTTTTTAAATTGTATGAGAGTATAGTTATAGTTGTGCAGAAAAATTTTTTCTTAATTTTTACTATTAAAATAACGTTAGTACGCATTTATAAAGCAATGCGTGTATTAGGTCTTTTTTAGAGAATAACGGAATAACTTGGCAACGCCGAGGAAAACTAAAACAAAATTCATATGTGCGTATAGGGCGCGAGCAGTCACGTGCCTCGAGGGACCTTGACGTGCTTAGAACCAGCTGATTTTTGTGCGCATGTCATCTTGACAAGAACATTGTCAATTTGACAAGACCAATGTTTTGACTTATTTTGATTTTGAATTGCTAAAATGTTAATATTTTAGAATTAGAAATAGGACAAAACATTGGTTTCGACAAAATGACATTGTTCCTGTCAATATGACATACGCACACAAATCACCTGATGCCAAGCACGACAAGGACGCCCGAGTCACGTGGCTGCTCGTGCCCTATATATTGATAGGGTAAGTTCGGGAGAGATGGCTTACCGGGTGAGACGACTTTTGTGCCAAAATTCTAATAATAGTAGAACACATCGTTCTACTATTATTTGGATTTTGGCATAAGAGTCAACTCACCCGGTAAGCCATCTTTACCATAGGTAAGTCAAGTATATATGTTTTTATTTTAAAGATTTATATATTATATATAAAAATAGTCAACTCACTGTTACTTTATGAATCACCCTCGAATCCCTTCAAGCTTAAATGCAATGAAATTTATAATTTGCAATAGTGACATAACCTATAACGTGAAAATAGAAATTCCCAGTTATGTAATATCTGCAATGTATGTGCGAGACAGTTTGCTTGCATCAAGTGCTTTCTTCGATTCGTGAAATTATTGTAAACAAATTGCAATTAAAAAGATATCAAGCGAAAACTTGCAAATGTTTAAACCATATGGTTCACTGCATTTCACAACAGTCGAAATTGTTACAACTAGCACGTGAAATTTAAGTCATTTTCTACTTTAAACTTCCTTAAATGGACATAAACGTTATTAGACATAAACGTTAGATAATTTCTAATGTTTATATGCACACACAAAAATTTGAATAATTTTAATTATACAGGTCATAATTTCATGAATAAAGTTGTTACGCTTTTGATATTTAGTGATACAGATGGTTAATTTTATTGTAAATATGTTCAAAATATGTATAGTTCAACAATAATATATTTCAGCATTATTTCCTTCCACTTAAAAGCTGCCCCTAAACTATCTTCTTTTAGAATATGTTCAAACTAAATTCTGGGATATTTAAAAACTGTCAAAGCTGTTAAATAATTTCTGGTGACTTGAAAACTAACAGTGGCGGCCTGTCAGGGTGGGCAGGTGAGGCAGTGCCGCACCAGAAAAGAAATAAAGCTGTAAATAATGTAAAGTAGTATGTAAATCAAATTTCAACTTATTCCATTAATGCTTGTCTTTATAAATGTCAAAAGAATAATTTAAGCCATTACCATAACTAATCTGTAATGCAGTTCACCTAATTTACACCCTTTGAAGTGCTTGCCTAATGTTTTTGATACGGCTTTCATTCATACGTGCGCTAGACAGCGCTGTTCGAGGTAGTGCTTCAAATACAAAATGCAATGAGAGGATAAAAGATAGTTACTTTACATTCCACACGACCCTTAAGTGGGGCTGCAGTCTGTTAATACACCATCTTATCTGGCTTTTTAGAGCTTGCATCACCCTCACTTATGTTCCTCTTAAGTGGAGAGAAGTTAAGGTAGTATACATTCCCAAACCTGGACGTTTAGACTACTCAACACCTAAATCATATCGTCCAATAAGTCTTACCTCAGTTCTCCTCAAAACTCTGGAAAGACTTTGCGATAGATATATTAGGGATACTGCACTGGTTTGCAATCCACTTCACCCTAACCAACATGCTTATACTCAGGGTAGATCGACTGAAACTGCTCTTCATGCTGTGGTCAGCACGATCGATAAATCTATGGAATATAACAATTCCACCCTGGGAATCTTCATAGATATAGAAGGGGCTTTCGATAAAGCCACCTTCGATTCTATAGTCAATGCTCTAGAGGAACACGGAGTTGAACTTCCTCTGTGCATATGGATAAAATTCATGCTAGAGCATAGAGTAGTACAATTTTCTTCCGGGGAAACTAATATTACAGGATATGTCACCAGAGGCTGTCCACAAGGTGGCGTTCTTTCGCCCCTTCTTTGGGCAATGTTGGTAGACAGCCTTCTGATACTTCTTAACAACAATGGATACCACACCATTGGATATGCAGACGACATTACAGTTCTGCTAAACGGCAAATTTGAGAACATTCTTGCCAACTTGGCAAACAACGCTCTTAAGTTGATCGAAAACTGGTGCAAGGAACACTCCCTTTCGGCAAATCCAGCCAAAACAGAGATAGTCCTCTTCACTAGGAAACGCAAAATTGGCGATATTAGAATGCCGAAACTCTTCAATCAAACTCTAAGTTTATCAAGCAACTTAACTGGAGTCTACATTTAACCAATAAAGTGGAAAAAGCCTGTATAGCCTTTTGGCAATGTCGCCGTGCTTTGAGTCGAACTTGGGGCTTCACACCTAAGCTCACCCTCTGGCTATACACAGCCATTATCAGGCCAATGATTACATATGGTGCTATTGTCTGGTGGCCCAGAATCAGACAATCCGTAGCAACATCTAAACTAGAACATGTACAGAGGCTGGCATGTTTAGCAATAACTGGCGCCATGCGCACTACACCAACGGCAGCAATGGAAGTTCTTCTATGCCTTCCCTCTCTTAATATCTACATTGAGGAGGTTGCACTGAAGTCTGTCTTGCGCCTTTTCCAACTAGGTCTCTGGCCTAAAATAGGAGCAAACAGTAAACACTGCTCTATCTTCAAAGAAGCAGCCTTGCGGGCTCCACTTCTACAGATGAGTAACGACTACATTGTTCCAAAATTCTATTTTGAGAAACTATATCAAATTAAACTAGACTGTCAGACATCCTCTATACCTGACATTCTCATTTTTACTGACGGCTCGAAGAGTGGGACAGGGTCCGGCTCAGGAATCTTCTCCGAACAAATGAACCTGTCTGTCAGTATTCCCCTTGGTGCCTATGCCACCGTCTTTCAATCTGAAATTCTAGGTATCCTGCATAGTGCACTACTAATTAAAGAACATAAAGTTCAAAATAAGTATATCAGGATAGCTTCAGACAGCAAAGCAGTTCTTAAAAGCCTCAGTGGATTTAAATTCACTTCAGGTCTGGTTGAACTTTGTCATCTTGCATTGTCAGATATATCCAAAAACAATGTCGTGGAACTCGCTTGGGTAAAGGGACACAATGGTATTGAAGGTAACAACTGTGCCGATAATCTAGCTAAACAGGGTTCGTCTGATTCACCCTGGGGCCCAGAGCCTATGCTACCCCTAGCCAAATCGGTCCTTCACAATATTACTCGAAACATCACTCTTGAAAAATTTTCAGCTGGTTGGAGAAATATATCCACCTGTAAACAAACGAGGAATTTTATTCCTAAACCAACTTGTAAGTTAGCCAATTATCTCATCAGACTTTCGAGGAACAACCTCAAATTTCTCGTTGAGGTCCTTACGGGACATGGTCGGTTCAACAAACACATGCACCGCATAAAAATCTCCGACAGTCCTCTTTGCAGAGGCTGTGAGATGGATGACGAAACAGTGGAACACATTCTTCTCGAGTGTCCCGCTCTAGCGCTAAAGAGAGGATCCATGTTAGGGGAATTCTGGCCTTCCACGGCCGCAGCTAGCTCAACTTCCCCCGCCGACTTATTAGCCTTCTTCCTGAGCGTAGAATGGCTTCAAGATCGGTAGTTCGGAAGCTGTGCTCTAGGAGGTAGTACAATGGGCCCATTTGTGAGGCCTAAGTGCGCGTGGAGTTTCTTCACCCTCCACCTCAAATCCAGAATCCAGAATCCAGACCCTATAGAGGCCGAGACCGTACGTGAATACAATCAAACGCGGCATACTGACAAATTTTGTAAATAAGTTCACATCTACTGTACATATTGCAAGCCAGATTAAATAATATTAACGATATAAACTAACATAACCTGTCTAGCATTTTTATTATAATAGGCCCTGGTTTGCGACTTCTTTTATTTTTCTTCGAGTTTTTATAGCTTACCTACGTAGGGTTTTTGTATTTTGAATTCTAGTTGAAAACAAAACAAGTGTAATGGCTTCGACTGAGACTTTAAAAGATAAGAACTTCCTATTAAATGATAATAATATAAGGAATAATTCTGAAGATTTTATTTTTTTAATTAACAATAATTAAAACAAAACAAACAGACCATCTCTGCTTTGTTCTGATCTTAGTACATCATTAATAAATATTGGAGAAGGAGGCAAGATGCAACTAACACCTGTTATGATAAACATAACTGGCTTGTCGGCAGTAAAGTACTTAATAAATTATTTTATTGGCCGTGCATACTTTTTACTAGTACTACTAACATACGTAGAGATCACATTGCTTCAACTTGTAAATTAGTACTTTTAAGGAAGCAAAATATTTCTACCGCAATTGATAGTGCAAGAAAAATTGAAATTCAAAATTTTAATTCGAAGGTGGAAGAAATGTGGTCTGGCAATTTATTTTTGTACATGAAAGGGGAAAAACATGCAGCTGCACATCCCTTAAAAAATATAACTTTCAATTATAAGGCATTGAATGAACAAAAAAAAAATTCGCCTGCGGCCATGCCTCACCAAAATTTTGATGCACGTGCCGCCACTGCTAACTAATTACTGGGTAACTTAAAAATTGACAAATTAATGTCAAGCTGACTTAAAAAATTTCAAATTATAATTCGCGATTCGAAAATGCTATCTAGTTAGGGCCATATTTTCACTTGCAATGATACTTTAAATAATTGATTAACTAAGTGCTAACTAACTTTAATTTAAGAACTTAATTTTAAATAACAGATAAGAATGGTATGACTAGCGAATGAAAGTTGACGTTTAAATTATTTTGAATTTTTACTGATATATTGTAATAATTGCATTGATGTCATGGGAGATTATATCGAAAAATAAAATTTAATTGTAAGTTAACTGCATTTCTTTCATAGGCCATGGAAGATCACGTGACCTATCATATGTTTTGTCCCTTTCTCACTTCAGACTCGATCTTCAGCTCTCCATGCTAACTTCAAACTGTACTTTCGACGCAGTGCGCATGCGCCAGTTTGAATAGCTGTCATATTTTTCTAGCAGTAAATTTTAAGAATGAGTTTGCACAAGCGTGGAATTTGTTGCCATTTTGTTATTTGGCGGTTTTTGTGCATATAGCGATTGATTGTGTTATTGTTATTCATTGTAGTGTTTTATTATTTGTTTCTTTTTGTTATCTTGTTTGTTGTTATTTCTTTTATTGTTATTTTCTGTTGTTTGTGAGTATTGTCATTCTTTTTCAAACGATGCCAGTGCGTTGTTGGGTGCAAGTTTGTCGTCGGACTATAATATAAAACTGTTTGCTATCCCATCAAGCACCGATTATCGTGGTAATATTTAAAACCTAATCATATCTGAACATAAGTAATAAGTGACAATTTGTATAGGTAGGGTAGGTAGCAGGGGATATAATTTGGTGCAGCTCTGGCTTATTTCTGCAGTTCTAAATTTAAAAATGCAGCTCTAAATTCAAATTTTGCAGTTGCTTTTACTTCTTTATATATTATTTATTATTCAAATGTACATGAAACAAGTATTATAAAATATATTTTTTGCACGATCGGGTTATTTTTTATATTTACCGATAGTGTTTCCAAGACAGTAGGTCTTATTTACAAATTACTGAACGGTAAGTGATGTGACTCACGTAGGTAAGTGATGTGCTTCACTTATCGTTCAGGAGACGAGACGGTAAATAAATAAAAACAAAAATCAAAGCTTATTTAAAAAATGACAAATAAAAATTTTTAATGTTAAACTAATTTTCAAATCTTATTTTTCTTTTAAATTTTGTGCGTCGATCGTGCAAAAAATAGTATAAGCATCACGAACGTTAAGGAATTACCGATCTCAAACAAACATTGTCTTAGATCAGTAAACTGTCCTTACCGTTCTTAATACTTAATATACTATTTAATGATTAGAATGAGCGTTTCCCGCAACACATCTGAGTATTGTAGTTGTCTTGTAATTCATAGTTTCTGCGTTTGTCACGGCTTAAATATACCTATTCTTTTGTAAGTAAAAAATGTGGTGAAATATCCTTGAACAAAAAAGTGCAACTCTAAATTTTACAAATTATTTCCCCTGGTAGGTAGGTTACATGTGAAAAACAAAAGAGACGTCGTCTGTGGCTCGTGGCCGTTTATATTTATGAGAATATCACTTGCTGACATATTATCGATTACTCAGATTTGATAGTAGGTCGTTGATGAAGCCCTAAATTTATAAATTGTCAATTACTGTTGGTAATATTTGCTTTTTAAGCAAGAATGAAGACGAAGAGCATCCTGATCGTAATACTTATGAATATACATATGATCACATTGTTATCTTCCATTATATTATATTATTGAAGAATTCAATAAAAACCTATTTGATTCTTATTCTCATTTGATATCTTGCTAGAAATGTGACAGCTATTCAAACTGACGCAAGCGCACTACGTCGAAAGTACAGTCTGAAGTTAGCATGAGACAGAGCTGAGGACCGAGTCTGAAGTGAGAAAGGGACAAAACATATTATAGGTCACGTGATCTTCCGTACTCTATAGTCAGGCCGGAAATTATTGGCGCTGCCCTCGTAACTTGAAATTGAGACCCTACAAGTCATGAATTTCGCGCAGCTGACGTGACGTCATTGCCACGTTCTTAAAGTAATTTTACTCTAACATGTATTTGGGGCATTAAAAAGGTATAATACATGTATCCTTATTAATATTAAATTATTTTGTGCATTATTTTAGAATTCAAGGAAAAATCTTTGCATTCTAACAATTTCAATATCCCATGATTTGTATGCAATCAGCTGTTCTAAAAATAATTAATTATAGTGTCTTCATTACAGCGAATTCCTAATTAAAAATTAGCATTTGTAATTTACTGTAAACAATCCCATATAAACAAACAATTGAATATATTAAAATTGTAATACTGCAGCATTTCCTTGAAGATATTGAAAGAATTTTCTAGAAATAACTAGACAATTCTATAAGTATAGCAGATTGGTATACTCAGAAGTGGGAAAAAACCGCCACAATATATAGAAATATTTTGAAATTTATGTTTATACAGTGTTCATTTTAAATGGGCCACCATTGCTATCTCGAGAACTATAAGAGCTACAAAGATGGTTAAATGAGCAAACAATTTCTGTTTCACATATCAGTGCCCATTTTTGGAGCCCCAAAAATCTCTTATAACAATAGTTTAAAATCAAAATATACAATATCGTATAAATCTGATGTGGCTAGCACAATACTTAAAAGTTGCTCATTTGAAGTAATTTTATGTATAATATGAATAAAATAATAAAAATCTGTTGTGGCCAGCACATAACCTCTCGCCAAATATTTTTTTTCTTTTCCTTTATATTCTTTTTTACGTATATTCTCTTGCGTTGTTGACTTTTTTTAATTTCATAATGATGTACAAATATTTTTGACAATGGCATATAAATATTTTTGACAGTGACATTTATGTGTCAATTACAAACATTTGAATTTCTTGCGTTGAAGTAGTTTGATTTGAGATTTATTACTTCAAATTATTTTATATGCATTTCTTTATCTCTAAATCTATAGTAGATATAATAATGAATTTATATTTATCGAATAAAGAATTTAACGTTCTTTAATATATTCACATAAATTTTCGATAAATAATATTTAGATGATTTTTTTCTTGTAACTACTACTTCCGGTTGTCCAATTGTTACCAAAACTTAATCAACTCTTCCGATTATTGTTAGATTGAGGAATCCGTAGTTAAAAATGTCTTAAGTCTTATAAAATTTAAGAAATCGTGGATCCAACATCCACACACACACACACACACACACACACACACACACACACACACACACACACACACACACACACACACACACACACACACACACACACACACACACACACACACACACACACACACACACACACACACACACACACACGCACGCACGCACTGACATAATCGTAAACATGTTATAATCGAATTCTAGGGACCTTAAAACGTGCTTATTCCCAAAAATCTGGATATGCGATTTTTAGCATGAATTCAATACCTCTAAAGTCATTTCACGTATTAAAGCTGCTGATTTTACGTAAATTTATTACAGTAATGTTTAGATAAAATATTTTCGAAACCACTTTCTTCATGTAACTGTTTTATAATAGTTTTATTACAGTTTATAGTTACAGTGAGTGAGCTAAGATGTCTTAATATTATCACAGGTGAAAAAAAAACTTTCTTCAAACAAAACGAGAGTTATCAATGCGTATGTTTGTAAGTATTTTCACTTTCTCTGTACTGTATTGAACATTGGAACCAATTATTTATATTGCATGTGAAGAGTAAATATCACTTTTAAAATAATAAAAAAAACACCTGACGTTAAAACTAACTGTTTATTGTTATTATTATTCGTTTCAAACCATATATCATATACATAAATAATTCAAAATACACAATAAATATATAATACATTGCAACAAATTTTTCTCACTCTTTACAAACTGAAGAGACCGATTTTCGGTAGCGAAATACCACATCCGGGCCACATGGAGTGAGTTAGCTGAGCACTTGTTAAAACCATATAAATAGTCAAATTTGGATATCATAGGCCTGATGTATCGCCCGGCATAAACTAGGTCAGAGAGGATGCATCTTCTCCGGAGATTCTCTCCTTGTGCCAGAGGAAAAACTGTTCGCAAAAACTGGCAGAGAAGTGGCATAGCTAAATTGCATTCATCCAAAAAATTGCACAGTTTATAGCAGCTGGTGTTGTTTATTTTTTGAAAGAATTATTGTTTGTGTGAAAACTGTATTTCATTTTTTTTGTGTCCACATTTATATTTTAATGAGCCGGTTTCACATTTTTTAAGTATGTATTTATATTTATCTTTATTTTCGTAAATAATTAAATAAAGAGATTGGCGCCAGAAATAGTCATATGAAAAACAACACCCCACTCCTGTAACGTCAGAGCACATACAGTACGTCATTCATAGCCAATAGGAAAACAGTTTACGTTATTTATATAAATAAAAGTAGACGATAGTTTGTCACATGTATAACTATATGTGCTCTGACGTCACATTCTGTTTCAGATCACGTGTTTTTTTTCAAAATATTACACAAATTTCAATAATTAATTGTAAAATATCTAAAAGATATTTCGTGATATTTTCAAATTTGAGGCTCTTTAAAGAGCAATATTTTTAAAAATTTAGTACTTAAAAGTCATATAAAAATTCTTGCAACAGACCTATTGTTTAATTTAGATTATCAAAACAATAACAATGAATACAAATAAAATAAACAAATAAAGTATGAATTCGCGGCCTATTTAACTTTTAAAACAAAAACAATGCTTTCTCGTTAATTTTTTACATTCACTAAAAAAAATATTTGACAAGCTTAATTTAATTTTTAAAAACAATATAAGTATAGTAATAAAATAATTTATTGTTAGTATACTTTCGCTACTTTTTTTCGGCGAACGAATGCCATTGACCTTAGTCTAGATTTGGAACAAATTAACACATCTTACATTAGACAAGATTGCAACACTTAATTATAATGAACTATTGTACTAATTATATTTGGCAATCGGCATACTGATCTACATTAATTTAAGTTATGTTAATTATTATAAATGATACTTAAATAGCATTTGCTAAAAATTAATACTGAATTACTAAACATGCAAGCTAATTTTATTTTGAAACCATACACTTTCAAAATAACATATTAACCCAATAGTACCTACGTATATTTTAGTTACTTTTTCTGATACAGGCTGTAGCCTAGAAACTTCCCGTTTCTGAAGATGAATAAAATGAAAAGTATTGCTGATAAACAAAATTTATTTTTGTGTGTATATGTGTGTGGATCATCCAATCTAACTCAAATACTATCATTTAGAAAATTTTGAAACCTTATATTTCGAACTATTTCTGTAATAGAAAGAGTCCATTAGATTTTGGTGAAAATCGGCACTTTACTAGAAGCTCAAAATAGTTTTTCTTCAAAAAATACCTTTAAATGTTATTTTTTCAAGTTTAATGTTATTATAAAAATTAAAGATTATTAAATTTTCTATAGATTTGCATTAATATTTTTTCTATATAATTTATGGATAAATTTATAAAATTATATATAATTTAAATCCCAGGTCCTACGCTTTAAACAAACAAAACGCAGTTATTCAAATTTATGTAACTGACAGATAAATGTCACTATCAAAGAACTAATCATTTCAAAATAATATTAGTAACGTTTTAAAAAGAAAAAAGTAAATAGAACAATAGAAAAGGAATTCAATACAGTTTCCAGCATAAGTAAATATGTAGGTCTGTATTTAGATTAATAAAAATTAACAATTCACAAAAATGTTTAAGCTAATCCTCATTTTTGGATTAGTGAATTCTATTTTATCCCGATATTTAAAATATAATCTTCATTTTATTGTAGTTCCGGTGGCTCAATGGTTAGAGCAACGCCTCATGTCATGAGTGCTCTCGGGGCTCTGGGTTCGAATCCCACTAAGGCACGGAATTGTGTGAATGTGAACCCACTCTGTAATTGGGATTTAATCCTGTTGAGGGGTTTAAAAAAAGGTAATTACTTGGATTAGATTAAACTATATTTTAAGAAATAAACTATCAAGATTAGAGTAAAATTCGCTAATCAAAAAATAAGGATTAACTTAGTCTTTTTTGAGACTCGGGCTGTAACTGGCGAGAGGTATTGTGTTGGCCACAACAAATTTTTACCTTCCGTCACCTTTGGTAAGGAAGGTATTGTCTTTGGTCAAAAAATTCGGTGGTGAGTTTTTGACGAATAAGCACGTTTTAGGGTCCCTAGAATACGATTTTATTATTTTTACGATGATGTCTGTATGTGTGTGTGTGTGTATGTATGTGTGTGTGTGTGTGTGTGTGTGTGTGTGTGTCTGTGTGTGACAAAATTTTCTAATGCGATAACTCTAATACTACAATTCCAAAAATTATAATTTTTTCGTATTCCTCTTCGTTACATCCATGTGAAGAGCTGATTAGATTTTGGTTATAATTGGTCAACCGGAAGTACCCTCATTTGAAGATTTTAACAGTTTTTCTAGAAAAAACGATGTTAAATATCATTTTTTCACATTTAATGTTATTATAAATATTAAAGAATTATTTATTCTCTATACGATTTGAATGCATTTTATACTTCATATTAAATGGATATAGAGTTAAAAAATTATAAAGAAATTAAATATCATATATATTAGTCAGCTTTGCTATAACTCTGGAAACAGCTGCGATACATTAAGAAAATTCTGATTGAAAGGTGTCAGTGTCAAGTGCAGTTGACAGTATGTTTATGTTATAATTTTACTGGAAATATAGGATCTTTTGTTAGAAACTTTCTGTATGGAATTAGTACAAAATACATACAACTGCCTTAAGGTAATGTACAAGAAATATAATCTTTTGCAACGAAGTTTCTGTATGACATTTATACAAAATACATAGAACTGACGGAAGGTAATGTGCTGGCCACATCAGATTTTTTTAAAATAAGTTTAATTAAAGATTTCCAATTATGGAATCAAATACTAGGTACATATCCGTTGAACCGTATTATAATAGTTATTAATATATTTTGCAATAGGATATTAGAATTACGAAATATAATTTCTATTTATTATATGCGAATACTATAAATGCAAATCGCAAATACTTAATATTAAAATAATTATTACTTTTCCAACAGGAAAAAGTTTTCCGGAAGGTTTATTATTCTAATATTGTTCCTGAGCCACCACATACAGAAAGACAAGGTCAAAATACTTATGATTAAGAAATAATGGAGAAAAATATATTTCGAATATGTGGGGTGTGTATCAACAGAATATATTCTGATAATGCTGAACACAAAAGTCATATTCGTTATGATTATATAATAAATTTTATTACAAAAATATTTAATGTTTGTTGATAAATAAAAAAACACGTGTTTACTAGTGGGTGGTTTCTGTCAGAACATATCTTAAATGCCATTAAAGGACTTTGTAAATAAAATATATCTAATGACTTGCCCATGGCACATTAAAAAATAAAAACGATCCTCCACTCTTCCTCAAATAATATATGTGTATGTGGATCCTTTACTCTAACTCAAATAGTATCATTCAGAAAATTTTGAAACCTTGTATTTCGAACTTTTTCTGTAATGGAAAGACCCCATTAGATTTTGGTGTAAACCGAATAACCGGAAATGGCACTTTACTAGAAGCTCAAAATAGTTTTTCTTCGAAAAATACCTTTAAATGTTATTATTTCGAGATTAACGTTATTATAAATTAAAGTTTGTTAAATTTTCTATAGATTTGCATTAATACTTTTTCTATATATTTTATGGATAAACTTATAAAATTATCTATAATTTAAATACAAGAGCGTACGCTTTAAACAAACAAAACGCAGTTATTCAAATGTATGTAACTGAATAATAGATGGAGTCTAAGGTTAAATTTAACTAAAACTATTATAATTACCCCTTAACCTTAAAATTAATTTTAACAAAAACTATATACGCATTTCGAGAACTAAGTTCTCATCATCTCTGGACCAGAATTGTTAGGACCTCTGGCATGGTTGACATGTTGAGTAATCTTTACTACTGTGTTTAACTTTCACTTGTTGTATTACTGATGATGAGAACTTAGTTCTCGAAATACGTATATAGTTTTTGTTAAAATTAATTTTAAGGTTAAGGGGTAATTATAATAGTTTAGTGTATGTAACTGACAGATAAATGTCACTATCAAAAAACTAATCATTTCAAAATTATATTAGTAACGTTTTAAAAAGAAAAAAGTAAATAGAACAATAGAAAAGGAATTCAATACAGTTTCCAGCATAAGTAAATATGTAGGTATGTATTTAGATTAATAAAAATTAACGATTCACAAAAATGTTTAAGCTAATCCTCATTTTTGGATTAGTGAATTGTGTTCTATCCCGGTATTTAAAATTTAACCTTCATTTTATTATAGTTCCAGTGGCTCAATGGTAAGAGCAACGCCTCATATCATGAGGGCCCTCGGGGCTCCGAGTTCGAATCCTACTAAGGCATGAATGTGTGTAAATGTGAACCCACTCTGTAATTGGAATTTAATCCTTTTGAGGGGTTTAAAAAAAGGTAGTTCCTTGGATTAGATTAGACTATATTTTAAGAAATAAACTGCCAGGTAATGGCGGGAGATATTGCGTTGGCCACGCCAGATTTTTTCTAGAATAGATTGAAACTATTGTCATACAGAGACTGTAGGTAGGTATGTATTATCTTTGATAATCTTATTCTTAAGTCAAAAATAAATACTAAAAGGAAAAGGAAAAACAAAAAATAACAGTTATTCTTAAAAAATAATTAATTTGATCATCGCAGGATGTTAAAACAATTTATCGCGTTGTCGGACTGTGGCTGACTGTTTCACGGGTTATACCCATTACCAGCAACGAGGGGCCTTTTATATCTGCGGGGCCCTGGGTGCAGCCCTTAAAGCCCATGCCTCAATCCGCCCCTGATCCGTAAATTTTTTTCATAATTTAAAATTTATTGATATTGTCAATTTATACACATCCCAATGCAAATCCTTTTTAAATTGAATTCCTCCAATGTAAATATTTTGCAATATTTGGTGTTAATGTAAATCAAATAATATATTTGCCAATTCAGGGCCATAGAATATCAATATTTACTGGTCCTTCCTAAAATTCAGAGGCTGACAAATATTTTAATAAATGAACAGAAATAATATTTACTCAAGTTGCGCAGATTTTTACTTTTAAATGTATGAAGAGAATGAGAAAGTTTTCGATGCCGCAACAATTAAGAAAGGGTAAATAAAGGAATAAAACTTGCAATACGACAGTACCTGTACGGTGTTCTACTTTTAAGTTGTTCGTATATTGAATGACTGTTTTTTAACTATACTTATGAATTTTTTCCACATTTTATAAAAAAAATATAAATGAATGGAAATAGTTATGCAACATTTAAATTTATGGTTTATTATGGAAAAACATGCATTTGCACATCTCTTGAAAAAATGTAACTTTCAATTAAAGGGCTTTTGACCTTGAATGGAAAAAAATTTCACGCATTTTTTTCTTCTGGAGGCTAGAATTTGCGCGATGACATTCTAACTTTGTCTTGAGTGTAGGGCTGTGCGATCTTTGAAATTAGAAATCGATTTTCGATCTTTTGCTCAAAATACTATATCAAAAAATCGATTTCAATAAATGATCAAAAAACGATTGTAATAAAAAATCAAAACATCGATTCTAATAATAGATCAAAATCGATTTTAATAAAAAAAAATCTGGTGTGGCCAACAAAATATAGCTTTATCCATAATATATGTAGAAAAATCTTTAACTTTTATAACACTAATCTCGAAAAAAAAATAACATTTAAAGGTATTTTTCGAAGAAAAACTATTTTGAGCTTCAAGTAAAATGCCAATTCTTGTTTTCCGATTTAGACCAAAATCTAATGGGCACGACTAAATTAGTCAAAATGGATTCAGGGATGGTCAAAATGGATATGTTCGTTGAAATCTGAAAACCGAAATTTTTCGCGATTACAATACTTCCTTTACTTACTATATACAAGGAAGTAAAAACCGATCTTTCAGAATCTACAAGATCGATATATTTTGGTAGAAAGATCGATTTTCCGGAATTCGGATAAATGTGTTTTATTTGATTGATTTTTTTGGAAAAAAAAACATTTTTTCATTTGATCAGTCTATTTGAAAAAAATCGATTTTTCAATAGGGGATTACAGTGCAATTGGTTTAAGACAAATTAGGAAAAAATATTGAAAGTATATGCTTAATAATAAATATTAATAAAGAAATGAAAAGATATAATTGAAATACTTCGGAAATAAGGGGATTTTTGTTATAGCAGCTCGTCACTCATATGAATTCCATATATATTATTTTGATTGGCGACTCAAAGACGGCCTATAAATATATAACGAATACCCAGTTAGGGGCGGAGCCTACTACTAATGGTAGTAGAGAAATTCAAATAGCGGAGGCGTAGCTATCAGTCCAGTAGTGCAATTCTCAAACAGTTTTTATTTGAATATAAATATTTTGCATTAAAGTTAATAATTAAATACATTTCAAATTATAAATTATGTAGACTTGTACAGTATAATATTCATTTATTTTTTATAAATATAATTTAGAAATAGTATATATTTCAAGAACATTTAAGTCCACGAAGAAAATAGTTTGATATAAAAACTTATATTCGTGACGTCACATCTATATTTTCAAATTTCATAGTACTATAACTCGCTTATTAATAGGATTTTTTTAACCGACAGTCTTAGTTTTACTTATACGTTCAGTTGAAATTATATTTTAAAAATGGTGGAATCCCCTATTAATCGATCTTTTTGATAAATTAATTTTTTCGATTGATCAATCCGATGTTTTTAAGAAAGATCGATCAATCTATCTTTGTCGCAGCCCTAGTTTTGAACACAGTGAATGAGTCTGCTGATTTGAGTTAGGGTTGCCCACTTTTTGGTAATTTAATACATACTACACCTTCTTCATATTTCCGTTTAGTTCGGTAAATAGTCGTCTGTCCAATATTTTGATCCCCAAAACCGTTAACAATTTTAGATTTTGGCTATCTGTCCAACTAGACTATAGATAAATTTGCATAATTCAAGTTTGTATGGCATCTTTAAAAACTTTTTCCTGTAATTTTAACGTGGTATAGTATAAAACAACTATTATGTATTTATTATATACAGGCCCTGGATATAATAAATACATAATAGTTGGCCCTGGATTCCTCATTTAGTAATAAAATTTGGAGCATAAAACTTTTGTTACATACGTTAGGCAGTAGTAGAAGTTCAGAAAGAATAATTGTCAGAAGATATAAATTGAATTGAAAACGCTTTATAGATATTGAAATACGTATTAGCCTTGATTTACTCAATATATTTAAATCAAATGTATGTACTCGTTATAAGTGTTTCAATAATTATAGTTTTCTGAATTAGAAATGATGTCTTCTAAAATACAGTTATTTTTCTGAATAATGCTTTTTGAAATGAAATTAATTATTCTCAATTACATATGAAGTACCTCGAGGGAAAAGAATGATTGTTTCAAATGGTATTTTAAAGGATGCCAAAACGGTAATAGTCCTTAGATACACGCCTTAGAAATTACTATACAAGAGCTAAAAGGATGAGTGTCCAAGTGTCAGGATATAAAATGAATGTCCATTCGTATGTCTATTTTCCATTCACTCGCAGACACATCAATAAATTTTCAGATGATTCCCGTAACTTCAAATGTACGTGAACGTGAGTTCAATAACGATTACGATTGTCAACTGAACTTTCTCTGCTTTGTTAAACATAGCCATAACTTAAAGAGTTAAGCATGACTAATAAAATCAGACAGTTGTTCACATCATTGATACTTTCAGACTTTTTATTATTATGCACTTTACATAATAACATATTATAAACCGCAAAAACTGCAAATTTATTGCTATAATTTGTGAAACACAGGCAAAGGAAAAATTCTAGACCTAAATTTGCATTATTAAAATATTTTTTCTGAAAGCGAAACGAAATTCCTATTTAACATCAATTTTTATTGATTATTAATATTTAAGGTGCATTCACAAATGAATATTATGTAATGACTCCATTCACACTTTAGAATTTAGGGTCTCTAATCCAAATCATAAAGCTAAACATTGCAAGGTCCAAACTTTAGGTTTATGATTTAGTTTGTCGTCACAAACTTCACCAATGAGAACGAGTCTGAAATGATATAGATATATACACCCATCTCTATTTAGTATCCACTTGGTGGATTCGGCTTTTTAAACAAATGCGAGAACATGGAGACTGTCATAACTTAATTGCTGAAATATAACCAATAATGCCAAGCGAATGACAGTTTCACGGCGCACAGGTGTCTTGTTGAGTACTGCTCTACCGATATTTTAATCTTGTTTTTGAAGCATTTACACATATGTCTGTACATATCAAAACTAATTTTCAGGTAATTTAAACTTACATTTATGAATGACTTAAACCTAAACAAAAACTATAAACCTAATTTTCATTTGTAAATTCACCTTTATAATTGTGTTTTTACCTCCCGTCATACCGTAGGTAAGGATTTTTTCTAAAATTACTTCAAGCTCTGAACAGATTTTCGTGAAAAATATAATAGAATATATTCAAAAACTTGTCAAATTTAGTATTGAAGTCTTTTATGTAACGGGAAGCAACATACTAGATTTTGGCTAAAATTGATAAACCGGAAGTGATACTTTATTTGAAGCTCTGAATAGATTTTCGTGAAAAATAAATTCATACAATCCAAAACTTTTGAAATTTGGTATTTAAGACTTTTATATTAATGAGAACGACATACTAGATGTTTTATAAAATTGATAAACCGGAAGTACTACTGTACAGGAAGTTAAAAACAGATTTTCTTGAAAAAATATATTAAAACATGACTCAAAACTTCTCAAATTTGGTATTAAAACTCGTGTATAATTTGAAACAACATTAGATTTTGACTATACCTCTATGATAAACCGGAAGTCGTACTTAATTTGGAGGTCTTAATATCGGGGTATTATCCAATCAAAATACAAGTTCAAACTGCACCTATCTTCCACCACTCTATAGTTAAAACGGATAGAGTATAATATAAAATAAGCATTTATAGATATTACAAGTTTTTTGGTGGAGGAGGTAGTTAAACTCCAAGGCCAAAAAAGGATTATTACTATTGCCTTCTTTCAAAATGTTAATTTTTGCCGTAATATTATGAGATTATGATATCATTATTTCATGGATCAATTTTTCTCTTTGTGCAAACAGAGACGAATTAAACAGTTCGCAGGCACAATACAGTCCGCGAAATCTAATTTTGCGGCCGTTGTTATGGTAACTGCCGCGAAATTGAATGTAACCTAAAATCTCTTTGACACCTGACAATAAGTTTCCTGATTTGTTTTTTTTTTAATAAATACAATAGATATACATAATAACTTTTTCTTCTTTTCAACGATTTTTTACAAAACTAATTGTTTTGTTTATCAAATGTCAATACCATCAAAGCCGCCATTTTATAACAATAAATTAAACTATTTAAACACAGTAAAAATTTATAATTACATATTTTTTATGGTTGCACAAAAATTAGCGTCCGCGAAATCCTTTAGCGCTCTCAAGATAGTCCTGCCTCGGCCGCAAACGGCTTCGGTAACAGTTTTTCTCTCGGATCGCTAAAGAGTGATTTCGCGGCATTGCGCGGCCTTGATATACAAATAACTATTAACCAAAAATTAAGACTGTAATAAATTCAACTAAACATTAATAACAATTGGAAAGAAAATTTCTGGATACGTCAATTATTAACATAGCTCTGATGATGATTCATTAGGAACCGAAACGTCGGATCTTTAAATAAATGACAATTGAATAAAATCATTTTACGAGGACTGCATCTCCAATCATTTTTTTTTGCATTAATGACAATACTTATTTATGTACTACAGGGGTCATGTTAAAATTGTTGAGAATAAAAAAATCAGATCATTTTAAACAAATATTCATCTGTCATTTAAAATTAAGTTGACAAAACTAACTTATAACTTAATTCATAATTTTTAACTCCCGTCATACCGTAGGTATTTAAGATTTTTATAGTAATAAGAACAACATGTTAGATTTTTTTCTAAAATTGATAAATCGGAAGTGATACTTTAAGCTGTGAGCAGATTTTCGTGAAAAATATAATATAATTTAGTATTTAAGACTTTTATATACCTAAAGGGAATCAACATATTAGATTTTGGCTAAAATTGAAAAACCGGAAGTGATACTTTATTTGAAGCTCTGAAGAGATTTTCGTGAAAAATAAATTAATCAATCCAAAACTTTTCAAATTTGGTATTTAAGACTTTTATATTAATGAGAACGACATACTAGATGTTTTCTAAAATTGATAAACCGAAAGTACTACTTTACAGAAAGCTTTAAACAGATTTTCAAAACTTCTCAAATTTGGTATTTAAAACTCGTTTATAATTTGAAACATTATATTTTGACTATACCTATATAATAAACCGGAAGTGGTACTTAATTTGGAGCTCTTAACAGATTTTCGAGGAAAAACATAATAAAATATAATCTAAAATTTGGTATTACAGACTTTTCTATTTATTGGAACAACAAATTAGATTTTGTTTACAAACGATCAACCGGAAGTGATAATTTACTTTTAGAATTGACGGGAGGTCATGTGTTGGCCACATTAGATTTTTTTAAAGTATCGCTGTGAGTGAAAATAGGGAATTAATTAAAGATAATTTATTATTTACGGGCTAGAAAATTTTCGTCTGAAGACGCTTTAAATAGTGTATGCATAGCGATTTTGAACTAAAAACCTTTTGAAAACTCAGTAATTGTTGAAGAGTACATTAAATATATTTAACGTCCGACTGGTATGTTATTATTATCATAAAAACCCTGCTTTCTGAGTTATATACCAAATAACACCTTAGAGCGTGTTATGAGTTGTTGCTATGGTAATATTGTCAATAAAATGATATTGATACTGGGATAAAGCCTAAAAACAAGCAAAAGCTTTCATAGCCTACCTACTCCGTAAATTTTTTAAAACTTTCTGATCCGTAATCCGTAGAATATTAAAAAATATAGTCGTACGTTAAACGTTGAACGCACCACGGGAGTTAAACGGACAATAATGCCTTCGGTCAACGTACACATCTCGAGCCACAGGCCCTCGAAAAGTACACTGTTGACCTCAGGCATTATTTTCCTTATAACACCCTTTATACGTTAATTAATAAAATAAAACACCAGTGAAAAAAAATTGCACTTACTTTTGAGTGCCCACTTCGCTCCACTCTTCAACCCATTCAAATATCCCATCATATTAGCTCCACAAGCGGCCGTAATCCTCCCCTTTACATCCGGCCACGACTTCCTCAAAGCCTCCCCGTTGTAAATATCCAAATCCCTTGCCAACCCAACCACTTCCATGGTGCCGTTGTCCACATTTTGCCCCAGCACCCCAACTAGGCTCAGCAACAATATCGCGAGCCCCCTCATTTTAATACGATCGAAAGAACACAAGCGTCACTTTGTTTTCGACTTAGATCATACTCGCACCACGTAACGACCGCAACTGAGCGTCGAGCGCGTCGTAAACGGACCAACGCTTTCACCCCACGGTAGTTCACCCACTAGGTTATCTCACTGATTGTCACTTTCACTGACGCATTTACGAACAATCACGCAATGTTTCATTGAAGATTTGTTCAAGATTGTTGACTGAAAAGAAAATTGTTGGTTTGGACAATAATGTGAGAAAGTTTTTAAACAAATAATGTAACAAATGACAGAACTTGCTGTCAGGGCCGGCCCAAGCTATAGGCGCATTAGGTAACCGCCTAAGGCGACAAATTTTACGAACTCCACAGCCAGGGCCGATCCATGCGGGTGGGCAGGTTGTGCCCCGCACAAGGGCGCCTGACTCTGAGGGGCGCCGTTTCAAGACAGTAAAGCAAATAATAGTAAATTTTATAAAATGCTCTTATCCGTAAAGATAAAATTAGTATGTAACTTAAAAATTAACGTGGTAGAAGTGAACAATATATTTTTTGTTTGCATTAGAGCTCTAGTTATAAGTAAAATAATTATCGTACCAATCGGTTTGTTATTATTCTCGCATTGTTAGACTGAAATAATAACTTTGAAAATGTTGATTACAACAAATAATACATTGATTATAACTCAAGAATATTTAAATACCTATGGGTGATTCATCGGTCTGTCCTCTCTCTATAACTCTTTTATTTTGTCAGATAGAAAAACTCTTCGGATATAATTTATATGATATATTATTGTCTATCTACGTACCATATGCATTTGTATACAGGGTGCTCCGTTTAAGCGCAACAATATGTAACTTTATATTTCTTAATGGAACACCCTATATTTATTTATTTATTTTGATAGTAAATTGGATTCCCTTTAAAAAAGTATTAAATAATAAGGGGTCTAAAACTATTAATTAAAAAGTTATTTACGTTCATAAAAATAGTAGTTCAGAGTGGAAAACCCCATAATATAATACAAAATTTTGATCCTATTTTATTAATACTTATTTTAAACATTACACTAATTCCAAAGAAGCTATTAAAATTTAGTGACAGACTAAATAATGCAAAATTATAATAAATGCTCGAAAACTTGTCCTTCAATTTCAATAGATTTTTCTATTATAAATATTATATTAACCATCTCATCTTTACTAAAATTTGAATTATTCATTTTCACATCAACATCAGCAATGATTAACTTAGAGTATTTGTACAACTTGTTTGTTTAAAATCGAAACAATTGATCAAATTATCCATAGCTTACTTTGTTAATAATATGATAGAAACATATCATGCAACGAATAAAGGTAAATAACTTCTTAATTTATAATTTTAGACCCCTTATTACTTAATACTTTTTTAAAGGGAATCTAATTTACTATCAAAATAAATAAATAAATATAGGATGTTCCATTTAGAAATATAAAGTTACATATTGTTGCGCTTAAATGGAGCACCCTGTATATAAATGGATATGGTACGTAGATAGATAATAATGTATAATATAAATTATATTTGAAGAGTTTTTCTATCTGACTTAAAATAAAAGAGTTATAAATAGAGGACAGACCGATGAATCACCCTGTATACTAGCATTTTGCGAAGAATCAAATGCTTCATGATTTACATACAATTCTGAAATCTTAGTGAAATAATTTTATTTTTATTTTCTACTGATATTCAATCTCCCTTATTTATTATTAAAAAGTAAAGAAGAATTTTCTCTCATTATTATATTGCAAAATAACTGGAAAATTGTTGATTACAACAAACGATTTTAATTATCATATTGATTACAATAATGAATCTAAGAAAATTTGGTCAATATATCAAATCTAGCATTTTTGAAGAATAAAAAGTATAATTTCAACTTTATTTTGCAAATTTGACATCGTGGGATGTAGGGGCCGGGGTCTAAAATATATCTTTGCACAAAGGCGCCTTATACCAACGGAGCAGCCCTGTCCACAGCCATCAACAGCAGTGTCGGATTAAACCATGTGGAGGCCCTTAGGCAATCGAAATCCCCCCCCCCCTAATAATGTTTTTACCACCCAAAAATTTTAATAAATAATTTTATTATACAAAAAATATTAACTTACTGAATAAAACATGATAAGCCACACAACATGAGTGGCTTGTCTTGTTTTAGCAAAAAAATCAAGTATTTCGTTTTAATTTAGTTTGTGATAAACCACATTATTTTGAAATAAATATTTTTTAAAGGCTTTTCGTTGATTTTTTTGCCTCTACCAAAGTATACATGTTAATAACCTCCCTATAACACTTTTTAAAAATAGTTTTAAGTTGAACATTATTATTACCCTATTTATACATTTATTCTTTTTCTAAACTTTAAATTATATGTATTTCTACGAATTTTTCGTTTTGTAGCATATCAGCTTGTTACAATAAGCCCTACATTTATTATAAATACAAAAATTTTATAGTAGCGTTATGCAAAAGAATTATTACGAAAATCAACATAAATGCTAAACACTAGTATGGGGTCTTGTGGCCGCGTGCCTTAGTGTCAGGTCGCGAATCGGGGGAATCTGGTTCGATCCCGACCGACGCCAAATATTTCGGTTTTTAAATGTCACAAAATTGACCCCTGTGGTGCACTTTTGACGCGAGCAATGAGTGCCCGGGAGGTGACGCCTGGTAAGCGCCCGCACGGTGCAAATATTTCATAATTACCGATAACTATGTACAAAGGAGATTGGCACATCCAGCAATGGATAATAAGCCGTGATGATATATTTATTTATTTATTTGGTATTAGTATCATAAAAATGTTTACCTAAAAAACTAATACAAATTCACAACAACAAATATAAAACAAGTGTTGTAAATATGTCATATTTATTATAATTAGATAAAAGTTTTAATTTCAAAAAGAAAACAAAAGACATACATATTTACATAAATATAGTGATCTATATTCTAATTACTGCATTAAATAAGGGGCGCACACAGGATATTTTTTTGGGGGCGGTCCAACTGACCTCTTAGGAAAAAAAATCCGCTTTATTGCTATTTTTTTAAAATTCGTGAGTATAGCCTAATTTTTTGTGAAAAGTAAAGTACGATTTCATGGTTCTTTATTATTTATTTATAAGTTGCTTAGCAGTTTTCCATGTGTATTTGTTGTTTTTATATAATAGTTGTCAATTTTAGGGGCGGTCCGGACCTACTGGACCGCCCCCCTGTGTGCGCCCCTTGTCAATGTAAAGTATAGACACCGCTAACAATTTATTTTATTCATCGAGTTGTAGTAGTAGGGTCTTGTAATGCTGATGGACACTTTTTATTATTGTAATCAAGATTCCATTATTGTAAATAAGCATTTGTTTGTTGTAATAAAAGAAAATAAGGATTTCTATGTTTATAATAAAAAAAAAATTCAAAATCAAATCAATATTATTTTAATCAAATGCAGCGGGGCGCGGGGCCCCTAAAAGGCGCGGGGCCCATAGGCAATTGCCTAGTGTGCCTATTGAGTAATCCGGCACTGACCAATAGTTAAGGGAAAATATTTATAAATTATTTTACGAGACCAATCTCATTTTAGTTCGGTTGCAACGAGTCAATTAAGCATCCCAAATGCTATTTAGACCAAAGAAAACGATTAGATTGGTTCTTTGTACAAACGAACATAAAATTTGATTGTGTATGGTATGACTAGCGAATGAAAGTTGACGTTTAAATTATTTTATAGATGTGGTTTCTTTTGAAACCCTAGAGAAGAATAGAATTGTACGAAATATTCAGGTATGAAATTTTTGCATGAACCCATTGAAATACTGGACTAGGAAAACAGAAATAAATTACTATATAGGTCTGGCTGAAAATAAATGGCCGACTAGGATAACTGAATATCAAAACAGCGGTGCATTTAAAATATTTTAAACATTTTTCGTTAATTATAACAAAATATTTTGATCTTTAAACTATTTAGTTTGGTAATTCTATGAAATAGGACTATTTTTAATTTCCTCTAACAGTAATTCCGACTCGAGGGTTGTTTACACCTTAGACGAACAAACTAGAATTTGCGGTATTAATTTTTTTAAATACATCCCTGAATCCTGTTGCTAAGGTCATTTTAAATGCCTCCTGGTATTGAGTACAATTCTAATCTTCTGTAACGGAATACAGAAGGGTCAGTTTCCTTTCAAATCAAATATGGGGAAATGTTTTCAAAAGAAACCACATTTATTAAATAATCTAAACGTCAACCTTCATTCGCTAATCGCTAATCATACTATACCGCTATTCGACGGATGCATCCATGACGAGGCAGATTTAACACGTCAACAAATTACTGCAATACGAGAACTGTACTGAACCAATTTTAATAAACTTGAAGGGGATGTTGATGAAATAAATAAATAAATATATCATCACGGCTTATTACCCATTGCTGGGTGTGCCAATCTGCTTTGTACACAGATATCGGTAATAATGAAATATTTGCACCGTGCGGGCGCTTACCAGGCGTCGCCTCTCGGGCTCTTATTACTGGCGTGGAGAGTGCACCACAGGGGTCAATTTTCTGCCATTTAAAATTGGAAATATTTGGCGTCGGTCGGGATCGAACCCGGTTCCCCAGATTTGCGACCTGACACTCAGGCATGCGGCTACGGGATCCCATGTTGATGAAGGTTAGTCAATAGTTAGTTTGGGTGCCAATTCATAGATGGCGCTACAGAATATCAGTCCTATATCTTTATAGCCACACATCATGTAAATACGTAGGTACTTAAATAATTGGAGCAGTTAAATTGAATAGAATCCACGAGCCAACATAAGATCCCCAGGTAAGGTAAGGGCGCGTAACTTCGAGAATCGAAAATTCAAAATAAATAAACATTTGCATTTATGGTTATTAAAAATGAAAAAACAATTAAAAAATAGGAAAAGGTGGGCAAGACCAAGGTTCGATAAAACCGAAGGCAGTTTACCTTTGGTCAATAATGACTTTTTGCAAATACATTAAGATCAAGAGCAGTTTTAATTATATTATCCTTAAATCCAGATCGTATTCAAGATAAATTAATAATTATGGTTTGGTTAACATTATTTGGCGATAGGTTACTCAAGAGGATTAAAGATATTTATGAGGTGTTAGAATATCATACTTACTAGGGTAGTATTTGATAATATATTTTCCACTTGAGTCTTTTGTAAAGGGATGCAAATAATATCGAAAAGAGAAGAAATTTTGCAGAAAAAGACATTTTGTTTTGATGTTTACAATATAAACATTTGTTGACAAAAATTTTAATGTTCACTGCAACAATGCTGTTGAACTAATAAATTTAAAACGTCGTTCTAGAAAACAAATAAAATGATATTTATAAAAAATTTCCTACTTAGGCCCACTTTTACAATTGATGGATAAACGATGGTATAGCTATCGGAGGTATAACTTTATCCTAGCAATTATACCTTCGATAAACAAGACTGTCTTTTACAATGCATTTTTATCTGTTAGAGCATTATTCACGAAAGATGACTATTCAAGGTTATTCATGAGCCGTCTGAAATAATATGACTTACAGATAACTTCACTGCATTTCATACCCATAGGCGTGCAACGCTAAATATTTATGGGTACATTTAAACTGAAAAGATACATGTATTTTGTTCGAAAATTTTGTTTCTTTTTAAATAATGCTTTTCTCAAAGTTTTACCTTCTTCATCTACGTTTTTCATAAAACAAAAATATATCTTGATGTAAACCATAAAATAATAATTTGATTTGAATATCAACGCCACTGGATAAACATCAGTGCAGAGGGCAGTATAGTAGATAATTGTGTAACTCTACGAAATACGTCACTCCTATTTTTAGTGTGTTAGAAAGTGATGGCACTATTTACGTATAACTGTTACATCACACAAATTAAATAGACATACGTCAAATAATCTTTACTTTTTTAATACAAAATGTTGCTAAGTTACTGCTATAAAGTGCTGTGTATTCTTTCTTCGAACATATGACCTTGAATAGTCATCTTTCGTGAATAATAGTATAGATAGTTATACCAGGAATTACGTTAAAACACTTTAGGTTGGTATTGGCACAATAAAATTAGCTTCTTGTTGCACCATTTTTCTTCAATTTTAGTATTATTTCTGCCTTCTAATTTACATTTTTCACGATGTTAAATGATATAAATGTTATTTTTGATTCTGACAGTGATGATGATATACTTGATTGACATCTTTCAAACGTATGAATAACAAAACATCGTTCGTGTTTACGTGGTATCCATAAGAACCAGGGATAAAGTTATCCGACATTTATACGATCGATTTCCATGGGATAAGAAATACTGGTGTTTATTCTATCTGAGGTTTATCCGAGGTTTGTAAAATACAATTTCCAATTTTATACCAGGTATAGCGTTATGCGAGGTTTATCTAATGATTGTAAAATTGGCCCTTAATAGTTATCTGAGAAATAACTGTAATGAAAAGATACCGTTATTGATATAACCGAAATCCAATCTCGTGAAAGAAAATGCAAAAATTAGTATAATCCCCTCCCAAACACAAGTAAACTTAATACCTGCTGAGTAGAACCAGCGTCCCCATTAGCAAGTTAAGTCAATCGCCAAATAATATTAACCAAACTGTCAGGCCTGCACAACTCAAAAGTAATCCGGGGCCAAAACAAAACCAGGAATCTAAAGCGCAGATCTAATCTCCATGTTTGGATTTAAAATGACGTCGGATATTATATACTTTTAGGGCCAGTTTTTCAATCTCTGGTTAAAATTTTAACCAACTGTTTCTGTTAGGTAAACAATATTATATCGTTTTGTTGACAGCAATGATAAATATGTCATTTAACAATTCATTTCGTTACAATTTTGTTTATTTAACTGTTGGTTAAATTTTAACCAGAGATTGAAAAAATGGCCCTTAGAGCCGCGATTGATTCGCGGCAAACCAAACACAGTATAAACAAGTACTTATTTCTCCACTCCGTATTAAATACTCTGCGTTCTGAGACAATTTTCCGCTTGCGATTATTGTCACCCATTATTTCTGGGCACCCTGAATTCATGCTATTCATGTTCATGCCACTGACTGGTATACTGCAGTTAATTTTGTTCGATAAAGCGGTTCATGTATTGCTTATAAAAAATCTTAGTAAAATATTTCTAATCGTAGTGCCGCCTTACAGAAATTCTGATAGGATTTATCATTCCTCAGACCGTTTTTCTTTCGTGTCACCGCCAATAAATTATTTGTATGTGTGTGTGTGTGTGTGTGTGCGCGCGCGCGCGCGTGTGTGTGTGTGTATGTGTGTGTGTGTGAGTGTGTGTGTGTGTGTGGATGTGTGTGTCTGTCTGTCTGTGTGTGTGTGTGTGTGTGTGTGTGTGTGTGGATGTGTGTGTGTGGATGTGTGAATGTTGGATTCACGATTTCTCAAATACTATAAGACTTAAGACATTTTTAACTACGGGAAGAGTTGATTAAGTTTTGGTAACAATAGGACAAGCGGAAATAGTAGTTACAAGAAAAAAATCATCTAAATATTTTTTATCGAAAATTTATGTAAATACTTATATTAAAGAACGTTAAATTCTTTATTCGATAAATATAAATTCATTATTATATCTTCTATAGATTTATAGATAAAGAAATGCATACAAAATAATTTGATGTAAAAATTCTCAGATCAAACTACTTCAAGGCAAGAAATTAAAATGTTTGTAATTGACACATAAATGTCACTGTCAAAAATATTTGTATGCCACTGTCAAAAATATTTGTACATTATTATGAAAATAAAAAAAAGTCAACAACGGAAAAGAATATACCTACGTAAAAAAGAATATAAAAGGAATTTGCGAAAAAATGACGAATATAAAGAAAAAGAAAATTTCAGGTTATTGAATATAAAGAAAATGTATGTATGGTACATAATTTATACTAAAATATCCCATAGATTTTGCAAATATATGTGAGAAGTATTTTGTAGTGAGACATGAATATATGTATTTGTATTTAAAAATATTTTTCGTTTTATGCGTACAACCAGATATAATATCTGGCGAGAGGTTATGTGCTGGCCACATCAGATTTTTATTAAAATTTCGATTCTGCAAATATTATTTGTAATGATCTGCAACACACTATACATTTCAATGTAGCGGGAAAATGTACATTTAAGGTGCGTCGCCAATGAGTCAGTTTGTCGAGTGGCAAGGCCGCACGGCAATGAATTAGTACAAATTGTGGTACAATTGTATCGTTATTTGGGACTTTAGTAATAAAAATTATAAGATGGGCATAAGAGGTACGATAATTTAACAGAAATTGAAGTTTATTTTGGTGAATCTAAAGGTAAAATGGTAATGGCAAATGCAACATCGTTCGGCCGAGCCGATACAGTGGGGACGTAGCTTTAGAAAGCAAATATTGACATTGGAGCGACATCTATTGACAACACAAATAACTAAAATAAAAATATGGATTTACAAACTGAAATAAACATGCCTACAGACAGACATATTCCCAAACTTCGACAGAAATATTATATTAATGTCATATGAACTTCAATAATGTTTTGGTTTAATGATTATTCATAAAAATAAAATAAAACAAATAGTATTAAACGAACAATTTTATTATTTTAGAACTACACAGTGCTTTAATTTAAGCACCAACAGCAACTTCTTCATCTTCATCTTCCTCAGCCTCCTCTTTCTTCGCGCCTAAAAACAAATTATGATCCACCTTCAATTTTTCCGATGAAGGCGGACACAATATTAAAGATCTTGTTATAAATTCTCCAGGTCGTTTCGGCCTTGCACTTTCCACATCTTTAATCAAAGCAGCAAAATTTTCTTCAAGTTGCTCCACATCCATATTCAACGGACCAATCGTAGTTTCTATCAGCCCAAAATCTTTTTCGTGCTCGTCTTTTGTAGCGGAGTACGTAATACCGTGAAGAAATTTCTTCACTGCCGAGTCCAAATCAGCAGAAAGGGTTCCATTTTTAGGGTTCGGAAATTTTTTACGGAATAAGCCTCGCAAAACGACTAATTCGGCTAAGATGTCCGGATGAGCGACAACGTATTGGATATCTTGCAATGGCACATCTCCGGATTGGACTTGGCGAATGAGTTCTGAGCCTCCAGCTAAAATAGCGCCTAATTCTCTTGCACTTTCGTGAAATTTAGGATCGCGGCTAAATGCCACAACATTTCTTTCTTCGCCGTGGTCAAAAGCATTTGGAATAGCCGCTACTCGATATAAATTCTCGACAAAACGAGTTTTCTTTTCACCGGCCATGTTTAATTCGATACGAACTCTAACTGGCGCTTCTGGTTCGTTATACATTGTTGGATGATGAGTTTCACGATGACATTGAATTGCTTCTGCGAACGAAAATACCCTCCAGCGATAATATTTCGCCGGGTAGACATTGTCAGTGGCGATTTGTTTCCAACTATCGTCGAATTTTCGCTTTGGACGACTAAGTAACATTCTAAACAAAAAACAATCTGTAAATAAATGAAGGTTGAAACAAATGAACTTACTTTTCCAGCCCTCTTTGATTGTGAGGAATGAAACCAATTTTCTTTATCTCAACTTTGACTTTCTTCTTACGGGCTTTTTCTCGAGTACCTTTACGGGCAGCATATTCACGAGTTTGTATTGCAGATATGACTGGAAAACTCGGTATTGTTGTGGATCTGCCGCTAGTTAAAAAAGCTACAAAATAATGTGAGGTTATGCAATTTTATTTTCACATAGAATGTTTTAGGCACTTACTTCTAATAATAAATGACATTTTAATAGTAACTAAGTAATATTTACTTTAATAATGACTTATTTTATTGCATAAACACAATACATTAATTAATATGAAAGTAGCATGTGATATTTTGAATTTTATAACCTATGTGAACTAAATATAAACTTCATTTTAATACAATGATTTTTGAAGTATATTTTTGTTATATTTGCATTACAAAGAATTTAAAATACAAATGCGATAACTCTTTCATAATTTTATTTGCGAATTAAATGCAAGTTTTTCATGTTGGTATTCCGGGAAAATGTCATCCGCCTTCAGCCATTTTCACATCAGTTCATGTTTTGATCTCGTAGGGTAATGTTATATTAAAGGTTTTTGGCGTTGTTTTGTTATTGTTATAAACTTATTTATCCTTAGAAGGCAGCATTTTTCATTATAATGGTAATATACATTTATTTAATGATTTTTATGTTGGATTTTCCTGTATTTGTTTTGTTTTTTAAACAAAAACAAATGCAAGGAAGTTTGACAGCTATGGCTTCTGAATCCGCCCGCACCCTTTGATCTTGTCACGGCTTGTTGTTACAAACAAATAAGATGATATATCTTGCTTCAAAAAAGACAAAGGCTAAACAAAACAGTCGAGAGTGTAATGTTGTTTGGTGGTGTTGTGCAGATGTTGTTATACGCCGAAGATGACGCTGCCTGTGTCCAAGTATGAAGAGTTGTTGGAGACGGTCCGGAGCTTGAAGCACCAGACCATTCGAGTTAGAGAGTTGGCTTCGCCTCTTCTGGACACCATCATCAACGCGAACAGCGGTACTGAGGCGGCGACCTGGACCCAGCACCAGGTAGGAGCTTACAAATTATTTGAAAGTGAAATTTATATTATTATTCATTTTTATCAGAGGTTTAATTATTATTTGTTTTTTGGTGAGAAGATTCACATACTTTCATACATTAAAATACACTTTTATTTTTGTTTTGCATGTAGAACAAAAGAACATTTGTTATGAAGGTTTTGACTAAATATGGTAACTTTCATCTTCTCAAAAAGTTTCCTTCATCTTATTTTTAAGACCTTATCGTGCCTTATACAGTAAAGACAAGGGCAAGACATTATTTTTCATAATCAGATTGTTAATTTCAAGTACAAACAAATTATATAGTCCAGCAAATTTACGACTTTACCTCAAAGAAATTGCAACATATCAAAAGTTTTCGGGGATCTAAGCATAGTAACCTCCCGCCAATTGCGAAAAATGGCGGCATATTTCGGTTTTATAACATTTTCTCCAAAACAATTGCCCGTTCCAAAATTTACTGAAATACAAAATTAAAGCTCAACACATTTTATCCAAAATGGGATTTTACATTTTTTTATCTAGGATGAACTGTCAAATAGATACTTGGCGCCAAAAATAGTCATAAAAACAACCCCTACTCCTGTGACGTCGTAGCAATAGCCAATAGGAAAAATCTGGTGTGGCCAACACAATACCTCCCGCCATCTACAGCCCAAGTCACGAAAAAGATTAAGTTAGTCCTTATTTTTGGATTAGCGAATTGTACTCTAATTTAGCAGTATATTAAAATATAGTCCAATCTAATCCAAGTAACTACCTTTTTTAAACCCCTCAACAGTATTAAATCCCAATTACAGAGTGGGTTCACATTCACACACATCCATGCCTTAGAGGGATTCGAACCAAGAGCCCCGAGGGCACTCATTACTTATGAGGCGTTGCTCTAACCATTGAGCTAGCGGAGCTATAATAGAATGAAGATTAAATTTTAAATACCGGGATAGAAGAGAATTCACTAATCCAAAAATGAGGATTAGCTTAAACTTTTATGTGAATCGTTAATTTTTATTAATCTCAATACATACCTACATATTTACTTATGCTGGAAACTGTATTGTATTCCTTTTCTATTGTTCTATTTACTTTTTTCTTTTTAAAACGTTAATAATATTACCTTTTGTTTTTTAAAGCTTAGGCTCCGGGATTTAAATTATAGATAATTTTATTCATAAAGTATGTAGAAAAAGTATTATTGCAGATCTGTAGAAAATTTAATAATCTTTAATTTTTATAACAACATTAATCTCGAAAAATTACATTTAAATGTATTTTTCAAAGAAAAACTATTTTGAGCTTCCAGTAAAGTGCCATTTCCGGTTATCCGATTTACACCAAAATCTAATGGGCTCTTTCCATATTAGAAAAAGGTCGAAATACAAGTTTTCAAAATTTTCTGAATGATAATATTTGAGTTAGAGTGGAGGATCCACACAACACACAGACATCATCGTTAAAATGTTAAAATTGAATTCTAGGGACCTTAAAACGTGCTCATTTACCAAAATCTCGATATGCGATTTTTAGCACGATCCCTATGCCTCCCTTACCAAGGGTAGCGAGAGGTAAAAATGTCTATTACCTACGTTTTTAAATAAATAAAAGTAGTATGTACTTTGACGTCACATTCTCTTTCATATCCAAATTTCAAAAGTTAATTGTAAAATATCTAATAAATATTTCGTGAAATTTTCAAATTTGAGGCTATTTGAAGAATGACATCTTATATGCTGTTTAGCGCATTTTCCGTAAAAAAAGCTTTTGTTGCAAATTCTTCGAGGTTGGGGGTATTTTTTCTGTAGATTTCCTTGACAAATAAATAATTTTAAACTTGGATTTGGGAGCAGAACGTTAATAATATGAAGTGTGAAAGAAAATAGTCATATGGTGAAAGTTTATGTGAACGTCAGGCAATGCGTCTGTCAAATGTCTTTTTTCTGATTGGTTGATGATTCGTGCCCCTTTCGTATGCGTCTACGATGCACGCGCTCACTCTCAGTGATACCGGGAGCCGCAATGCGGTCAGTTCACGCCGTTTTATTTGACATTTGATAGAAAATAAGAAACTAATGTCAATAGCATTGTAAACATGCATTAATTATTCGTTTTAGTTGTTTTATGAACGCGACATTTAAGGCTGAGTGTGGCATTTTGTGACATTTATATTTAATACTCCATAGAGGCGGCTGTGCTTTGAAATAGTGCGATTAAATTTAGTCTGTTTCCCGGACGATACGGTAATATACTAGGTGTTTGTGATAGTTTGGTGCCTTATACTGTGGATACATTTTATTATTGTCGACAGTTCCTACATTTTGAACAGAAGGTAAACGTTGAGAGTTTATCTTAGAAATTAGGTAGATAGTTGAAATGATAATTCTAAGTGAAATTCATTGTTTATGCGCATTTGTGAAATGTGTGTCGAGCAATGCCTTGTACCAGATTTCTCTAATATAAAAATGAATGTGTGTACGACTTGGGTGATTTAGTAGAACGCGAGGCTGAGTCGCCGTACCCTTGACTCTCGGGGGCTGCCCGCTGCCGGTATATCGATCGCAGTGAATCCAGTGGCGTAGATGACGTTTTTCAATACTACTGACATACATTCGTATATTTGAGCGCTTGTTTGTATGTGGTAGTCGAATTTAGCGCCTCTAAGAATAGCATGAAGTCGGCACCGGTGTGTCATCTTCATTTGTCACATTTCCGTCTTGAAATAACAGCAGGAAGCTAGACGCGTGCCTATTGTTTTTGACAGACGTGACGCACATCTTAAGGAGTTCGAATCGGGTAGTCGACAACTACTTCATCGAATAGCCACTTGGCAATATGTATAGTAATATTATACATATTTTCTTGGCTTATTATTCATTACTGAATGTGATGTCTAAGCTGCTATTAGCAGACATCTCGAGAGAGAGCACCAGAGCCCACATTGGGTACTTTTGTGCAATTTGAAAGTTGAAAGTAATTTTCAAGTTTGTCGATGGTCTAATTCGAATTCTGTAATATGTACCAGATAATAAGTATTAAAAAAAAACTGGCTGGATTGCAGTTTATCCAGAATAGTAGAAATTGGATTTTTTTTTTTGTTGTAATGTCTTATTTTTGCTAAAATATAATAAGGACACATAAAATTGAAGTGCGGAAACGTATTTATATATTTTTTTTGGAATTTTTTTTTTTATCCTGTCAAAAACAATACCTAACGCACAGTAATGTTTTAAGAATTTAAAAAAAATCCTTGCAAAAACTACCTAACGCATTCGTATTTTTTAATAAATTTTTAAAAAATCCTGACAAAACAATACCTAACGCACATCAGGCACACACATTCGACATCGCTCGGCCCACTATCTTCATGTTAGTTTACAATAGTTTGACAGATGAATGCAAAATTGTAAAGAAAAAATCTGATGTGGACACCACACGACTTCCTTGTACGCAAGACCAATATGAAGATGACGTATAGACTCAATTATAAAATTGCACGTATTTGACGTAATTTGATATTAACATCTATTTTTTTTTTTTTTTTGTTATTTTTTGTCCTAATCCATAGCAAGCTTCATTACAAAAACCAAAAAGTATATAAGTTTTAAATTTACATATATCGCTTATACAAAGGGCTAATTTAATAATACTTGATGTGCTAGACGCAGAATTTAATTCTCTAAAACTCTTATTTGAAGCATTTATTTCTAAAATCAAAATGAAACCATTTTATTCAAGAAAAACTGTTAACAACTTCAGGTAATATATCACTTCCGGTTAGCATGTTTTAACCAAATTCTGCTATGTTATTTCAATTGATATAAAAGTCTTACTAAATTTGAAAAGTTTTGGATTATATTTTAATACAGTTTTTCATTAAAATCTATTATAGGCTTCAAATAAAGTACCTTTTCTGGAAATTATGTAATGACCAAAAAGGGAGGTGCACAACTAGATGTTATAGAAGTCCTAAATACAAAATTTCAACTTTCTGCGGCTTACCGTTTTTGAGTTTTGCGAGATACGTACGTACGTACAGACGTCACGACGAAATTAGTCAAAATGGATTCAGGGATGGCCAAAATGGATATTTCCGTTGAAATCTGAAATTTTTCGCGAATACAATACTTCCTTTACTTTGTACAAGGAAGTAAAAATGTTATAAAACGTAGGATAAGAAGGAAAATAAGACATAATTTTGCAAATATACATTAATTGAAACAGTTTATTCGTATGAAAGTGTAAGTACCTACTTAAACATGGAAATATATGAAGTTCATCTAACCTAATTTTTTCTGAAAAAATGCCAAAACCTCTATAAATATAGCTTTCCGCATCCAATTTTTAGCGGTATTTAGTGTTTTTAATGGTTTACCAAGTATATATAACCATTAATATAAAATCCTTGAATTCTGGATAAACTGCAATTTAGCCAAAAAAAACTAATAAAATATTATCGAACCTAACTAATTTAACTATAATCGCCGTCAAATAAGTATGGACTGATACTCAACTTTTTCCCTTCTCCGCACCCTGTCTCTTGCTCTGCGGTGTTGCCGCTTCTTCATAGCTTAGATACTTAGCATTTTCAAAATTTTATTCCTTAAAACGCACTAGAAACTAATAATGATTTATTTATTTACTTATTTATTTATTTTTTCATAATATTTCCGACACTACTTTTCATCCAAGTTTCATATTAGCTCAGCGCGGGGTTGCCAATATACCTTGGAGTACTTATGTATATAAATTGACAGTTACTAGATTATATTATTACAAGCGAATATTTGCAAAACAAATAATATGTCTGTTGTCAAAACTGTATAAATGTATGTTGTTCTTCTTATTCATCTATTTTACAACACTTCACTTAACACAAAATTTGTGTTAACAAATATTTAATATTTGTTGGGTATATTATTAAATATAATTTTAGATATCATACACAATAACCGAAAATATATTGACTGACTTAACTATTACTAATAGGGTCATTTCACATTTTTGGACTTATTTTTTTATGTATTTTCTAAAGAATCAATTAAATTCAATATGTTGGTGTATGTTTTACGCCTTACGAGTTACTACTATTTAATGAAACTTTTGAAAGTATGTAATAATAATTTCTTCATATGAATTTTTCGCAAGAACTATCAATACCTAATCGCACAAATATTAATAATAAACAGTTTTATTTATTGGCTAATGCAAACTACTGTCCATTATTGTAATCGTTTCTCTTTAAAAACACAATTTCCATAGCATACTAGGTTTAATTTTAATAGATTTAGACAAAAATGGTAAGAATCTCCGAAATTATTGGTTTTAGGCATAGGATACCCTTAATAACATATAAAGATAACACAAGAAGCATCACAACTAAATAATAAAATATAGGGTGTTCCATTTGAGAATGGCGAGTCATTTGAAATTCAGTAAATTTTATGCGCTTTATTGAACACCTGTGTAATTATATTTTTTTAAATTATATGAGAACATAGAGTATAGTTATAGTTGCACAGAAAAAAAAAATCTTAATTTTTACTATTAAAATAACTTTAGTACGACTTTATAAAGCAATGCGTGTATTAGGTCTTTTTTACAGAAAAAACGGAATAACTTGGCAACGCCGCAGAAAACTAAAACAAAATTCATATGTCTGTATAGGAAAATAAAATATAATTCAAAATATATGAAAATATATAGGGTGTTCCATTTGAAAAAAGACAAATAATTCTCGTCTAGCCGTAATGCAACACCCAGTATATATGAAAATAATTTTACGTTATGCTCCTTGAGTAATCGAATAAAGTCTATTAATAAATTTATGCTGTATTTCTAACGACAACGGAGATATCGAAGACGATCATTTCAAGCAATTAAAAATGATCAAATTTTGACGTTTCGAGCTGTGAAATATATCGTGCACGAAACATAAAACATCATAAGTGTAAAACGGACTGGCTCCGTAACGCCACCAAATCCATGAACTGGAATACAGTATTGGGATTTTCAAGTATCAAGAGATGGCGCCGATTGCATTAAACAATGGTACACTTTTTGTTGACATTTGTCAGCGTAGCATTACTGTCAATTGTGTTTCTTTAGTTTTCTTAATATTTTCTCATTTATTAGTATTTTTTATTTATAATTCAAGTATGTATAATAGAGTTTTTGTAGCCATATGGTTGTAGTTTCATGTAAATGTCAAATGTGTACCACTGTTTGTAGTTCTAATATTTGCCGCTAGTTAGCGTTTTCTTATTTGAAAATCCCAATAGGCGGTGTGCACAAAAGTAGTCAGCGCCGACAGCGGACAAAAATGAAAAAATGGTTACTCATTGAAACACGAGGAAACATAGCAAGGTTATGTTTTATGTCAGAATAATTTTGCAATTTCTATTTTATAAAATATTTGCAATGAATGCGAATGATAAGACGTTAAATATTATCTGATGCTGTGGTTGATCTAATAATTCTTACAAAATTACCGATTGAAGTATCAAATTTCATAAATTTCCTAGAAGATTATATGAGGAACAGATGTATAAGAAAATAACTCTTCTACTAATATGAAAAATTCTTTTAGGTATACATATTTTCTCATTGTAAAAGATACTTATCTTATGAATAAAATTTCAACAATGGTCGTCTGATTGCAATAAAGAATTAAGTAAAAATGTGTTTCTTAAGTTAATATTTGAACAAGATATAATACAAGAAGCAGAAAATTGTCTTAAAATTATATAATACTTGCAGTTGTATGAAATAGAAGTCTATTTTTGACAATTCGTCTATTTATTATAGATTTTGTACATGTAATGTTAATGTTAAAGGTAGAAATTCACATTGTTCGTATTTTTCGTGTATTTTCTTTTCCGAGCTAGTGCAACTGATTCCACTTAAAGCCTGGTATATTTTCAATGAAAAATCTTCTTCATTTATTGCGAATATAAAAGAAAGATGCTAACATCATACATTGATATCGTGATATATAGAAATTTTCTTCTTTCCAACTTATAATCTTAATTTCCATGTATTGTCCATCTTGTAACATTCAAGTAATATTATAAATTATAATATAAATTTAAATATAATAAAATGGTTTACAGAAATCACACATGTTATGAGAAAAATTATATTTTCTGCCACAGTACCTTCGCTGGTATTTTGACTTTTTTGATTGTCACATCACATATATAGCATTTTAAATATTTTCTTTATTCATTTCAATATACTATGATGTATAATATTCATACACAATAGCAACAACTCAAAATAAAATTGTAAATTGTATCACTTTCTCGAAATGTCAAAGTTGATTCGGTAACCAAAAATGTCAATGTAGCCGTTAGAGGCGCTGACGCTCAAAATGTGCACATCGCCTATTGGGATTTTCAAGTATCAAGAGATGGCGCTGATCGCATTAAACACTGGTACACTTTTTGTTGACGTATGTCATTTCTGTCAATTGTATTTCTTTAGTTTTCGTATTATTTTCTCATTTATTAGTATGTTTTATTTATAATTCAAGTATGTATAATAGATCTTTTGTAGTCATATAGTTGTAGTTTCATGTAAATGTCAAATGTGTACCACTGTTTGTACTTCTAATAGCCGCCAGTAGTTAGCGTTTTCTTATTTGAAAATCCCAATAGAATACTGTCTAGCCAAAAAAGTATAATGTGAAACAGGCTTTATAACGTCAGCTGTAGTTGTCGATCGTTCGGCTTTTCGACGATATGCTTGTCGACTGCACGATACATACTCTTCGTAAACGTGACAAACATCCCTTACCCGCCTCTGTATAAAAATAAAACCAGCGACAATCGCGCAGTGAGCTCGCGTGCTGCACATCTGTCGAAGTTGATGCTTATTACTCATAGCATAGCTCTCTATTCAATTTGCTTGCGTGGTCATCGCCAACTAGGTACATCAATGATAAGTAAACCGGAAAATTGCTCATTAGTATCTTAACAAGAATATGCAAGCACCAGGAAATTTTTTGCGCTTGTACGGCTACAATTAATTTACTTGTTATCCGCGTCAGATGACATCATAGAATGAGCAGCTAGCTAAGTATCATCGCATGTGTTTACTCAATGTGGGAAATTTGTTCTGCATGCATTAGTTTGCATTTTTGAGGGCAATAAGTACCGGCATATTATTTAGGGGAGAGTTGCTAATTTTGCTTTGAAAAGAAATACTTGAAATACTTTTTTCCGGGAATTATAAATTTTAATTAAATGGTTGCTTATCTGTAATTAGTGGTAACTATTATTTTTTTATGTAATATGTATGAAAGTGTTCTTCCTGTGCTGCTCTAAATACTGTATTTTATATTTAATTTACTCAGAAAGTTGATCATTCTTTTTACAGAACATGGTAAAGTGGAATTTATGAAGGTAGCTTTAGACAGTCAAAGATTTACATCAATTTTTACAACTTCTTATTGAACTATAAGATTCTGGAACTTTACACTTTCAACGAAATTTGAACGTTCGATGTTCAAACCATTTGATCAAAAAAATCCAACTTAGGGCATGTTCTAAATATCAAGGTCATTTACTTCAAATTTTAGTTTCTTTGAGGGATTATTACATCTTAGGTTGCATGCACTGTATTTTGTAATGTTAGCATAAAGATTTATAAATGTCTATTTGTTTTTGTTTTGACTAAATTTCATAGGCCCGTATTTTTACCTCTTGAAGTAGCGCTAATTCGGAAGTAAACTATTATTCACGAAAGATGACTATCCAAGGTCATTTATTCGAAGAAAGAATACATATCACTTTACAGCAGTAGCTTAGCAACATTTTGTATAGAAAGAGAAAGATTATTTAACCTATGTCTATTTAATTTATGTGGTGTGACAGATATACGTAAATAGTGGCGTTACTTTCTAACATACTCTAAATAATAATGACGTATGTCGTAGAATTACAGATACCTAATTATCTACTACACTGCCCTCTGTGCTAATATTTACCCAGTAGCGTTGACGTTTAAATCAAATTATTATTCCTTAGTTTATAAGTTAAGTCTATGTTTTTGTATTTTGCAAAAACATAAGTGAAGAACATAAATCTTTCAGAAAGGCATTATTTAGAAAGAAACATAATTTTCAAATGAATTACTCTTATTTTTTCAGTTAAAATGTGTCCATAAAAATTTCATGTTGCACGTCTATGCATACGAAATGCAATGAAGTTATCTGCAAGTAATATTATATCAGACGGCTCACAAATGACCTTGAATAGTCATCTTTCGTGAATAATAGATTAGTGATTTTTTGATTTTTAAATTTTTGTTTTATTTTATGAATAGATAAGAATAGGTTACACTTTTTTATAAATTAAATGTATAATATTTGAAATAAGTGGTATTTAGAATTTAATTAATTTTTATTTCTTTAATTTGTAAGATTAAAATTGACGTTTGACAGTTTCAAGTAGAGATTTTTTGGAAGTAGCGCTACTTCAACAGGTGAGAATACGGGCCATATTATTTTCAGTAAAGAAAAATGAACGCGCAATATTAAAACCAGATTAAAACTCACACTAGAGACAAACCAAACGACAAACGCGAAGTTGAAATGTCAGACCAAATAAAATGTAATTATGTAGCCCACTTATAAGCAAATAATGTTCATATAATTTGAACGTGTAATTTGATCAAAAATTATGTTGTAAATATTTGTCCAATAAAAGTTCAATTTATTTGATCGACTAAAGCCACCTTTACATATTCATAAAATACACGCGTACCAAAAAATCTGATGTGGCCAGCACATAACCGCCCGTCAATTCCATGTTTAAAATAGCAATAAGATTTAAGTATCACTTGTAAACAAAATCTAATTTCTTGTTTCAATAAATAGAATAGTCTGTAATACGAAATTTTAGATTTATTTTATTATGTTTTTCCTCGAAAATCTGTTAAGAACTCAAAATTAAGTACCACACTTCCGGTTTATCATATAAGTATAGTCAAAATCGAGTTTTAAATACCAAATTTGATAAGTTTTGGATCATGTTTTAATATATTTTTTCAAGAAAATATGTTTATAGCTTTCTGCAAAGTACTACAGTGTGTTCCCTTCCTAACTCGGAGTAGGCTATGAACAGAGAAACGTATGTCCGATTATTATTTTATTTAAAAGTCAAGTTGTCAAAATTAATCTTCAAACGTAATTTTAAGAAGAAAAGACAATAAAGAAGGATACAATATATTGACATTCGGTGTTTTCTAATCTGTTTCCATTTTTAAAATAAGATTCAAGAAGAAAAACTTTGATATTAGATAATATTTTTGACAATATCTCATGTCAAATTGACATTTAATTAAATATTTTGAAATTGACATACGTTTCTTTGTTCATAGCCTACTCCGAGTTAGGAATTTTTTTGAACACACTGTACTTCCCGTTTGTCAATTTTAGAAAAAAAATCTAATATGTCGTTCTTATTAATATAAGAGTCTTAAATACCAAATTTGAAAAGTTTTGGATTGTATCAATATATTTTTCAAGAAAATATGTTCAGAACTTCAAATAAAGTATCATTTCCGGTTTATCATATAAGTATAGTCAAAATCGAGTTTTAAATACCAAATTTGAAAGTTTTGGATCATGATTTTAGCCAAAATCAATATGTTGCTCCCCTTCATATAAAAGTCTTAAATACCAAATTTCATCATCGAAAAATAGTAAAAACGTGTTGTGGGGACCCTAATTCGTGCTTATTTACTGAAAACTCATCATTGGATTTTTGGACCGATAACATTAACTCCCTTACCTACGGTATGACGGGAGGTAAAAAATATCTATAAACCTAAACAGAAAAGATATCTCCAGAATGTCTTTAGAAGAAGACAACAAACTCGAAAAGATAGTGTTGTACTACCATGGCCTAGAAAAAATTTATATATAATTTTGTATTTTTATGAATATATACATATATTTTAAACAATTTCATGTACTTATTTTTTCATATTTAAAATAAAGCAAACATTATTTTAAGATATGAATGTAGGAACATTACATTAAAAATATTACAAACATTAAACAAGAAAATCTATCAGTCACCTTGCCGTCTCTTTCCTAGAAATTCTACCGTAATTTTTTTATCACGCCAATTTTTTTCTTGATAACAAGTTGCACTGATCCTCTACCAATATTTTTTTTATTGTGAACGATAATTATGTCAGATTTAGTTAAGTGAGGGACCATTATTAAAAGAAATTTGGAAATAAATGAACAAAATAGCAAATTTATGACAATTGTTACAACTTACTAGAAATGTCATTGCTATACAAAAATTTATGTAGGTCTAGGGGGGGGGCGATCGCCCTCCCTCTGGGGACACCACTGGAAACATATCGCTACATCGTTTTACGTTTCCTCGTAAGTATAAAACGAAAGTTTGGAGTTTGCAAACTTTTGTTTTAAAACAAACACCAAATACCTTTTTGTGAACGGTTACATATGAAGACATGCTATAAACTTGTTAAAACTAAAACGAAAAACATATAACAAGAATTTCGATTTGTGAATGAAGCTTAACTCTTGCTAGAATAAGTAGTCTTGTTGTTCAACAAAAAGTATTTTGTATAAAACAATAATGATAGTTGCAACTTATTTTATTATTATTATGCATTTTTTTCAAATATTTGCTAAACACTTCTTTATTTCTCTTTCGGTACGCTAAAGAATGATTTCAATACTACAATAATTAACACCCTCAATATTTTCTCCATTCTTGCAGGGTGTGGAGAATGTCTCAGTAACCGGCAACCTAACCTCTACCATGGACTCACTCTTGGTTGGCCAACGCTTCGACGAAGTCTCCGTCTCCGGCTCCCACCACAGCGAACCAGGCGGCGGCGGAGTTGGCCCCTGGTCGGACGACCGCGCCATGTGGCACAGCGAACCCCCTCGCATTCCTTGCCCCCAGGGGCCCCGCACGCCCTCCGACCAGAGCGTCATGAGTTTCGCTTCCAGCTCAGGAGCAGCTACTCTCGATTTGGTATTGGGGGACAGAGGCCGATTGGATGTTAAAGTCGATATGGTTTATGGATTATTAGCAGCTTTAGGGTCTGGAGAAGAACCTGATATGGCGGATACGTTGTTGGCATTGAGTGCAAGTCCGGATAGTAGTAGGGCGATGAGACAAGCCGGTTGTTTGCCGGTTTTGGTGCAATTGTTGCATGCTAGAGATCCAGGTGGTAAAGCGGCGAGAGCACTTCGAAATTTGGTTCATGGACAACCAGATGAACGATTACGCAAAAGAGAATTAAAAGTTTTGAGATTGCTAGAAGATATTCGGGCCCATTGTTTCAACAATGCCGATGAAGATCAGGCAGCGGCGTCTTCCGATGACGAAACAATACACCCCACTCCAGCTACGGAAAATTTAATAAAATTATCTTTCGATGAAGGTTATCGGCATACAATTTGTGAATTGGGAGGTATATATACCCTAGCTCGACTTTTAGAATCAGAACATGCGCGTCATGGCTCATCCCCTACGTCAGAAAAATGTATAACCTTGCGGCGTTACGCCGGAATGGCTCTTACAAATTTAACTTTTGGCCATGGACGTAATAAAGCTTTATTGTGTGCACAACCAACTTTTTTGCGATGTCTAGTCGCCCAGCTTGACGCCCAAAGCGACGAGCTTCGACAAGTTACAGCTAGTGTCCTCCGGAATTTATCCTGGAGGGCAGATGCTTCCAGTAGGGCAGCTTTGAGACAAGCAGGTGTTGTACCAGCTTTAACAGTAGCAGCAATGAAAGCTAAACGTGAACCAACTTTAAAAGCAATTTTGAGTGCGTTGTGGAATCTTTCTGCACATTGTTCAACCAACAAAGCTGATATTTGTGCGGTTCAAGGCGCACTAGGATTCTTAGTTGATATGTTAGCGTGGCGGGCACCATCTCGTACTTTACACATTGTTGAAAATTCTGGAGGTATTTTGAGAAATGTTTCGAGTCATATTGCGGTACGAGAAGATTACCGCGCTATACTTCGCGAAAGAGGAGCTTTACCGTTGTTACTACAACATTTAAAATCTCCGTCATTAACTGTTGTTGCTAACGCTTGTGGTACTTTGTGGAATTTGTCTGCGAAATGTGAACGAGACCAACGCACACTTTGGGAATTGGGAGCAGCACCAATGCTTCGATCTTTGAATCATTCAAAACACGCCATGATTGCTACTGGTTCCAGAGCAGCGCTTAAAAATCTGCTTGCTTCAAGACCTCCAAATAGTTTGTTTTCACATGTAGACAGCACAGCTCGAGAGCTAGGTCTTCCAGCGCTTCCTACATTAGGTGCGAGAAAACAACGAGCTCTCGCCAAAGATTTAGACAATAGCTTAGCCGAAACTTGTGACAATATTGAACCTACATCGCCACCTCCTCCTATTGTATCATCGCCATTATCGCCAGTAAATTCACCCCACCAATTAGCAGAATCTTTCGATAAATTAAGTTTACGCGATAGCACTTTTGAACTGGAACAACCAGTAGATTACAGCGTAAAATACGCAGAACCAAAACCAAGTTACGCGGAAACGGATTTAGACCAAGATCAGGACCACCCAACAAATTATTCTTTACGTTATGCAGAAAATGACGTCGAACCAGAAGAACCAGACACAATAAAAACATATTGTACAGAGGGAACACCCTACGAAACCCCTAGAAACTTTTCTACTGCGACATCTATGTCTGATCTTCGTCAGGTTAAATCTGAACCTGAAATTCCCCCAGAAAAGAAACCAAATTCGGGGTTGGTAACCCCTGAGAAACCAGTAAAATATTGTGAGGAAGGGACGCCGAGATGTGTCTCGCCAAGTCCAAGGTCGAATGACGCCAAGGTCGTTACGTTTGGAACTACGGCGACTGCTGAAGAAACGCCGCTTATGTTTTCGAGGTGCAGTTCGCTTGGGTCGTTGTCTAGTGCGGAACAGCATTCTATTCACGATGATAGGAGCTCAGTCATATCGGATTTCAGGTTTGTAACAAAATTGAACAAGATTTTTCTAATCTTTTAAAGCAGTGATTCTTAAAATTTTAATATATTTCTATTAGTTGATGAAATTATATTTGCAGGTTTTAGAGAAATTAAAAATTGTTTGATTTCTAATTGTTGATAGGAAACATCTGCTTCCATAAATTTAAAAAATACTTGTTTGTACTTTCTCTTCAAACAATTTATTAAAATAAATATCCTTACAGCTCATTTCCAATATCTGAGTATGTCAATCTGCTTTTATTCGCAGTAGAGATGGGCTTATCGATAGATAAAAAACTGTATCGATACTTTAACGATATTATTACAAATTTATATTAAATTTAATCTGATAATGTTTGCTCGAGGGTCACGCTAGTATTGAGAATAAGACATTATTCATATTTTATTTCATGTTCAAAGTAATTCCCTTCAACATTCATACACTTTACCATTCTTTTACTTCACCTCTTAAAGGCTCCTAACCAATATTCTTTTGGAATACTTTCAAACTAATTTATAGAAGACTTTAAAAAATCAAAGCAGTCAAAATATTTTCCAGGGACTTAAAAACTGATTACTGTAAATAGACTCGTTTAGTGTGACGTCACGAAGGTTTCCAAACAACAAAATGGCGTCTCCGTTGCTAAGGCGATTGCTATGCTAAACCAGAATTAGATGTTTGGTGCTCATAACCTATAAGTTTGGTATTGAAATGGCTCAGAAACACGTTATAAAGTTTTGTTCTGGTGTAAATATATATACTAACCTGACTAAGTTTATCCACGTATACTTTAGATTTGGGCCTTTTGGAAATTAAAAAACTTACAAATTCCACGGTCGCTATAAGCTATAATGATTGAAGTTAGCTGCAAAACAAATCACCATGGTGAAACAAATTTAAAATATGCACTGTACAACTTTCAAGATGTAACAAGTACTAATAACAATTATATTTCTTTTGTCTGTGCCCTTTAAAGAGTCTAAAATTTGAATAAACAAATCTTTCTCTATTAGTTTCGCGCTCAGTTTTAAATAACTTAACAACCGTTACCAAGGCGGCAGCCATTTTCTTGTTTGGAAACCTGGCCTACGTCATCACTAAACAGGTCCATTTTGTTTTCCATGGCTTACCTGAATCATTATTCTCAATAATGACCCGCTTTCCCTTTATTTTTTGAAAGTAAGTAATAAAAAAAATATAAATTATTGTTATTTTCGTAAATAAATAAAAGATTGGCGTCAGAAATAATCACGAAAAAACTTCCACTCCTACAGCTACTAGATAATACATAGCTGACTCGTCCGCCATATTGGTGCCAAAATCAATGCAGTAAATTATGAATAAAAGTGCATTTCTTCTAAGTTTATGTACTAACTATTTTTCATAATTAAATATAACTTCCATATTTGCCATTTTATACTTATTTAAAATAATAAAACAAGAAAAAATACGGTTCGTTAAGATTTTTGAGGTTAGAGAAAAATATATGAATTGCATAAGTACAACCATTTCTCAAATAATTTGCACAGTTTGGAGCAGAACCCGTTATTATGGATAATTTCTATGATTAATAATACTGTAACATTGATATTGAATGATGTGGCTCCAAAATGGTGGACGAGGCAACTGTAATTTATCTAGTAGCTATACCCACTCCTCTGACGTCAGAGTATATAGAGCAAGTAATTGATAGCCAATAGAAAAACAGTTTATCCATCACCTACCCTATTTATATGACGTCACATTCTATTTTTGATCAAGTGACTTTCAAAATATTACAAATTTCAGTAATTAATTGTAAAAAATGTATTTTTCGTGATATTTTCAAATTTGAGGTTTTTTCATTTTAGCGGGACCCTCGTGTCTAATAATTTTAAATTAAAAAATATAAAAATGCGACCATTCATTTAAAAGAGTAAATTGGTGACTGTGTGCAATGTGTTGGTGGATGGAGTGAAACTGGAGAAAGTGAATGAGTTTGTATATTTGGGTAGCATGATGTCAAGGGATGGTCGAATTGATAGAGAAATTGAAAGGAGAGTAAGTGCGAGGTGTAAGGTAATGGGTGCTCTGGGTACGTTTGCTCGAAACGTAAACGTATCTAGAGAAGCTCGTTTAAGTGTGTATAATGGAGTGCTAGAGCCTGCTTTGATGTATAGAAGCGAATGTTGGGCATGGACGGGAAAGCATAAAAAGAGAGTGACTGCCGTGGAAATGAGGTATTTACGTGGAGTATGTGAATATGCAAGACGGGATCGCGTGAGGAATAATTTGGTGTATGAAGAATGTATGGTTAGGAAGAATATTGTTAAGAGAGTAGGAATGAGCCAGTTGAGATGGTTTGGTCATGTGGAGAGAATGAAGAGTGAACGTCTTGTAAAGCGTATATATCTTGGTGAAATTGAGGGTGTTCGATTGCGTGGCCGTCCAGTGTGTAAGTGGATGGATGTGATTGATAAGGTACTAAAAGAGAGAAAGTTTCCGAGTAGGAAGAAAAGAAGAGCGTATATGAATGCGATTATAAATGTGGCCGAGGCAAAAGAAGTGTGCTTAGACAGGAATGTGTGGTGAAGGATGATTGTTTCGTAACTATTATTGTGGTCCGGTTGCGGTATTTCGCTACCGTAATTCGGTCACTTTAATATGTTGATAGTGAGGAATATATGTTGTACCTATGATGTTAGGTTAGAATGTTGTTGAAAGAGAGACTGATTTTTTTTGGATGGTGTTTTTTTTTTATTCTTTCGGGTTTGTGCTAACCCACTAAGTGGGAAATGCGTGATTTTATGTATGTATGTATGTATTATTTTTTTGTGCAACCGGACGCGAAATAAGCATTTCACAGCCGCAATACAAGCCGCAAAATTAAATTTCGCGACCGTTGTCATGGTAGCGTCCGCGAAATTAGGTAAACAATCACTTTGACACTTGAGAATTGCATGGTTTTGTTTATCAAATGTTAATCCCATAGCCACCGTGAAAGCTAACTTTCTATATACAATGAAACTGTTTAAAATTAATAAAATCTGTAATCACATTTTATACGGTTGCACAAAAAATATTGTATACACCTTGTCCGCGAAATCCTTTTGCGCCCTCGAGATTGTCTTGCCTCGGCCGCAAGCTGCCTCGGCGACAATTTTTCTCTCGGTACGCTAAAGAGTGATTTCGCGGCCTTGATATACAAATAACTATTTTATCTGTACACAATATCTTTTAGCTACGATTACAATCAAAAATTATAATGGCTTGTATGATGAACTCTGAAACTATTATATTAAATTATTATAATATAAAACGCCTCTTATCACAAAAACGCCAATAAAAGCTAATTTATCATATCAATAAATTTTTTGGACAGTAAAAACATTCATGCAAAAAAAGAGTGCAATTTTTCTAAAAAATTTCGCGTTAAAATGATCAGAACGAAGCGTGTCGAATATAAAAAAAGTTTGAGAACCATTGATTTCCATAAAAGTAAACATTTACTAAACATTCTCTGTCAAGTTTTATCATTTAACTTTTATCCGTGTTAGTGTTCGTTTTAAATATTACAATGACGATATGGGCTGGTGAGCTATTTACTTTGATAATTTGTGGTTATACCTTTATCTCCATTCCGTTATGTTATACATTATGTGGGCTTGTAATCTTTCAGTCGTTTGACTAGCGGCGTAGTGTCTCCAAGTGAACTTCCCGACTCGCCAACACAAACAGTACCTCCTAGTCCGCGGGCTAGGAAAGCCCCCGTGGAAATCGCAGCTTCTCCAGCGGTCCACCCGCCGCCCACTCAACCTCGAAGCGTTTTTGAGGATAATGTGATTAAATTCAAGGAGGTTAACACCCCAGTTGAGTTTTCCACGAATACTAGTCTCAGTGCGTTGACGATTGATGATGAACCACCACCTCCACGTCTGCAAGCGGTCGTTTCTCCACCTGTCCAAGTGGCGAATGTTGTTACCGATGTGGTAGATGCAGATAATGATGTGGATGAACAAGCGGAAGATGATATGTTGGCTGCTTGTATCAATATCGGCATGCAGAATAACAGGTATGTCTTATCTATTATATTGTAAGGTTTTTATTTATTTATTTATTTGAGTGAAGTGTAAATATTAGTCAATTATTAAAGATTCTAAACAAATATGAAAAAGATAATAACAATTATTAAATACTATTTTAAGACTATGAATATAATTAATTAACTAAACACTAACACTATTTATTTATTTAAACAATTAACACGACTATTTATTTCCACGATATTACTGATTATTTATTTCCATTATTTATGTCACTTCACCTTCAATTGTCCGACTACCGACCTCCACAGCGTCTGTTTACTCAACTGCTCGGACAGAATTCACACCTTTCTTCTCACTATGTGTCTATTTATGTAACTGTCCTTCTGACAGACTAACACTCTATGCCAGCGTTTCTTAACCTATGGGTCGCGACCCAAATTTGGGTCGCGAAGAGGCTTGAGTCGGTCGCATAAACTATTCAGAATTTTAACTAAAACTATTATAATTACCCCTTAACTTTAAAATTAATTTTAATAAAAACTAGATACGTATTTCGAGAACTAAGTTCTCATCATCAGTAATACAACAAGTGAAAAGTTAAACAGAGTAGTCAAGATTACTCAACATGTCAACCATGCCAGAGGTCCTAACAACTCTGAAAAACAAGGGAGAGAACTGGGATTATATAGGGATGGGAGTCACAGGTGAATGATTACCTATAAACTAAGTTAATTTTCGTCCAATAAATTATTAATTTTTTAAATTTTTTATTTATATTTTTAATTTTTTATTCAGAATTTTATTATTTTGATTACAAAATGCCAGTCATATTTTTCTAAAATGTATAAGAAATTTCACTAAAATGTTACTAATGTAAGCAATACAAAGAAGAATTGTTATTGCTTATAACCCTAACGAGACGTTGACTTCATTTTGGATTAAAAAAAAAACACACACAAATCTTGTAATTACCAAAACTAAATTTTAGGAACCGCCGTGATTTGAAGAACTTTAGAAACTTATGCATACTCAAGGTTCACAGTAATTAACATTGATTATTAATCGTAACTCTGATGTTTAAATTTTAAAGCAATGCATTTTCAGTCATGTTTGAAAGTCTAATTGGACAAATATAGGAAGGTAATATTTATGTTTCGAACATTTGACTATCAGACAAGATTAAAATTGTATCAAATTCATGTACTTTCCAAATTGTAACAAACTTCGTTTTATTTGAAATTGTTGATCTTATTATGGTGTTAAATTTTTATTTTGTTTATAAATATGTAGGTACACCTATTCCTACATTTTCATTTTCTTATTTTCATAAATAGATTAGTCCCTGTAAAAAGACATGTTTTTATTTTATTTCTTTTTAAATTATATAGTGTGTCGCGAAACCAATATAATAGATAAATTTGGGTCGCACCTGGAAAAGGTTAAGATTATTTTCTTTATTATTATTACAAGATGAAGGGGGGCATTTACTTATTAAAGAAAATAATTTTTAACCAGTGGTTCTCAAACTATAACAAAGTTATAGTTTTTTAAATGGGATGGTATATATCTTTTAGGCCCATTCAATAGAGTATTTTTTTCTGAATTCAACCATGTATATATTGTATATTCTTACATTACAAAAATATTGAGAATAATACAATTGAAATTTAAATTATTTTTATAGTTATTTTTCAGTAGGCTGTGTATGAAAAACAAATCTGCTATATGTCAATTTGAATTATTTAGTGCATAATTCGTATTCTTGCTATTTATAAAGATATAAACAAATATTTATATTTCGTTTTACTTTAGGTTCAATTTTTTTCATTTATTTTAATTATTTTTGTTGACGTTCAGATTAAATACACGAGTGTAATAAGAAAATTGTGGTTACACTTACTCATTTAATTAAAAATACATACAAATAAAAAGCACGCACTTGGTGAATCAGTAACCGCCCAGTTGACGTGGATCATTCATGGATGCAAGTCAATTCAGGTTATGTGTGGGTTGTTTAATTTTCCCGCGCTACTTTTTTCTAGCTAAATTCACATGACATTCCCTCTTGCTAAGGTTGTGACGTCAAAGGATGACGTCATGGCAAATTGCAAAATTCTTTTACATTTTTCTCCCGTTCTAAAATTTTATGCAAAGTAAAAAATAGACTCTTAATATTTTTATCTCTACATTAACATATAAAACTATCAAAAAATAGTGGAAAACCCTATTGTTCACTGAAATAGAAATTAGAGATAATACCTAATAAAAATAAATTAACCTGATTTGATTGATTTTTAATTGTTAAAAAAAATTAAAAACAATTATAAAAGTAGATTTTAGAAAAAAAACTATATAATATAGTATTGATTGTTTCACGTTTAATTAAAATCATAAAATAATGAAAACATAAATTTTATATTGTATTACACTTTAAATTATTTATTAACGATACATTTAATATTACATTTTCATTACATACATATTTATATATTATATTTTTTATACCATATTATCCCATGGCCATAATGTTTATTAGAAGTTACTATATCGTAATTTATTTTTAATAATATTAATTTTATGCGTCATATCAAAGAGTAGTTCAATTTTTTCTTATTGATCATTAGGTCAGTCAGCAAATACATAGCCTACTAAAAAATAACTAAAAAAATCAAATTTATTTAAATTTCAATTGGATTTTTCTACCTATTTTTATTATGTAAGGATATAAAACTAATACATGGTTGAAATTAGAAAAAAATACGCTAACGAATAGACATGAAAAATTAGTATAATCCTATTTGAAAAAATATCAGTTTGTGATGAAACCTGAGAACCACTGGTTTATATATACATATTTTCTTCTCTAGTGGGATGTCCCACTTGATCTCCTACAACTTTATTGTATATTATTTTTTTTGTAACTACAATAATCAAGAAAAACTCCATTCTACACGTAAGAAATCGTACCCAGCGCTACTTAACGGAAAATCCGTCAGATGGCGCGCCCAGCTACTCGAAAAAGCTTTTGGATAGCCTAGCCTATAGTAGAGTTGTACGTAAAATGACAAAAATATGTGCAAGAACAACGCACTAAATAATTTCGATGAAGAAGTTTAAGATAAACACGATACAATCAATAACTTCAATGTCCGAGATTAGCAATATTGAGTATAACCTATTCAAATCCTTTCATTTTTACAATTTTTGATATCAAATAGAATTTTTATTTGTGATAAAAAATACAACTTCATCGTCTTGATACATAAACTAATGCAAATAGCATTATAATAATACTGTCTCCACAAATAGTATTTCATATTTTCAAATTAGTATTTTCATGTTTATTAAACTTTCTCTTTTTAACTTAACAACATAATTACTATAATTTGAACGTAGGAAATATTTTTAAAGTAATTATGCTTAGATAGTGACTGCATTTTATAATAAATATTTAGTGCTTTATAATGTAAATTAATCATGTATTATTTGCTAGACTCCGCCAGAAGAAACAACAAAACAGTCCTCGTCGGCGAACCGGCATTCCAATCAAGACTTCCGCAGCTGCATTCGTAAGTCCTGCCCCAGATTGCATCCGAACCTACTGCACAGAGGACACTCCAGCAGGTTTGAGCCACGCTGGATCGCGCTCGGATCTTTCAGCGTTGAGTATTGGCGCTGAGCAAGAACAAGAGCCCGAGTTATCCGACGACAGCAGTAACTTATCCGGAGACCAGGACAATATGCTCGCTGAGTGTATTCAAAGTGGAATGCCCCCCGCAAAGCCAAATTCACGAGGGATGCACCAACGGATTATTAAATCAGCAGCCGTTTTAGCTCCAGCTGCAGCGCGCGACGAATTAAATCGTTTTGCTGTTGAAGACAGTCCGTGCCATTTTTCCCTTCGATCAAGTCTCAGCGATTTAACAGTCGATAGAGATTCGCAAAATCAACAAAGATTACGTTCAGATTCCATGTCTTCTGTGAGTTCCACCGAACACGCAGAACAGGCTCTTTTAGAGCAATGTATTTCGTCCGGCATGCCGCCCAAGTCAAAAAACGCGATCGCGGCGGGGCAACCGAACAGCCCCGCCGCAGTAAGCACCGTCGCCGTCGGAAACACCGCCCTCAGGCACCCCAGGAACATTGGGTTTGAGGAAAATTTCGACGGTATTCAAAAAAACAGCCCAGCTGCAGTGGATAAATGCTCAGATCTGCTGCTGGCCGGCAGTGTTGAAGACAACTGCAGTCCAGACGAAATTTCCGATTCCGAAAGAAGCAGAAACAGAATGTTGGACCCTGATGCTATGATTGAATCTTTGGATAGATTCACAGCTGAATTAGTTTCTCAATCTTCTCATTTGCCGCAACATGATGTCAAACTTGACAATAATGTTGATACGTGGAATGAAGACACATCACCAAATGATGTATCGTTTCCCAGTTTATCCGTCAGTGCCCCATTGGCGTTAGCAGCTTCTTTTCCGAGTGACATGTCTGCAGAACCAGACCCAATGACAACCAGCACTCTCATTGCGCTTGAAGCCGCCAAATTAGCAGCGGACATGCAACTCAGTGTTGATTTAGAATTCACTAAACCCCCTAGTGTTATGGACAGTTTAGTGTCGCTTTCTAGTGTCTCCGATATTGCTCCCGCTCCGGAAGTATCGGTATCGGCGAGAAATAGTCCTATAGCGGGACGAAAGAGGTCAATTCCAGCGAGTTTGTTGGTGCGAAGAGCATTGTCGCACAGCACGTCGAATTTGGATCATGTGCAACCGCCGTCGATTATGGCGGGTGATTTTCTAGACCTGGTTGATATGGAGAATAGCATGATTAGTGTTGCTAGTATTACGAGTGAGATTGCAGATTTGAGGCCTCCTGAACCGGAACCCGAACACGAACCGGAACAAAAGTAAGTCAAATATATTACATTTTTCCATATTTTTAGCAATAACTTGGGCTGGATTCTAGAATACCCCAACCCCTATAAAATTCCAATTTTTTTGTTGCAATATCTTTTAGCTGGAATATAACAAAGAAACACAAAATAAGAGCGTTCCGCGCAAGTATTTATTTATTTTTTTACAAAAATAACGACAAGTTTGACTTATTTTAACTTATGAAAATAAAGCATATTTTCAAAAAATAGTTTAGCGTAATGTGCCATAGCGCAAAGAACTATATATTGCTCTCCGTGCCCTAATTTTTGTGAATTTAGTGTTTTTGCAAAGCTTTTATTATTTTTTCATTATATTAAGTTATAATTTTAGATTTTTTCTGTCGGATTTTATTCAGTTAGAATTGCGAGCTGTCGAGATTTTATGTTGAGATTTAACTTTTTGTCGGAGTTTTAGCCTTCCGAATTTTATTTTGCTAATTTTAAACTATTCAAATTTTATCTATCTAATTGTAGTTTATCTGTATTTTATCTCATGATATTGGAATTTTGTGTTCTCGAGATTTTAGACTGCCAATATTTTTATCAGTCGGAGTTTTAACCAGTCGGGACTTTATTTGATTTTTTATTTATATTGTCGAGATTTAAGCTGAAGTGATTTTGTTTTTGTCGATGTTTTCGGATGCTGAGATTTTGGTTTGTTAGGATTTTGTGTATCTAATTTTAAATTATCAGAATTTTATCTCTTTAAATTTAAATGTAAACTGACGTTGTCTATTTAATTTTAGTCTCAACATTTTTATTTGTCGAGATTTCAGCTTGACAGGATCATATTTGTTTGGATTATAAGCTGTCGAAATTTTAGCCTATCGAGATTAATTTTAATTATAATAATATATTGTTTTTAAGGAAAACCAACATGTGTTTTTTTACGTTTTTTGTGTTTATTGGGTTTTTCAATTTTGATTTTTTAAATAATTGAATATTAATATAAACATAAATTAAATAAATCTTTCATAATAAACATTTTTATTATTTATTTCATTTAGGGCCGGTATTTCCATCTTCGGATAAAGTGCTGAATAACTTATCTGTCGAATAAATGAACAATATCGCATTAAAAAATGACATTCAATACAATTTACATCATTTATGCTTTTATTTTGATGCGATATTTTATCATTTATCTGACGGATAGTTATCCTGAACTTTATCCGGAGATTGAAATACCGGCCCTTAATTAATTAACTCATGTTTAATAACCAGAGCAAGAAACCATATTTTTAAACGGGTTAACCGCTACTTTAAGTCCAAGAAACAAATTTTAACTGAAACTGATATTTTTATTTACTAAAAAAATCGGTATCTTGTGAAATACACTTTTTAATAGTAAAAAACTGTGTACCGAGGCCAAGAAGTGAATTTTTTCGACCGAGTCTGATTTTAATGGCCGAGGCCAGAAAGCAGACGAGAACGAAATAACACTTTTTGGCAGTGGTACACACAAAATTTTTTAGTCGACTGTCTATAAAATTTACAAATTTGTTTAATTTTTATTTATTATTTATAACAATTGTACATATTTGTAACTCCTTCAGAAACATTTACTTTTTCTTTATTCCGAAATAATAGCTGGCACTACCTTAAATCGGATAATAATGAAAGCGGTCGAAAAACGGTCATTTTTTGGCCGCTTTTTGTTAAGGTCGACTAAAAAATAATTTATATATTTTTCTGCCTAAATCATTTTGTTACCTGGTTATTCTAACCACTTTAAAAACCGGTTAATAAAATAAGAGTAAACTGGCGTTTGAACAAAAACCGTTTTAAAAATTGTTGTAATATCTGTTAATCTTTTTATTCGCTTTATTGTCCTGTTAATAAATTGTGATTACTTTGCATTCATTTGGTTTTTTACTTTGGGGAATATTTGACTAGCCCTGATTTGTCTGGATTTTCTGGTGTTGTCCGTATAATTCACATTGTTGAAATTTTGGATTTATGGAATCGTCTACGCGGTCTACGCTTTTCCAAATGAACGAAAAGAGGCTCTAAATTTTTGCTACTAGACCTTTTCAATTTAACGGCTATCTCTTTCTATCGCTGCAAATAGTAAGAAAATGGCGCGAACAACTGCCATTTGAGCTGTCAAACGTAACGTCAAAAATATTGTAGTCATTAAAATAACAATAGGGTCTCGTGGCCGCGTTCCCGAGTATCAAGTCGCGAATCTGGGGAACCGGGTTCGATCCCGACCGACACCAAATATTTCCAATTTTAAAATGGCACAAAATTGATTCCTGGGGTGCACTCTCCACGCCAGCAATGAGTGTCCGTGAGGTGACGCCTGGTAAGCGCCCGCACGGTGCAAATATATCATCTTTACCGATTTCTGTGTATAAAGCAGATTGGCACACCTAGCAATGGGTACTAAGCCGTGAAGATATATTTATATTAATTTATTAAAATAACTATTCTGGGTGAAAATTTACATAGCTAAACATTTTAACTTCAATAAAAGCTATTGCGACTTATTTCGATAAGATTTTTTAAAGTTATCTGAGATAATTCTCATATTTTACGTCTAATTTTTTTTTTAAACAAACGCCATGGGTTTCCGTTTTTCGTACTATGCGCAGTTCTCCATTGCGCATATCTTCTATATCTTTAAATTGAAAAGGTCTATTATGCAAAATTTGTTACGAATTTGTAACTTATTTTATCATATTATTTTAAAAAACCGATGTTATGTCAAACTTTATATTTATACTTTAGCGTTGAAATTACACAAAACATGTCTCAGGTTTTTACTAATAATGACTGTATTTGTCATTTATTTATAGTAAAATTTAAACCTACGCTCTTAGAAAACATGAAATGGGGTATGTGACCAAATTTTTATTTTTACATAATATGATACTAGACAAAAAAATAAAATACCCGTATTTTTTTACATCGATTAATTATTCGCACTTTACGAGAAAATAATTATTAAAAATTTGGGGAAGGGATTTGTGACGTATCAATGGTAGAAGCTTGAAAAAAGACGGTTAGACTGGGAGGGAAATAGATAGTTATAGCCAGATGTGATCATGCCCCACCCTGCCACGCCTACCACAACATAAACGCGGCGCTGATAGGCTGATTTATGACTGTCTCTTTCCTTCCCGCAGTCTACCTGTCTTTGTCCCCGATTCTACCATACTTACGGCATATATCCCTTCTCCAAAACATTAAATTGTTAATAACAAGATTATTACAAATTAATGTTTCGTTTTTATTATTATAATAAAAAGCTATAGTGGTTTGTTTTTATATTTTATGACATATATATTAAAATTCGAATTTGGTCACATACCCCATTAGGTACGTAGCTTTTTAAAATTTAAAAATATTTATTCTTTATTCGAATAATAAACTTTAAAATTAACCAAAAATCAACAATTTTAGAGCTTTGCTACAGACATAACAACAATAATATTGCAGAAATAAAAAGTTACAGACATAAAATCAAGATTCTTAATAAATATGTTACAAATAAGTAACAAATTCCTAACAGATTTTGCATAATCGGTAAAACTGTAGAGCCTCTTTTCGTTCATTTGGAAGAGAAAAGTCGATCCTCTTAAGAAAATGATTTTGAAATTGCCACGTTTATATTCAGCAATCAGAATTGATAATAAAATTCCTCATACATCATCTTGAAGGTCAATCTCACTATTATTCACTTTTATTTTGTGAAAACAATCAATAACTCCCACAATAATGGCCTAGTTCATTTTGCATTATCACCCTGCAAATATAGATTGTTTTCTTTCCAGTTCGGAAACGGTATGTTCAGAAACAGACGTTTGGGAAGAATGCGTCGGAACTGAGGTCACTCTAACCGAATGGTCAGACGCAGCTAGTGCTAGTCCTACTCCAATTCCAAGCAGTACTGAAAATTCGCCTCGACGACGTCTTGCACGCCTCACACCTAAACAACGTCGACAGCTCGCCAAAGAGCGTTACAAAACGTACACAGTTGCCGCAGAAATGGTTATTCGCGAAGAATTAAAATCTCAACAACAAAATCAATCACCGGACACAACTAGCTCAGATACAAAATCTTCTAGTTCTAGTTATGTCACAGCTACAACCCGAACAACGCCGAAAGAACGGCGGCAAGCTGATCGAGCACGATTTCAAACTCGAGTTCTACACAAGGATTCCGACAGTGATGATCTTCACGCTGTTTTAGCTGCACAAGCTGCGGTAGTTTTAGACACACTACGGGCAGATGAACTCCTAGACTGCGAGACAGTTAGTCTTGTCTCCAATGAGGACGATTCTGAGCACAATTCTGTGAGCTCTGTTAATTACAGAACGTACCACAAGAGTTGGGGTTTCAGCAAGAATTTGCCAGTGGTTCCGAATGAAAAAATGCCAAGAGCATCGATTCTTTCGGAGCAAGACATGGTAGAAAGTACAAGTAGAAGTCCAAGTCCGCCACCAGCCAAACCAAAAATAGTAAAACCGGAAGAATCTGCTCTGAACACAGTAAATGAAGCAGATGTAGAAACACCAAAAGCGGTAAGAGGAAGACGCAAACCATTATATTCGGGAGCATCTTCTACAGTTAAAAAACAAATACCCACTAGTAAACTTATTACGAAGCCTATTAAAACAATGACTTCAAATCTTGTAAAAAATGTTACAAGTTCCCTCAAAACATCCCCTAAACCATCGAATCTTAAAAAACCACAAACAGTATCATCAACAACCAACAACAATAACAAACCAACATCAACAGTTGGTAAATCAAATATCGCGACACCAAAAAGTCGAATAGCTGAAGTTAAAAAGCGTCCAGCAACTGCTCCAGCGAGTCCAGCGCCTTCCAGGCCATTAGAACGTCAAGGAACATTCACTAAAGAAGATAAAAAACCTGGATCTCGAATTCCAACACCGGGTAGAAGAGCTCCTTTACAGAGCCGAACAGTATCGTCCAGTGCAACAACGAGTCGTTCCCCTAGCGCGGATAGGGCCCGACCTCGCCCCTTACACTCATCAGCGTCCAGTCAGAGCTTGACCCACAAGCGATCTGCATTACCGGCACCACCTCCAAGATCAAATAGCCAAGTGGAGACTACTTCAACGTCCACTCGTGCTACAAGCCGTATAGCTAGTATTTGGAAGAGAAACAACAATAACACTAGTACAAGTAACGTTCGGATGAGGAATAAGACTTCGACGGCGACGCAAGACCCACCAAAGCGCTTGTCTCGCCTCGGGTCTTTCATCCAGGTTGAGGAAATATCTGTGACGTGAAGCCGCGATGTCTAGCCGACCGCTTGAGGCTCAAGACGGTTCGGCTCGACCCGATGCAGACATGCCGAGCATGCGCATTGGGGTAAGCGTAAAGCGCGGACTGTGGCGTTATTTGTGCTTCTCTACATACTCCTATAGCGGCAAAATACTTTTTCGCCTGAACAGGTAATGGATTGTTGAAATTTTTTATTGGTGATGGTTTTTAAAGGATTAATTTTAAAGCAAAATGTATGGAGTGCAATCGCTAATTATTGGTCAAAAGTCATGAAGACATTTTCAGTGTGCCACGAAAAAAAATACATTTAAGTATTGCATAAAAAATGAAATGAAATATCAAACGAGATTTTGATAATTATCAAAATTACGGGTTGCATTTTTATTGTTTAAGTAATACTTATAATTTAATAAAACTGGTAAAATCAGAAATTTATTAAAACAATGATATTTCTTATTTTTATTATATTTTTTTACATGGCTTTAAAATATTCTCAAAACGGTAATGTAGATACTTATTTTTTTATTGAATTGTGAATTATTTAATTATGTTTTAAATTGTACAAATACACCTAATATATACGCAAAATTATTATTACTATATATTTTTTAAATCGTTATTACATTTAAAATTTGTTTTTTTTAATTTCAGTTTCAAAATTCCCGCTAAAACGATTATGTAGCTTATGACGTCACACCCTAGTATAGTTTAGTTGTAAACAAGAAGTTCTTTAGTGTTTATATGTATTTTCTTTTCTCTACACACCACTTAAAAGTTTTAGAATTCATTTTTTGAAATTCTAAACAACTTTGTAGTATTAATGTACTAAACTGTACTATATCGTGACGTCATGAGCGAGTTGCGCGTAATACGTAATTATATACTCAAAATTATTATTACTATATATTTTTTTAATCGTTAATACATTTAAAATTTGTTTTGTTTTTAATTTTAGTTTCAAATTTCCCGCTAAAACGATCATGTAGCTCATGACGTCACAGTCTAGTACAGTTTAGTTGTAAACAAGAAGTTCTTTTGTGTTTATATGTATTTTCTTTTCTCTACACACCACTTAAATGTTTTAGAATTCATTTTATGAAATTCTAAAGAACTTTGTAGTATTAATGTACTAAACTGTACTATATCGTGACGTCATGAGCGAGATGCGCGTAATACTTAATTATATACTCAAAATTATTATTACTATATATTTTTTTAATCGCTAATACATTTAAAATTTGTTTTTTTTTTTTAATTTTAGTGTTAAATTTCCCGCTAAAACGATCATGTAGCTTATGACGTCACACCCTAGTACAGTTTAGTTGTAACCAAGAAGTTATTTAGTGTTTATATGTATTTTCTTTTCTCTACACACCACTTAAAAGTTTTAGAATTCATTTTTTGAAATTCTAAACAACTTTGTAGTATTAATGTACTAAACTGTACTATATCGTGCCGTCATGAGCGAGTTGCGCGTTTTAGCGGGAAATTTGAAACAAAAATTGAAAAACCCGATTTTATTCTATTTTCTCTACGTCTTTTAAAATAGTGCATTATTTTTCATTAAAATACGTTTTTAAAATGTGTATTTTTATACAATAAAACTAACACTTTTTTAAAGCAAACTGGTAAAAATATAAAACTATGGCACTTTTTTCATGCTTTTATTGTAGACTTAATAAAATAATTGTGAGTAAAGAACTTTTTTACTCACTTGTTACGTAAATAACTATTATTTAACAACCATCTATTAAAAACTTGAAGATTGATTATTTATTTATTTTTCATGGCTCACTGAGAATTAAGTTATAAACATTTTAAACGATAACACTTATTTTGCTTTAAAATTGATTGGGTAAATAAATATCCTCAATTAAATATTTTATGATTGTGTTTCCTGTTTAGGAAAAAATAGCCCTCCTTGTATTTATTTATTTCATTTGTATATAGCATTATTCAATTTTATTTGTTGTACAATTAAATCGCTTGTTTTATGTCATAATATTATATGTAATGAATTTTAAATTCGCGGATTTGAACGAAATTTCGAAGCTTAACGTGTTTATTTCGTTTTTATTTATAATTATGATAGTATAATATCCAAGTTACCTCGTTTCTTGTATCCGCTATTCTATTGTTTTAGTTTTTAATAAGTAAACAACTTGGCAACCCATAGGTTTAGGAAATAAGCAGTGCAGTGAGAATTGTAGCAAGTTGCATTTTTTAGGCAATTGTATGTGCAATGATTGATATTTTTTCACATATTAAGGAAGTTGGAGGGCTGGTTAACATATATATTAATTTATGTACCAAAAATACTATGTGATGACTGACTGGGTTGTTTAGTTAGTGCATACCACTCATTTAAATTAATAATTAAATATATTATATTAGTTCTCTACTTATTGAGTATGTATGTTATATTAGGTTGTGAAAGAATTGCAATTTTATTTAAAATAATCTTATTTAGTTTATAATTTTGTGCCATATTATACAATAAAGTATATTTGAGTTTATACGTATTAAACTAACATAAATAATCATATTATTTATATTATACCCGCCAAAAATCAAATACATTTAATCAAAATATGTATTTGTTCTCTTAATTTAAATATTTTATTTTTATTTTTTCATTAATTCAGAAGTGTAGGATTATGAATATCTAATTTTGAGTAAAAAAAAAAAAAACTATATAGAGATATGAATTTATATTATTTGAAAAATTCATTGAAATTAAAATTTTTCATCATGGCGCGCTGATGACGGGCATATGCACTAGGGTACCTTTATAACCAGGGTATGGCCATGGCGTGGCTCACGTTTCGTCCGCCATTACCGGGACATCCGTTATATGTGTTGTTCTTGCGCAAATTATTATGTGTTTTCGTGGATATTTGTTTTATTTTAATGAAACACATTTAATTATCATTTTAATACGTATTTATAGTGTAAGTAATATATTTTATTTTATTTACTTGTGTAGTTTGTTAAGATTCCCACCACGATTACTGACATATTGAAAACAACTATAAATTACCAATATTAAGCACAATCATTTAAATTTTAAAAGGTAAGTTTAGAATATACAATTATTATGTAAATAAGAACTATAGATATTACATTGGATGTGATAATAACAATCCATGTCATATATTCTACATAACCTCTAAATGTAAATATTAATAATAATTGTGTATCTCTTAAATTAATGAATTTTTATTACCTTTATAAATTCACAGTGTGATAATTTAATATTCTTTTATAATATAATATCACACTTATTACAAATAAATAAGGAAATGAATTACCGACAATGGCGGCAATCTTGGCCCATGGCCATACCCAATATGCACAATATGCACCAAACTTCAGCGCCTAAACGTACGTGTTCATAGACGCCGAGTTGCCTGCTTAAAACTGAACAAGAAAACTTGTCAAAGAAATACGTAATAATTACAGCTAACTAACGATCATAAATACACTAGATATAACTTCAAAGCATTTGTTTTGTTTTCGGCTGGACAGAAAGAGACAACTAAGGATAGAGGTATGTTAAGTCTCCTCATGCAGTATTCGATAGTTGTCACTACTTGTTCTATTAACATGAACTGTCCAATATTTGAAACATTTGAATTATTATTAACGAAAAGCAATTATAAAATGTATGAAACAAATTGATATTAGTATATTAGGAAAGGATAAAAAGAATTGTATATAATTATTTATATTATTCTATTGATTTTTAAACAATATTGTTTTTGTGTACATACATTTTTGTGGTTCCGGATTTTGAAATAAATGTCTAAAATTAAATTAATCAATTGAATATGGTTATGAATACAGTCCAAAATTCCTGTCGGTAAATTTCTCATGGTAGTATTAATTGATTTTTAATTAATACGACTTTTTAGAATTACGCACATTTTATTTCAAAACTCACTTGAAAAAGGCAGATATATAGAGAATAATGAAACTGTAAAACTTTGAACAAACAAAATTGGGCCTCGATTTTGTAACTTGAATTCTACTGCTCCAGAACAGTAGAATTTGAAATCTGACAGAATTGCGATTCTTCCAATTCTTTCTCAGGATAGATTACAAATTTGAAATCTGATAGAATTGAGATTTCCCAATTCTTTCTCTGGATAAATTTCAAATTCTACTTGTCTGGAGCAGGGAAAACCCAATGGACCTTTTACATCAAAAGAGAGAGATAGACAAAAATGATATATATGTAGTGCGCAGTAGGTTGTTTGCGCTTTGAGGAGACCAGTTACATTTCAAATAAAATTACAAATGGCGGAAAGTAACAACTCTGGCAAAAACTTAAATTTCTTAAATAAATTCACACAAAGCATTTGTGATGAATATTTTAAAACAAGAGGAAGAGGAGATGGAATCAGAAAAAGTGATTTTTTGTTCCACAAGATGCAAAATCAACACCACATAAAGTGACAGATAATTGCGTAGTTGCCAGTGATATTAGGAAAGTAATAAACAAGAATAAAATTGTTATTTTTTCTTTTAAATATATTTTTTTCATTATTAATTATTTCTTTATAGTTAAAGACAAAATTATTTAAGTTTTTGTGTTGTTTAAATAATTTTTTATCGAAAATAAATGCTTATTCTTTTAATTATTTTACTTGACAACATGGTGCCTCCTCATCTCTAATTTCACTACGTGGCGCATAGAAAAATGACGTCAGGGTGCAATAAAAATGTAAAAGGTCCATTCTGACAGAATTTGAAATCGGGCACAACTTCCAAACAAAGGAACAAAATGTCACAAATATATTATAAGGACCGTAGACATCAGTAGACATCTCTAGACAAACTTTAGAATAGACTTTGTATATCTCTATCTCTAGTTGTCTCTTTCTGTCCAGCCGAGAAGATAACAAACAATAGTGAAGTATGGGGCATGTTTTGTCTATTATATTTGTGGTCGTTGCAGCTAACAAAATGAATAAAATGCACGCGCATACTTGCAATTGCTACTAGCGCCATCTATGTTTCTAACCGTATATACTTAACCTGAAATGAGCAACAACATTTCGAATATAGCGCCGCCTATTGGGATTTTCAAATATCAAGAGATGGCGCTGATCGCATTAAACACTGGTACACTTTTTATTGACGTGTGTCAGCGTAGCATTTCTGTCAATTGCATTTCTTTAGTTTTCGTATTATTTTCTCATTTATTAGTAGTTTTTATTTATAATTCAAGTATGTATGATAGAGTTTTTGTAGTCATATAGTAGTAGTTTCATGTAAATGTCAAATGTGTACCACTGTTTGTAGTTCTAATAGTCGACGCTAGTTAGCGTTTTCTTATTTGAAAATCCCAATAGCCGCTTTCGTTTGGACTGTGATTCGTGATAAAATTGAACAAAGTGAACATAATCAAGAAGAATTATGTTTCTTCGTTCGTTATATCCACTCTTTCATTTTGTGATCACAATACGCCTCCTTCAGAATCAAGTCTTTTTTATGATTACTGTTGTAATCAAAAAAGATTGAAAAATGGCAGAACACACAGTTATATGAAGATTGTTTATATTTATATTAATTCGAAAGTGACATTTAAATTCTTCTTCCGAATAGTTAGGTATAACAGTTTCAACATTATTATTTATACAAGTTCTTCTTTTTCTTTTTTCCTGAGTTTAAATTTCGTGCCTTTCAATTAGCGTCTCGTTATGGCGTCCATCCGTTCAATTCAGCACAACCGCTAACCTGTAAACAGTCTAGTAGTATATATTATATGTCTATGGTTCGGATCCCGGGTTAATTCAAATTTCTCTCGTTTCGGCGAACAGACTATAGTCTAATTTCGACTAACGTGTTCGCTAAAATTATTGATACGCAATATTTTTAAATACGCGTTACCTTGGAAATCCCATTAGTTTTTTTCAAGAAATATTTGTTTTTATTTACATTTGAATAATCAAACGTCAAAATGGAAAATTTATTTATATTTGATTGTAATCAAGGCTAAGATATAGCTAATCAAAAGTCCAGAACCTAGACGGTACTAGGAATTTTTTAATAAATTATTCCACTATAAAGTCGCAATATAGTTCAACAAAATACAAAACAATGTTACATTTGATAAAGGATTAAAGTATATTTTTGCACTGCCGAATAATAAGAAACCACAATAGTCTAAAAAAGAAAACTTACTATAAAAATAAATTTATTAGTTGTATTTTGATACCAGTTTTAAACAATACAAATAAAATATGTAATTAAATAATACATTTCAAATATTTTGTTTAAATATGGATAATAGTCACATGCTTAACAATGAATAACCAAATATGTTTTATTTGAATTAGACATTCAACATTATCATAATCAGAAGAAATGCTGTATATTTCTATTAATACATAAGTAAACATTATATAACCACTTTAAACATACTTTTTAACAATGTGGGTTCGTATGAATTCAAATTCAAACAACAGTCATTCGCCACGTATTTCTATTCAAATATAATGCCCTTGGTGTCAATATACGGTGCGAAGCAGGCACGTGGATCAAGCGACCTTGAAATGCTTGTAATCACTTCTTAATTTTGTGTTGTTATTAACAGGTGGTACTTTTAAATATTTATATAAAATATAGAACAGGAAATTTATACATATTTATATTAATAATTTATAAAATTGTTTGAAAAACCTTGTTGCTTACGATAAATGACTAAGATAAGAATCCAGTAAGTTTCGCAGAGAAATTTAAAAAGGAATGCAAAGAAAAAAGCTAGTGTAATCTATTATTACTTGTTTTCTAAGTGTTTTTGTTGCATTCACAGAAAATTATAAAATATGTAATAACAGGAGTCCCAGATTAAAAAAATTCAAAACCTTGTTCTTGTCAGTGTCAAGAGCATACAAATCAGCTGATTCTAAGCTCTCCTAAATATTTATTCCGTTTTATGTCTAATTTCTATACTTTAATCTGCTCTATTGAAAACTGTGATCGATAATATTAAAGAAAAGCTCATAAACGACACAAAATTTTGTAATTTTTTAATATTTTCATTTTAAATACATGGCCAACATTATTCAAAACTTACTAGAATTATGAACCTAGGAGTATTTAAAATTTACGCATAATTGGATTAAAATTGTTTGTTTATATCTTAGTTACCATGGCTGAAACTCAAATATTACACCTTGCGGGCGGTAAAGTTGCACATGCAGGCGATAAAGTAGAGCAAAAGCTCGGCGACTGGTAAACAAAACTACAATAGACCTTATTTAACAGCTATCGCTACACATAGTAAGTAAAATGGCGCCAACAACTGCCAGTTGGGCTGTTAAACAAAACGTCGAAAATATTGCAGTCACTAAAATACCTAAATGTAATTTTAAGGAGAAAAGACAATAAAGAAGGATATAGTACATTGACTTTTGCAGTTTTCTAATTTGTTTTCATTTCTAAAATAAGATTCAAGAAGAAAATCTTTGATTTTTTACTCCCTTGTACGAAGGAAATATTGTATTCGCGAAAAATTTCGGTTTTCAGATTTCAACGGAAATATCCATTTTGACCATCCCTGAATCCATTCTGACTAATTTCGTCGTGACGTCTGTACGTACGTTCGTACGTATGTACGTACGTTCGTACGTATCTCGTATAACTCAAAAACGGTAAGTTGTAAAAAGTGGAAATTTTGTATTTAGGACTTCTATAACATCTATGCTCTGTTCCATTTAAGCCATTCAGTAGATGGCACTGGCAACAGCGCAAATCTGAAGTAGCCGATATTACATTGGGTAAATTAGTCTCTTGTCTCTAATTTCAACCAATCAGAGATGTCAAAACTATTCCCTATGCTCCGCAATACTGAAAGGCTTTAATGGAACAAGGTATAGTTGTACACCTCCCTTTTTGGTCATTACATAATTTCCAGAAATGGTACTTTATTTGAAGCCTATAATAGATTTTAATGAAAAACTATATTAAAATATAATCCAAAACTTTTCAAATTTGGTATATAAGACTTTTATATCAATTGGAATAACAGCAGATTTTGGTTAAAACAGGCTAACCTGATGTGATATATTACCTGAAGTTGTTAACAGTTTTTCTTGAATAAAATGGGTTCACTTTGATTTTAGAAATAAATGCTTCAAATAAGAGTTTTAGAGAATTAAATTCTGCGTCTGGCACATCAAGTATTATTAAATTAGCCTTTTGTATAAGCGAAATATGTAAATTTAAAACATAATTTTTAATAAAAAATAGATGTTAATGTCAAATACGTGCAATTTTATAATTGAGTCTGTACTTTATATTAGTCTTGCGTACAAGGAAGTAGTGTGGTGTCCACATCAGATTTTTTAGATAACATTTTTGACAATATCTCATGTCAAATTAACATTAAATTAAATATTTTTAAATTGACATACGTATCTTTGTTCATAGCCTACTCCGAGTTAAGAATTTTTTGGAACGCGCTGTACCTCATGCCGAAAGAAGTTCACACCCTTGGACGAATAAAAACCCTCCGCTACGCGTCGGGCTTCAAATTTCTGCCGCAGGCGTAAACAATTTTTTTCGACCTTCTATACGTAAATAACTATTGAATAACATTCATACAAACTAGGAAACTTTATTTTTCATAGCACACCAATCATGACATCCATCCATACTTAATAAATAGTCAACATCCTGTGTAAAATAAAACACTTTATTCTATATTTATAAAATATAATATTGCATAAACGTAACATGCTTATGTAAAATTGAGCAATTGAACAACTAACGCGTATGTGAAGGTTTATGTGCATCCAACATACGTTCAACATAAGATTCAGCTGTTGTACCTAAGGCCTCACCCACCCTAACTTTCTGTCCTGGAAACAAATTGAACCTAAAATTAGGCGGCGCCTCGAAAATTAAAACCACAGTTGAGCCCATTCGAAATTCTCCTAACGGGTCGCCTTTGCATAAAGACGTGTCTAGAGGTAGAGTTACTTCATCTATACAACCACACTTTACACCTTTATTGTTAGTCCGTAGATTAGAATCCATATAGATACGAATACTGCCGACGTTAGTTGCACCCACAGCTGCAAAGGAGAAAAACCCGTGGTGCCAGCGGCCTATGTAAACCGCGCGTTCATTAAGGCAAAAAAGACCGGGCAACCAGCCGGCTACTGTTGGAGAAACTGATAATAATTCACCACAAATATGTCGTCGTTTTGAGGGTCTCCAGTCGCATGGTGAGTGAAATCTGTCAAAATTTGCAAATCATTTAATGAATTATATTAATTTAAAATATAAAGCCCGTATAGACGATCATAAATTTATTAGCAAAGATTGATTCGATCAAAAACTATGAGTTATTTATACAATAATTGCAAAAAGTTTGTTTATTGCACGGTATATTTCAGAAACGTTAAAGTCAAAGTAACCACAATATTTACATGCTAGTTTACACAGTTATAACAGCTATTTGTGTATTAAGAGCGCAAAATGGGACATTGTCGATTGAGAGGTTGTTGCCGCGCGACGCAGGAGCGAGGCATTCTCTCGAAATCGACAATGTCCATTTGCGCTCGAAACACACACACAAGATTTTTTCTACAGTCGCCACAATGGGGTCCTCCACCATAACAAAAATGTATTTTTTATTTATTTCTACTTATCGGTATTTTCCATTCTTCTTGAGCTATTGCTTCAATCTAATCTGAGCATTTTATACTTTCGTTTTTGTAAATGAATGTCCTATTCTATTTTCACAGCAGTGCGGCATTATGTTTGGTTATGTAACATACCGACAGAGCAGTTATATGTCAGATTGACTTGTTAAGTGGGTAATGTGTAGTAACTACAGTGTCATTAATTCCTGACTAAACGTTTCCATTAAGAATGTAGCCAAGTAACATTTCTCAACATTGTATAGTTAGAAATTTGAGGAGCGAGCGTTTTTTCTACTTTGTCGCTCTAGAGCGGCAAAGTGACATTTTGCGTTGACAAAAGAGAGCGCAAATGGCTACTTTGTATATAGACTGTAGAAAAATAAATAGTTCTACAATCGTGTGAGAAATAAGTCTCAAACTCAAAATGAGTGCGGGAAATAGCGATTCCCGCACTAGTGACATCTGCAGCGAACTTCAACAACTAAATACACGTCTCTAAAAATAGCTATTTACCTGTTTACAACTTTTGAAAAAGAAAACCTAGATAAACAAACATATATCAAAGAAACACATAATAATTAAAAACAAAGTGAATAAAATATATACAAAAACACGCGCATAGTAACTACTAACGCCATCTGTGTTTCTATCGGCATATCTTCAATCTGAAATGAGCAACCTACATATCGAATCTACGTCACACTTTTCAAAAATATTTCTACAAGGGACCTTTTCAATTTAAAGAGATAGAAGATATGCACAATGGGGATCTGCGCATAGTAAGAAGAACTGAGATTTATGGCGTTTGTTTCTAAAAAATTTGGATGTAAAATGTGAGAATATCTCAGATAAAAAATCTTATCGAAACAAGTTACAAAAGCTTTTATTGACAGTAAAATGTCTAACGATGCAAATTTTCACTGAGAATACAGGTATTTTAACAAATGCAATATATTTGACGTTTCGTTTGACAGCCCAACTGGCAGTTGTTCGCGCCATTTTCTTTCTATTTGCAGCCAAAGAGATAGTCATTAAATGGACCTTTTCAATTTAACGGCTATCTCTTTCTATCACTGCAAATAGCAAGAAAATGGCGCGAACAACTACCAGTTGGGCTGTCAAACGAAACGTCAAAAATATTGCAGTTATTAAAATACATGTATTCTCGGTGAAAATTTACATCGTTAGACATTGTAGCTCCAATAAAAGCTTTTGTAACTTCTTTCGGGATGTTTTTTAAAGTTGTCAAAGATTTTTCTCACATTTTACGTGTAAATTTTTTACAAACAAACGTCATAGATTTCAATTGTTCTTACTGTACGCAGATCCCCAATGCGCATATCTTCTATCTTTTTAAATTGAAAAGGTCCATTGTAAAAATTTCAATTTTCTAGCATTAAATTATGAATGAAACTTTTTCCTAAACATACAGATGTCAAGAATTTTGAATACATTTTGCAATTTTTTGGTGAATTGCAGAAAATACCTTGTATGCAACATTTGCGAAAAACGGGATTTTGAAACTGCGTGCAATTTTTGAAACGAGCGCATGGAGCTTCATAATCACGTTTTCCGCATGTGATAATTTTTTTTTCTATAATTGTCCAAAAATTAAGAAATGTCAACAAAACAAAAATCTTCTTTCAATTATTTCTCGTACTCGAAAACACTTATTTCTCTCATGATTGTACAAAAAAGTTTTATAAGTAAGCCTGCTGTTCATTTTCAAAATATGTTTTGTGGCGTATGAGACAAAAATCAATTTTGTATTTATTTTCAAAATACAGCTGTTACTATCACTGATGTCTAGTCCCAATAAGTAATGATAAGATATCAATAAAAAATAATAATAAATTAATGACTGAAGCAGTAATATGTTATTTCCCAAGAAGAAAGCTGGAAACACGAGCTAAACGAATGACAAAATAATATACTTTTTATGGAAGTTTTGTAAAATATTGTTTATCGATTAAAAATAAGATGAAACCATGTTTTTAAGTGCAAAAGCCTGAAAATGACAAATATGCACGATTTATTTTTATTTATTTTCAATAAATGTGATAAAAACTACTACAAACAATATTGTTTACTTTTGGTATCGTTAACATAATATTCTTGTTACTGTAAATCTATAAATATAATTAGGAACAACAATCGAATTTCGGACCATGAAAGAAATAGTGTGTTAAAAAAAAACCTGTCAAGGAGTAGGCTACGAACAGAGAATCGTATGTCTAGTCATTATTCAATTAAATACCTAGTCAAGTTGTCAAAATTGATCTTGAAATGTGACAAATTGTAACAGGCAGCAAAAGAATATTGCCATTCGACATTTTCTAATGTGTTTCCATTTTAAAAATAAGATTCGAAGAAGTAAAGCTTTGATTTCTTTAGATAACATTTTTGACAATATCTCCTGTAAAAATGACATTTAATTAAATACTTTTAAATTAAGACATACGTTTTTTGTTCGTAGCCAACTCCGAGTTACTGTATACAGAATGTAACAGCTAAACGAACTACTTCAAATAATTTCTATATTATTAAAGATACAATAAAATATTATAAGAAAATCTTATTGAAGACCAAACAAAAACTGCAATTTGTGAATTTAAATTATTTATGATGGAAATCAAATAAAACACTATTTATAAAGTTATTAATAATTATAATTGTTTTGTTGTAATTTAATTATTTTTGCTTTAATTTAATTGTTTTTCACACATAGCGTACTGAAAATAAAATTTATTTTTATTGAGTAAGGATATAAAATAATCACACGGTTGAATTCAGGAAAAAAATACTCAGTAATAATATAACAAGAGAGTAAGAATAAATTGAAAATAACTCACATATTTTTCGAAAACTTATTGTCAAGCAATAGTCCCGAAAGCCACTCAATCCCTAAGGGCTTTCGGGACTATTGCCAAATGGCAACAAGTTTGAGAAAAATCTGGAAAATTATTTTCTAATTTATCGAAATCTCGAATTATATATAAATAGATTATTTTTTGATCCACAAGTTTCAAACAACGGAATCAGGCTGTCATGCTATTCTGTCATAATTAACTAGCTTCATTTATTTACATGGCTCAGTTGGTAAGTCTGTTTTAAGAATTAGAACACACTTTGACAATGCAAAATAAATAATCAAAAGATATAATTACTAATTATGGTATTTCTAGAAGCGATTTCTATAACTTTTTGGCTTATTTTATGATCAGAAATGGCGTAAAATTGGTATTTTTTGCTCATTTTACTTATGTTTTGATTACTATCTGACATATGTCAACAAGAACAAAAGCTACAGAGATTATTCCCGGGAATAATCCCTAGAGCTTTATTCTCAGTATAATGAGGCGCGGGCAGACACCTGACTTTGACAAGTGCTTGTAGGGCCCCACAAGGGTGCCAAGTATGCAGCTTGTGAAATTAATAAATAAAATTGTAAAACTAGGTATTATTATAATGAATATCATGTTGTATTATTTTCTGGCACATTAAACTTAATTTTTAAATTAATTTTTATAAAAATAGAGCATTCAACATGAACTGATGGTTTCCTCAAAGCGCTCCAAGAAATCTTTGTCTCTATTTTTATATAAAATATTTTAAAAATTAAGTTTATGTGTTAGAAAATAAAACAACATGATATTCATTAATAATAACTAGTTTTACAATTTTATTTATTAATTTTACGCTTAAATTGATTTGGCAACACAGGCAAGTTACACAAGCTGTATACTTGACAACCTTGTGGGGCCCTACAAACACTTGTCAAAGTCACGTGTATGCCCGCGCCTCATAATGACAGGATTGGTTAAAACGGAGACACGTGACAAAAAATGAGACATTTCGTTGGTTGTAAAAAATGTCAAAAAATAATCTATCGAATGGGCTTAAAAAATATATGCCATCCCATTTTAAAAAATATAAATTATATTCGCATGTCCCCCTTTTAGTTGTTTAGTGTTACAATTTGTATAACAGTACCATTTGTAAAAATTCAAAATTGTTTAAAAATAAATTGTAACTGCTTTTACGGGCAAAGTTTAAAAAATATCAAGCAATGAACTTTTTTGTTATTATTATCTGTGACTATATTTAAAATTACTTTGTTCACTATAATGAATTAATAAACTGTATAAAAATAGAAACAGCATTGTTATGTTTTGTTATCAGTATTGGACATAATTTTTTTGCCGTTATTTTCAAAAAATTTCTTGGTCGAATGAGATGTCAATATAAATACGATAAAAATTAATGATTATATTAACAGTACAAGAATTTTTTTATTAAGTATGTTAATTATCAATTTAAAATAATAGCTATTTGTGTATTAAGAGCGCAAAATGGGACATTCTCTCCAAATCGACAATGTCCATTTGCGCTCGAAACACACACAAGATTTTTCTACAGTCATCCACTACAACAAAATAATAATAATAAAATGTACATTTTGTGCTTACAGCACGACTGAATAGTTTGCAGTGAAGATAGGAACGTATTTAATTATGAATTCAAGATATTGTTTTGGCTTTCGATTTTACAAAAAATTAATGCCAATTTTGTAATGAATATTATAACTTTTTATATAATTTATTTGTGACATATATATTAAACTAGTGCAGTGGAAATTGGATGTTCATTGAGACCGCTCACCCCAAATTTTTGCAGGTGGCAGCACAACTGTTCACACAATTTTATATTTAATTTTAATTTATCGTTATTTTCCATTCTTCTTGAGCTATTGCTTCAATCGAAGCTAAGCATTTTATACTTTAATTTTTGCAAATAAATGCCCTATTTTATTTTCACAGCAGTGCAGGATTTTGTATGGTTATGTAATATACAGACAGAGCAGTTATATGTCAGATTGACTTGTGAATGTGGTAAATGTATAAGTACAGGCTGTCTCATTTTCGATGTTTTTTTGAGGTATCTCGGGTAATATTAATGATAGAGCGAAACCATTTGCACATTCCAGGGTCAACTTTTCGAGAAAAGTTTAATAGTCACTACAGGAATTTTCGATCTTCTTTTGTTTCTGAGCTACAGGCAAAAACTCGTTTTTCGCTCATTTTGAAAATATCTCATATCTTACTTATTATGATAGTTAGAGAAAAAATGTTTTTATAAAAAATTTACCGTTTTTCAAATAGAATAAAATGGCGTAATTAGATTTTTTGAAAATTTAATAATTCTCGAGATATAACACAAACTTATGATTTTTTAAATGGGAACCTATGTTGAAAATCGTCTCATGCTTATTTTATACGCTTTTCAATAATATATAACAAGTCTTCATTCTTTTGTTTTAAACATTAATAAAAGACGAATTATTAATTTATTGAGGTGAAAATATTGGAAATTATTAAGAAACAAATGAAAAATTTTATTACAGATCATCATTTGTTTATTTTGATTCAATATCTATTAATTTTGTTCTGAAAATTATTCTTAACAATTATTTTCGGGTTGGTTAAATTTTTATTTAACGACGTTACTGTTGGCTTTGACACGATCCGAACAAAATGGTTTAATATGCTTTTGAAGTAAATAAATTGAAAAAAATGAGTAAAACATAAACAAATACTATTAGAAATATGTAAATGATGATCTGTAATAATTTTTTTCATTTGTTTCTTAATAATTTCCAATATTTTCACCCCAATAAATTAATAATTCGTCTTTTATAAATGTTCAAAACAAACGAATGAAGACTTGTTATATATTATTGAAAAGCTTATAAAATAAGCAAAAAGACAAGACTATTTTCAACATAGGGTCCCATTTAAAAAATCATAAGTTAGTGTTATCTCTCGAGAATTATTAAGTTTTCAAAAAATCTAATTATGCCATTTTATTCTATTTGAAAAACGGTAAAATTTGTATAAAAACATTTTTTCTCTAACTATCATAATAAGTAAGATATGAGATATTTTCAAAATGAGCGAAAAACGAGTTTTTGCCTGTAGCTCAGAAACAAAAGAAGATCGAAAATTCCTGTGGTGACTATTAAACTTTTCTCGAAAAGTTGACCCTGGAATGTGTAAATGGTTTTGCTCTATCATTAATATTACCCGAGATACCTTAAAAAAACATCGAAAATGAGACATCCTGTACAGTACCATTAGTTCCTGACTAAACGTTTCTATTAAGAATGTAGACAAGTGACATTTCTCAACATTGTATAGTTAAAAATTTGGACCGCGAGCGTTTTTTCTACTTTGCCGCGCATGAGCGGCAAAGTGACATTTTGCGTTGACAAAAGAGCGAAAATGGCTACGGTAGAAAAATAAATTTATGAGCGTCTAAAACGGGCTTAAAACAATACCTGTGATAATCCCCAGGTGCAAGATATAAAACACACTGGTACAAACAATTAGATTTATCTTGCAGCAACGCTGTCCGATAATCAGTCTTGACTTTAGGATCCCCTACGAACTGGTCCAGAGCATAAGTGACCCCTTTTACTTGTTCCACGTAGTCAGAAGTTACTGGTCCACACGTCAACACTGTTCCATCACATGGCGATGTTAATCCAGCTACATCTTGAGGTCTGCAGCCTTTGCGCAGTCCCCTAGCAAAGAATTCTGCTAGCGATGGGTAGTATCGCAAGTCGGGGTTTTCAGCTTCCTCTAGATTTACACCGAACATTGAAGCGTATAATCCCAGCAGCGGAGGGCGTAATATTTTAGGTATGTGGCATTCTGCAAGCCATCCCCATGTACGGCTTAAAAACCGTAAGGGTAATGCCCTGTATACGTCTATCTGCCATGGTTTCGCCGGTTTTTCTGCGGTGTATCGGCGGAACGCACGCCACTGCATCACCGCGATGAGACAAAGCCCTACTGGCACCATACCGCGCACTACCCCGCGCCATCCTAGTCCTATCAACAGTAAGTATGTGTTGGTCACGAACATCTTGCACACTGTGTGTCTAAGGCGTATATATTGTCCGTCCAACTTGCTTGAGTGTATAATTGAGCTGTATTTATTTTAAAAGGTCAATGTTGTGATTCAACGCTATTATCACATCCTGGTGATAACATTGCCGTTCGTTCACAACGAAAAAAAAATAGTCAAAGATTCAAATAATCTTACACGTTTCATATGATATGACGGACGGATCGTAGCAGACTAAATTTTGAAGTCAATTAAAATAAATTCCGAGCTATAATTTCGCATGAGATAAATTGATGACGTTTTCAGAGTCACAACGCTCTCTCTGTACATTCAAAATGATAATTTTTAACGTGTTTCATCAGCAAAATATAATTCATAAAAGAATAAAAGATTTATTTTTTAAAAAATAAAATCACATGCTTTATAAGCACAAGAAGATTAAATAATACAAGTGTGCAAATATTTCTATCTCTTTTCCGTATCACGTAATCAAAATTTATAAACTTTGAATATTATACAGATGTCTCACAACTCGCGCCCCAGACGAAACTGACACTTGCCGACGACAATAGGTTGCCAAAAAATGGAAGAAAATAATTTGCGGCTGCTTGCATAACGGAGTTACAAGACTTTTTAATCCACCAATCCCGGAAGGATATCTTGAGGTATGATGATACTATTACAAAATAAAACTGGTTGATAGGTTTCAAAAATACTACTAATGAGTTACAAAATTTGTTTGACTTACTGTAATTTTGACACTTTAGAGTTGACTTTTCACTGTCAACAAATTTAGGTTAACGAAGGTATCATCCGAGATCATCATTTATATCGTACAGTGCAACGTGTTGTAGCAACTGTGTAAAATGTGTTAAACAAAAATATTGTCATTTGAATTCTTTGAGATTAATACATGGTAAGAATTTGCCTTTTTTCGTTCACCTTGTCAAATTTAATTTGACACTGACATTTTTCGAAAACTACAGTCGCCCACACATTTTAAAGAAGATTTGATTTGTATGAAACCCTAGTAACGCAAAATTACGGCAAACACGTTAATGGTGTAAGTCTCTGATTGGTCAATTTTAAGACGTCTTTTCTCGAATTTCTTTTCAGCTAGATTTTTTTTTCTTCGAAATTACACATCCGAGTGCAGTCTTGTGTTTCCTCATTCGCTCTGGGGCGCGAGTTGTGAGACAGCGTGTATATGAATACAGGATGATCAGAGTAAATCCGGCACCAAGAATATTTCGTTTATTTTGAAAGATATAAAAAAATATTAATAAGCAAAGTTAAACTAGACAAAGGGGCTCATAAGATGATCGTAGTAAAATTTTTTATCACTTCTGGTTGTAGCGGAAATGGGTACAACTTTAAGTCATATTTTTTTAGAATCAACGATATCAAAATATAGTTTTACTTCAACCATTTCAAAATGACGACCATTTACTTTATTAATAAAATCCATGCAAAATAAAACAGCAAGCTATGAAAACAATAGACCTTTTCAATGGAGGGTTATACAGAGGTATATCTTCGGGCTGCCATCTATTGGTATTTTCCTTGTACTACACTTGTGACTCATTTCACTCCGTTGCTAGATTACAAACAAATCACTGTCATGGTGACAGTTGAAAGATGGTGCCAAGTATCAAGCGAGTGTATGGTCTTTGCAACAGTGACTCCCGCTATAATTATAAAGAATACATGACAAATGTGAAATTCATTAAGTTTCCGCAGCCTTCCGAAGACATTGAATCACATGTAAAACTCAAATGTCAAAACACAAGTGACGGAAGACAGAACTTTAAAAATGGCGTGGTTTGTTTGTAATCCGATCTTCCATCTCAACTTCTACATCGTCGCATTCTTTCTTGCGTGCGACGTCAAAATCATAACTTCTATTTAAAGAGATAGAAGATATGCGCAATGGGGATCTGCGCATAGTAAGAAGTGAGATCTATGGCGTTTGTTTCCAAAAAATTTGGACGTAAAATGTAAGAATATCTCATAACTTTAAAAAATATTATCGAAGTTACAAAAGCTTTTACTGAAGTTAAAATGTCGAACGATGCAAATAATACACGTATTTTAATGACTGCAATATTTTTGACGTTTTTGATGGCCCAACTGGCCGTCGTTCGTGCCATTTTCTTACTATTTGAAGTCATAGGAAGAGATTGCCGTTAAATTGAAAAGGTCCATTTATTACCTTAAAATAAAATAAAAGTATTTACCTACATTAGTTTTGTTATATAATTTTTTTGTTATAATAATTATTTCCCAAACGCGTTACACAAATTAAGAAATGGTTGATATAGTTTTAATATTCGGATACACATTTTGAAAATGGTCGCCATTTGAAGTAAAACTTTGAAATTTACTATCGTTGTGAAGCTAATTTTATGTACATTCTGGTAAAAACTATAAAAATACCGATTCTCTATGCTAGATTTAAAGTTGTACCCACTTCCGCTAAAACCGGAAGTGATACAAAATTCTTACTACGATTTGCTTAAACGAAATATTATTGGTGATTGACTTACGTTGATCAGCCTGTATAATTTAGAACTAATATTTGATAATTCTTTACAAAAAAAAAAATCGTATGAAAATATGTCCACTCTTAAACAAGCACAAAAATACACTGTTCATTTTTAAATGTAGTTGTGTCATTAAAATGTCTTTATTGTCATTATTGTGACTATTAATTCTCATAACTTGTTATTAATAATTAATGACATATGAAAACAATCAATTATATGACGTGACACATTTCTGTTTAAAATATCCAAACAAATAAATTACCTGATTTTCTTTCAATTCTACTACAATAACTTCGGCTGAAGTTCGTTTGTTTATAATTTTTTACGATCAATTGTACTCCACATTGTTTAACAAAACACTGTAAACTTAATTTTTAGGTTATACTACAATTTTTTTATCGTAATTTATCAAATACTTACAGTGAAGTATTTCTTGGAATATAATAAGCCATATTTTTTAACTTCTAATTCAAAATTTAAGGAAATTTTAATTTAGTTTCGTTTTTCATTCAACGTGTTACTGTCATGCTGACAGTTGTTCAAGACGACAACACAACAAAAACAAACTTGAATTATCGTTTGATAAATTTAAAAATAAACTTTTGCTATTTTACAGGTAGATAAAGAATTCGTATATTATTAAACATATCAGCGATGATCATTTAAATAATATATATCTATATTTTTTCCGTGACGTAATAATTCACAAAAACTTTACATTGTTCGTGAAAGTTCTAGAAGTTCTTTAAACTTGTATGTGTGTGTGCTTGGTAGCTTTTTATTACATTTTATTGTGATAATAATCAATAATAATGGCAATGCTAGGTGTAATTGTGTCTGGACGATTAGTGAGTATGAATCAAAATGAAAATTTTAAATATTTTGATATATTTTTGAGCAAATGTTATAACTTAACCTAACTTATATACAGGTACAGACCGATTTTCAGCAAATAGCCGAAACACAGTTTCTTACAACTATTTTAGATGCAGACAATATTAATCATGTTGTTATATTTTTAACTGGTATTGTACCTTTACCAGAGGGTACAGCTGGTTTAGGTACGGACAATTTTTTCTTTAAAAGTTATACATATTTACATTGTGCTGTTATAGTTTACTTCAGCTGGCCTGATTCTACTGCTCCTCCAAATTGGCAATACTTAGGTCACATATCTAATGCTAAACCATCTGTAATTTTCAAAATTTCCAGTATAAAACGATTGCACGAAATGGGCGATTACAGCAATGTGTCTACGTTTGGACAGCAAAATATTTGCCACGATGCTCAAATCGGCATTTCAATAGGTAATTTTTCAAACTAATAACTATAGAGTGTGTGCAAATCGGACTTTTTGTACGCTTTGTGAAAACATCTCAAATATGCACTTGTTTTTCTAAAAATTCCATAGACTACTTGATGAATGACGAAGAACTGATATCAGTTTTCTTTTTGAATTAATTTCTAAACTAACAATAATCTAAAGAACTGTATCAAAAAATATAGGTATTCATTATTTTATATATATCTTCGAATAATCATTTTTGTTCCTAAATTGTGTATACATGATGTCCGTTTTTACCTTCCGTCACCTTTAGGTAAGGAAGGTATTGTCTTTGGTCAAAAAATTCGGTGGTGAGTTTTTGATGAATAAGCACGTTTTAGGGTCCCTAGAATACGATTTTACTATTTTTACGATGATGTCTGTATGTGTGTGTATGTATGTATGTGTGTGTGTCTGTGTGTGACAAAATTTTCTAATGCGATAACTCTAATACTACAATTCCAAAAATTATAATTCTTTCGTATTCCTCTTCGTTACAGCCATGTGAAGAGCTGATTAGATTTTGGTTATAATTGGTCGACCGGAAGTACCCTCATTTGAAGATTTTAACAGTTTTTCTTGAAAAAACGATGTTAAATATCATTTTTTCACATTTAATATTATTATAAATATTAAAGAATTATTTATTCTCTACACAATTTGAATGCATTTTATACTTCATATTAAATGGACATAGAGTTAAAAAATTATAAAGACATTAAATATCTTGTATATTAGTCAGCTTTGCTATAACTCTGGAAACAGCTGCTACATTAAGAAAATAGAAAATTCTGATTGAAAGGTGTCAGTGTCAAGTGCAGTTGACAGTATGTTTATGTTATAATTTTACTGGAAATATAGGATCTTTTGTTAGAAACTTTCTGTTTTGAATTTGTATAAAATACATACAACTGCCTTAAGGTAATGTACAAGAAATATAATCTTTTTCAAGGAACTTTCTGTATGACATTTATACAAAATACATAGAACTGACGGAAGGTAATGTGCTGGCCACATCAGATTTTTTAATGCTCATATCATTGGGAAATAATTACGAAGTCGGTAGTTAAATTAGAGCAAAGTAGCCCCATTAGTAGACTATTTTAAAGATGTATTTGTTTTTCCCGAAAAATTCATAGGTCACTATATAAATGAAAAATTCAAATTCTCTTGATTTTTATTTTTACAAATAACTTCTAAATATGAAATATATTTTGATTTGCACTTCTTCAGGACATTTTTTTTTTATTTTCCTTTGAACGACGATTTATTGCCACCGTTAGATTTTGGAAAGATACATTATTGAAAAGAGATTTATTTGCTTTCCAGCGATGTATAACAATAAAAATATAACAATTATTCATTTTACAGGGTAAAAACTATTACGGCACTAAAGAAAATTAAATAATTATTTAGGTATTGTTATCTGTTTATTTTTGTTTGTTTTCTTCATTTTCACTAATATATTTTAACTTATTCGGTTTTGAAACACTTCATATTTACTTTACCGTATATTCATGACCTACTATGACGTCCGTATAAAAAAATTAAAACTAATTAAATTGAATATAATTTTAATGAGAAGTTTCCGAAGCTGTTAGGTTTTCTTGATAGGATTTTTTTTTTTTGGATTGAAGCTTCATACGTTGTTTTTAATTATTTATTGTTGGTAATACAATTTTGGAGGACGTTCCGGCCCTGATTATAGGCATTTTCAATTCTAACGGTGTTATAATACATTTATTCAAAAAAAATTTAATCTATTTCAAACCATGTTTGAGTTTGAAATGGATCAAAATAGTATATTGTGTTATTAGGAGTGAAAGTGATACTTTGTGGCGAGCACGGAAGTTTGCACGACGAGCGAGGCGAGTCGGACAATTGCATGCGAGGAACACAAATACACTTTTATTCCGAATGACACATTTTTTTTTTCAAACGCACTACTTTTCTTTTTATTCGCTAATTCTATGTAGTTTCTATGGTTATTTATTTAATTTATTTCTACGCCGCTGGCGTAGAAATGAAACTTCTACCTTGTGAATCGTCACAAAAATGCAATTTTTTTCAAACGTCATAGAAATGGCATTTTTTGTTACTTGATTCACAAGGTAGAAGTTTCATTTCTACTCCGCTGGAAATTTCTACGCCGGCGGCGTAGAAATAGCTAATTTCTACGCCGCCGGAGTAGAAATAGCTAATTTCTACGCCGCCGGAGTAGAAATAAAATAAATAAGTATCCATAGAAACTACATAGAATTAGAGAATAAAAAGAAGAGAAGTGCGTTTGAAAAAAAAATTTAATGTGTCATTCGGAATAAAAGTGTCTTTGTGTGCCTCGCATTTTTCCTCCTAATAACACAATATACTATTCTACGACGTTTGAAAAAAAAAACAACCTATTAAGCTTCAATCCAAAAAAATATGAGTAAAATTTTGAGAACTAAATTAGGAAATTAGCAACGAAAATGAAAAAATTCGAATCTACAATTGTTTTCATTTGTTTCATTACCATAATCATTGTTTTTACCCTATAAAATTAATAATTGTTGCATTTTTGCTATTTGGAGCAAATGAACATCAATAAGTTATACATGGTTGGAGAGCAAAAAATTCTCTTTTCAATGAGGTAACTTTCCAATATGGTGTCCATATAAAAATCATTTGACTTCATAACTCAAAATATAACAGTGATAAAAAAATTGAGCATCGTCGTTCGAAAGAAAATAAAAAAGTGTCCTAAAGAAGTGCAAAACAAAATTCCATAGTTATTTGTAAAAATAAAAATTTGAATTTTTTATCTATCTAGTGACCCATGTTTTTTTCTGGAAAAACAAATACATCTTTAAAACGGTCTGCTAATGGGGCAACTTTGCCCTAATTTAACCGACTTCGTATCTCTTATAATTTCCAAGATCCCAGTGATGAGCCTCGAAAAACGGACAGCCTATATATGGGTTTATTTAAAAAAATTAATTGTGTTATAATTTCGAAAATTAAGCAATCAGTTTTTCGTCATTATCAAGAAGCCTATGTAAACTTGACTCTCATTTATTTTTTCTAGAGTCACTAGCAAATGTTCCCGCCGAAGATCCGTCACCTACTACGAATTCATATCTAACGTTTGGCCAAAAAATGCTAGAAAATTTCATGAACTATATTTCTAGTTTTGCAGTGACACAGAACCAAATGGTGCCAAACCCCAACGAAACTTTTGTTCCACTTTCAACTCTGCAAAACTGGTATACTACTTTTGAAAGAAGACTAGCTCAGAATCCAAACTTTTGGAAGAGTTAATACTTTAAGTGACGTGTTTTGCAAGTGCTTACATAATTGTGAGTGAACTATTATTATTTTTATTTGAAAATGCTGTCTTGTATCTTATTTATTGATTTAATATCTGGGAAATATGCATTTAAGAAATGAAAAATATGTAAAAGAATGTATTGATTGTATTACAATCTTTTAATATTAGATTAGTTCATGTCTTCACAATTAATAAATTCGCTGATATTTTTCTAGTCTCTTAAGTTTTATACGTTCTTCTCACTTTGTTTTTGATTTGTATCTTAATTCTTTCTGCAGGTCCACTTGTGTACGGATTCTTTTTTGAATCCTAAAAGCAAATGTGTAATAATTTTTCACTTATGTATTGATACATATTGTATTTGCTAATTTAGAGTTGTAATAAATATTTTTAGATTTTTACTATGACACAATATATTTTTATCAGATTTATTAAATTTTAAGGTTTGTTTGTGTGTGTAACGAATTTTTTTAATGATAAAATATGTATTACAGAGTCACGCTAGAATGGATCTTTTCAATTTAACGGCTATCTCTTTCTATCGCTGCAAATAGTAAGAAAATGGCGCGAACAACTGCCAGTTGGGCTGTCAAATGAAACGTCAAAAATATTGCAGTCATTAAAATACTTGTATTCTCAGTGAAAATTTGCATCGTTAGACAAGCTTTTGTAATTTATTTCGATAAGATTTTTTAAAGTTGTTTGAGATATTCTCACATTTTACGTCTAAATTTTTTAGAAACAAACGCCATAGATCTGTTGTTCTTACTATGCGCAAATCCCCATTGCGCGTATCTTCTATCTCTTTAAATTGAAAAGGTCCATTATTAAAAATAAAACTCATGGTTCATATTTTTTAGAATTTTATTTCAAATATGTTCAAAGTAGTTCTTTCAACAATACTATTATTATTCTTTCCTTCCACTTCTTAAAAGCTCATAGCAATCTTTTTTTTAATGCTTTAAAACAAATACTAGCAGTAGATATTTAAATGACAACTATCAACACACGAAACAATATTTTTTTGTTTTCAGAATGCAAAAGATATTGCGTTGATAATGAAGTCATTAAGAAAGCCAATTGCATATCGACAGAGCCTGCATTTCAATACGCAATTTTTGTTTTAGAAGGTTGGTACCAAATATTTATTTAAATTTTCAAATGATGTTACAATCAACTACAACATTTCACATACAAATTTCCCTAAATCATCTCGCATACATAGCAGCTTGGAGAAACATTTACGTATAATAAATTCATTTAGTACATTTTGAGACAAATTAAGGCTGTGTATGGTGGATTTAATAAACATCTCATTTAAAAAAGTAATAATCGAATTCAAATATCAGCTAAAGCTTTTTCGATAATAAACATCTCATTTAAAAAAATCTGATGTGGCCAGCACATTACCTTCCGTCAGTTCTATGTATTTTGTACAAATTTCATATGGAAAGTTCCTTGCTAAATATTCTATTTCTTGTACATTACCTTCCGGCAGCTGCATGTATTTTATGCAAATTTCATACAGAAAATTTATGTCTTAAATGATTATTTTGTGACGTTTTCTATATACAGTGTAATGTATCTGCGGAAATAAAAGATTTATTATTATTTCTTGTACATTACCTTAAAGCAGTTGTATGTATTTTATACAAATTCCATACAGAAAGCAAAAGATCCTATATTTCAGTAAAATTATAAGGCAAACATACTATGTTAAATTCACTTGACACTGACATCTTTCAATCAGAATTTTCTTAATATAGTAGCTGTTTTCATAGCTATAGCTACTATATGAAATTTAATTTCTTTATAATTTTTTAACTCTATATCCATTTAATATTAAGCATAAAATGCATTCAAATCGTATAGAGAATAAAATATTCTTTAATATTTATAATAACATTAAATGTGAAAAAATGATATTTAACATAGTTTTTTCAAGAAAAACTGTTAAAATCTTCAAATGATGGTACTTCCGGTTGACCAATTGTAACCAAAATCTAATCAGCTCTTCATATGGATGTAACGAAGAAGTATGCGAAAAAAATATAATTTTTGAAACTGTAGTATTAGAGTTATCGCAGACGAAAATTTTGTTACACACACACACACACACATCCACACACACACACATACAGACATCATCGTAAAAATAGTAAATTCGTATTCTAGGGACCCTAAAACGTGCTTATTGATTAAAAACTCATCATCGAATTTTTTGACCAAAGACAATACCTTCCTTACCTAAAGGTGACGGAAGGTAAAAATAATTATCGAATTCAAATATCAGCAAAAGCTTTTTCGATAATAAAAATATATAATTAAAATGCATCAAAATATAAAATACGTAAAATGTGTACCATTTATTTATTACATTGTTTACAAATTAAATAAAAATTTAAAAAGGACAAACAAATTTATCTGATAAGGGAAACTTCTCGAAAATAGATTGGCAACACTGATACCTTTCGATTGTCTTGTAGAAAATGGCGAACAGTTGACGTTTGTTTATAGTGTGATATTTGTTTGTGGTTTTAAGTTTAATGGTGTATTTATTCAATATATTTATATTGTGGTGTGTTTTGAACAAATCCAAATGACAATACAGCAGTAGAACTATAATGAATAGTTGCATCTATTAGGTAACTTGTTTATTTTTGCTATAAGTTTCACGTTCTGTACTTCTGTGTGAAAAACAAATGCATAATTAGCTTTTGTTAAAAGTTGTTAGATATATTTGTTCAACATTTATTGCTATTAATGAACGGTATGGGGGTTACAGACGCGATTTGTATAATACTAATAATAAATATATCAATGCAAAATGATTTATGTTCATAAAGAACTGGTACAAAAGTTTAATTATGATTTTTGTTGTAGGTGTCGAATTGCTGACAATGGGAGAGTTGGGCGCCTTGACCGTGAGTCTACAATATCCTGAGACTTCTCTTCGGACTTGGTGTATCTCTGGACTTCATCTTCAACTTCCAGCGGCAACGGCGATAACATAGTATCCGTTGAAAACAGGGCGATTCACCTGGAAAATATACAATGTAAGTTAATTTTTTGATTTATATTTGCCAAATTTTCACATATTTATTTGCCTTGGAACAATTTTAACTTTAAATACCTGGGAAAGTAAACTAGGTAGGGACCTGCCAGCGATTGTGAGGGACTTATGACAATATGTCAAGTTTTCGGAATTTTTTTGAATATGCTATACTGTGGTTTGTGGAAAGTATTGAATTTGCTTATTACTACAACAATTAATATAGCTTAAACTTTAACAAACAAACAAATATAATATAGAGTTAGTGATACATTTTCTTTTATACAGCGAAGCTTATGGCTCTATTCCGAACAAATCTGTAAATAATATTAAAAATGAGTTAACAGTTTATAATTATGAAATAAATCTTAGAGATCTTAGAGATATGTAAATCTATAAATAATAAACAAAATCTCAACGAAAGCTGCCTCTCGTATGTACGATTTTATATTAATCAATAAAAATAGATGCGTCTTTGTCATATCTAGTTCTTTTACAGATTTATTTAGAATAGGCCTGTTGGACTGCAAAAATTTACAGCGTGGTTTACACGTCGGGTAACCTTGTTTAAGACAGTACTATCCCCCTTGCTCCTGAAGATGCCCCATATGACATCGGACGAAACGTTGAGCTCTGACTCAAAATATGACACAGTCCATTCCCGGAGAACGAATATTTCTCAGATACGACCACGGTATGCGCCTTTGGGGGGCCATCTTACATGAGCTTTTGTTGTGCCAAAAATTCTCATAGGTGACTAGATAATGGCGGAAAAATGAATTTGATAGATTTTAACTTTGTTTATTGTAAAATAGACCATTTATTTTAAACCGTTACAGTATAACTCAAAAGTTTAATTATGATTTTTTCTAGGTGCTGAAGTGCTGGACGTACGGCCATATGAGTCTACAATAACCTGAAACTTCTCTTCGGACTTGGTGTATCTTTCGACTTCAGCGTCAACTTCCAGCGAAAACAGGCGATTCATTTGGAAAATATACTTTGTAAGTCAATTTTTTTATTCATATTTGTCAAATTTCACAAGTTTTTTTTTGACTTTGACGGGGTTGCGCCATTTTTAAGTGGAGAATTAAAATTAATTGTTAATTGGAAAATTCAAATTTAATTCTTAATAATGAATTAAAATTAATTCTTCACTAAAATTTTAGTTATAATGAATTAAAATTAATTCTTCAATAAAAAAATTAATTCTTGGTTAAATTTTTAATTGGAGAATTTAATTCTTGGTTAAATTTTAATTATAGAACCGGGCATTAACTAATAAAATTTAATAGTTTAATTTTGAATTGGAAAATTAAATTTTAATTCTTGGTTATATTTTAATTCCTCAATTTAAATTAATCTTCGTTAAATTTTAATTCTACTATTAAAATTTAACCGAGAATTAAATTTTAATTCTAATATTTTTCTTATTACCCGTTTTGGTTTACCCTCTTATTTTGTATTTATATATGTTTAATAGTCTAATTTTTATATATTTTTCTGTGCAGGTTGTCAACATGTGACCTGGAAGGACCCCCAAAGGCATTAGAAGAGAAATGTTAAAATACTGGGATAACTTAAAGAAAAAACAGTGTGATGAATTCGTTTGGAATGTTTCGGCGCCAATTATGCTTTCTTCAGGGAAATGTAAAACTTACTAAGTAGAAATTTTGAACAACTTAGTAAGTTTTACATGTCCCTGAAGAAGGCATAATTGGCGCCGAAGCGTCGGTTATGTAATAAAACATTCCAAACGAATTCATCAGACTGTTATTTCTCCTTTTCCCAGTATTACATCAGTCGAGGAATATACATAGAAATATTAAATAATGTAAAAGTGTAATAAAATGTTAATGTATATATTTTAAATATATTTGTAACTGTATATATATTGCTAATAAACTTTAAAATTGATTTAAAAATGACTTATTTGCTAATCTTTAGTTTTAACTTTTATAAACCCTCAGTCCTGAACGTATTACGTACATAGTTCTTGTATCAGCCGCCAGGGGGCAGCACCTATCGGAAAGCATTGCGCCTAAAATGTGGGCAACCACTTATTTTACAAATAGCTTCCATAAACAACATAGATGATACTTTAATGTAGTATCTATGTACGGATTTTTAGGAAATTTGGTGCGTAGATGCTACTTTAATGTAGTATCTATGTACGGATTTTTAGGAAATTTGGTGCATAGATTATTCTTTTTTCTGCGTTTGAAAAAGAAGTATCCATGCACGATTTCATCTAAAATTTGGTGCATGGCTGCTTCTTTTTTAAAGATTAAAATTCCCAATAGGTATATCGAAAGTAGCATCTATGCACGATTTACTGAGTTTAAATTCCCAGTAGGCATACGTCCTAAATTAAAAAATCCATGCAAGATTCACTGAGTAAAGAAAGGTGCCCATCATTTTTCTAGATTAATGAAAGCGAATAAAAAAAATTTTATATCCAAAGGCTAGCCTTACGATTTTTGTTTTTATTTACGTTTATTGACAGGTGCTGTCCCCTTGTGGCCGTGTTAAAAACTACATACATATATGGATTTAAAATAAAAATCACATTTTAATATACAAATATTTATTATAAAAATACAAAATCACTTAATATACATTATATATTAAAAAAATACTTTTTAAAATAAATACGTATAAATTTTATTTGTATTGCAGTAGAATAATTCTCACCATTACATACTGTCAACAGATTTATTACCGAATTTAGTGACAAACAGAATTATAAGATAAATGAAATGTAGAAGACGTGTGTTTAAAAATTCTGTTCATAATTATTTTTTACTAAGTTTGTTAACAAATTTAAAATCAATTTTTTAACGTGCCAAACAGGCTTTAGCTATAAAACTAAAATGTTTGTTACCAAATAAAATTTCCATTATTTTGGTTGCAAATTTTATTAAAAATTTTGCAATAAAAGTTTATTTTATTACAAAATAATTGATAAAAAAACACAAGACAAATAATGGTGATTCAATTTGTTAACGAACATTTTAATTTTACAGAAAAGCCTGTTTGACACAATAAAAAATTGTTTAACAAAGTAAAAAATAATTATGAAAATAATTTTTAAACACAAATGACTTTTACGATTCATTTGTGTTATTCTGTTCATAAATGTTACTAAATTTGTTAACAAATCTAATAACAATTTATGGCAGTGTCAAATATGGTTTTGTTACAAAATTAAAACTTTTGTTACCAAATAAAATTACTATTATCATGGTTATATTAATTTGTTATTAATTATTTTGCATTTTTATCCTGTAAATAAAGTTTATTTACAGAATAAAGATGCAAAATAATTAATAACAAATAATACAACCGTAATAATTTCAATTGGTAACAAACATTTTAGTTTTATAACTGATCCAAAACTCTAGTTATATATTTTTAGGGTACCTACTACCCAATATATTAGAGTTCCGTTTACAATATTTAACAAATTAAATCTTGGGGTCTCTAAATAAGATTTCTTGTTCCCATTGTTAAAGGCACAAGATTTCTTATTCAGTTTAAGACCGATTGCGAACCTTTACATAAATTATATATTTTTTTGGTGTTATCACCCAACCGCCCATTTACGAAAATATATAATATTTACGAATACAAAGCTTCGTTTACAATAAATATTTAAAATCTATCTTTACCCTGACCGCGTCTAAATGCTTAATACTAAATACAATTTTTACTAAAACTACCTACTGTACGACTAATGTAACGGGTTTAAATTAAACAGAACATAAATTAAAAGATTGTTTTATTGTGTACATACATTTTAAACACAGTCTTTATGAAGAGGAAGCCATGGTTTGCGTCACCAATCGGCACTGCAATCTCGACGACAGTGACAGAGAGTTCTTCCAACTTAGAACTACCTTAAAACTATACTCTTTATTTAATAAATTGTATATATAGGGAGCAACCGCCCTCAAATGCCAAACCCACGCTCCCCATATATACCATTTATTAAATAAATACAATTTCGTGTACAATATTTTATAATCAAACTTAAGCTATTGTAGAACCCCCCAAATTAAGTTCGTGAAGTGCACAAAGTAGCCTATCTTACGTTATTGTTTCGTTCAAAGAATAGCAAATCTAAACCTATCTTACGTTAATATCTTGTTCAAAGAAAAGCAAATCTAAAAATGTGAAGTTACGTTAATTTTTCTCTCTCTCAAAAAGCAAAAACAACCCTTGCCTATCTTATATCTAAGCTATCTTAAGTCTACGCAAGCTATCTTATATCTAGACTATGCTAAGATAAAGATGAAGTGAGAGAGAAATATACGAGCTAAGACAAAAAATGAGAACACCGGGGTGGTTCTCACATGTAGTTTACGAGGGGGTTAAGCCGACCCCACACGATGCACTGCATGTACGGCCTACAACGCGAACTCCCTAAGGACAAGATAGACAGTTACATGTAATCTACTCGGCTTGGATGCCTGAGCGAGTTACTCCCGAAGACATCGCCCGGTCTTATACGCGATACCTATCCCGAACGCGATCAACCCGTGTGCTCAAACAAAGTTAAATCAAACAAAAACTTTACTTTGTCTTTAATTATTCGTTGCCATTAACATTAAATGATGATTACATACGTTGCCTCCGGACGAGGAGAGCACATAGACGCCATAAGAAAGTTTCCTGTGATAGCATTCAGGTTTGTTTAATCTTTTCTCATTCGAGTCTAGCAATCTAGAGCGTAGGCATCAATACGATGGCCAGCAACTTTATTACAAAAGAATTAAACTGTTCCTAGAAACATTCGCACAAGTGCGAAGCGATCCCCCAGAATAAACAACTGGTTTCACATGGCATGGCTAACCATATCAGTCCACTCAATTATGGAAAAATCGCGCACGAACCCTGCCTACCCATCCCACTGACCGTGATATTAAGTAAGGAAACCCGAGCCCATATCAAGTTTCGAATCTCTCCCACCTTCCTGACCCTCTCACTGATTCTCTCACCCATTCGCATCATTCATGCCCCGATACATATGTTTTTCTTTTCACATTCACTCTCCCTAGGTATCGTCTGGATAACCCGCGCAGTACGCATACCACGGTGGCAAACGTAGACGCACGATTTTATGATGAATCGCCAAGGAATGCACTTCAAATTAATCAATTTATTTTCATTTTTAAAGAAAACGCGTGTTTGCTCAACGGCGCGATGAGCCAAAGTTTAATAAAGACCTGAAAATACATTTAAAAGAACTTAAAATTAACTTAAAATCTACTATATTAATCTAGTCTTCTTGATGCCCGATTCCTGAAAAATATATGCTAATCATATGTTTCCAAATATTGAATTGATTGATAAACAGTCGGTATTTCAATTTTAAATTGTTTGAATATTTTTCAGACATCCATGAAATTATATTTCTTTCAATGAAGTACTCAAAATCGAATTTGAGTATAAGATAATATTTTGACTTATAATATAGTCACATTCCTTTGACTATAAGTTCTCATGATTGAACATAAGATCAAATATTTTATAAATAAAGTTTCTTACCAGTTTATCCATCTGTGGTCATCTACGCCGTAGAATATTTATCTGGACAGTTATCCTTTAGAAGAGCTGCTTTAGTAGATCTGCAGTATTGAAATCTAAAGCTTGAACGCTGCATCCAAGTTTATTGACGTCTCAAACCAACCAAGTGTCCACCTATTAAATAATAATTATCAGTTTGTGGTATTCTTTAAACTATTTCAAAAATTGTTTATCCAACAGTTGTTAAATGGTTTCAATTGTATTTTAAACTTGCTTCAATTTAATATTCCTAAATTTATTGGTTAGTAACTAGATTTAAACCAGTTAATTTTTATTCCAAGATTCCACAATAACAAGACTAGTGTGTGTTAGATCTGATAAATTAGACTAAAGTCTAATAGATTTCCTGTAACTATTTAAAATTCAATGCCCTCAAGATGTATGCTAATCACATGTTCCCACATATTGATTTTATTAATAAATAGTCGATATTTTATTTTAAATTGTTTGAATATTATACAGACATTCATGAAAGTTATATTTCGTTGAACATAGTACACAAAATCGAATTTGAGTACAAGATAATATTTAGACATTTATTAAAGTCACATTCCTTTGACCAAAAGTTCTCATGACTGAACATAAGATCAAATATTTTATAAAAAAAATCTGATGTGGCCAGCACATTACCTTCCGTCAGTTCTATGTATTTTGTATAAATGTCATACAGAAAGTTCCTTGCAAAAGATTATATTTCTTGTACATTACCTTAAGGCAGTTGTATGTATTTTATACAAATTCCATACAGAAAGTTTCTTACAAAAGATCCTATATTTCCAGTAAAATTATAACATAAACATACTGTCAACTGCACTTGACACTGACACCTTTCAATCAGAATTTTCTTAATGTAGCAGCTGTTTCCAGAGTTATAGCAAAGCTGACTAATATATATGATATTTAATTTCTTTATAATTTTTTAACTCTATGTCCATTTAATATGAAGTACAAAATGCATTCAAATCGTATAGAGAATAAATAATTCTTTAATATTTATAATAACATTAAATGTGAAAAAATGATATTTAACATCGTTTTTTCAAGAAAAACTGTTAAAATCTTCAAATGAGGGTACTTCCGGTTGACCAATTATAACCAAAATCTAATCAGCTCTTCACATGGATGTAACGAAGAGAAATACGAAAGAATTATAATTTTTGGAATTGTAGTATTAGAGTTATCGCATTAGAAAATTTTGTCACACACAGACACACACACACACACACACACACACACATACATACACACACACACACATACAGACATCATCGTAAAAATAGTAAAATCGTATTCTAGGGACCCTAAAACGTGCTTATTCATCAAAAACTCACCACCGAATTTTTTGACCAAAGACAATACCTTCCTTACCTAAAGGTGACGGAAGGTAAAAAAGTATCTTACCAGTTCATACACCTGTGGTCGCCTACACCGTAGAAGATTTATTTGGTGCGCAGGTGTCATTTAGAAAAGCTGCTTTAGATCTGTAGTGTTGAAATCTAAAGTTCGGAAGCTCTATCCAAATTATCCAAGTTGCTTGACGTCCCAGATCAGCCAAAGGTCCGCCTAATAAATAATTATTGTTAGTTTGTGGTATTCTTTAAACCATTTAAAAACGTGTCTTCATACACGTGTACCATGCGATATAAAAGCCTTAGGTACGCCTAGCGATTACACAACATTCAAAGGCTAGTCGTCTAGGCGTTTTATAATACAACAAACAGTTTACTTAGCTTGTATAGTTCTCTAAAAATAACAACAATAACCTCCTAACGCACAAAAGTTACACTTGGAAAACTCGGGCTAAGTTTTGTACGTTAGGTTATTGTTGTAATTTTTAGAGAAATATACAAGCTAAAATAAGCTGCTTGTCATCTTATAAAACGCCAAGCCTTTGAATTTTATGTAATTGCTAGGCGAATGGTCTTTATGTTGGCGGTCATATCTCAGATAAATGCCAATGTCTCAGAGCTACCACAATAACAATGGACTCTATCGCGTTGGAATTGTCTAATGACAGTAACATATCACCTTCAAAGTCCTGAGGGCTCTAGAATTATGAAGTTTTCAAAAAAGCTAATTACGCCATTTTATTCTATCTAAAAAACGGTAAAATTTTTGTAAAAACAATTTTTCTCTAACCATCATAATAAATAAGATATGATACATTTTCAAAATGAGCGAAAAACGAGTTTTTGCCTATAGCTCAGAAACAAAACAAGATCGAAAATTTCTGAGGTGACTATTAGTCTTTTCTGGAAAAGTTGACCCTGGAACGTGCAAACGGTTTTGATCTATCATTAATATTACCCGAGATACCTTAAAAAAACATCGAAAATGAGACACCCTGTACTTTTGTAATACAACATTTAAAAAAAAATCAACTCAGTAAGTTTACATTTCCCTGAAGAAGGCATATATGGTGCCGAAACGTCGGCTATGTAATAAAACAATTTTCAAACGTTTTCATCAGACTATTTTTCTCCAAGTTTTCCCAGTATTAAAATGTTATGTTTATTTTGTTATTTCCTATGCTTCACGTGTTAAAATGGCCAATTTTAATTGCAATTATTTCAACTACCGACTGGTCAATTGTTTTTAAATTAGGAGAGCAGATAGTGTGCTCAAAAAAATTCCTAATTGGGAGTAGGCTATGAACAAAGAAACATGTCTTAATTTAAAAGTACGTCAATTTGACACGAGAAATTGTCAAAAATATCATCTAAAGAAATCAAAGCTTTTCTTCTGGAATCTTATTTTAGAAATGGAAATAAATTAGAAAACGGCGTGTGGCAATATTCTGTATCCGTCATTATTATTATTTCTCCGTATAATTACATTTCAAGTTTAATTTTGACTACTTGACTTTTGAATTGAATAATGATCAGACATAAATAAATAAATAAATATATCATCACGGCTTATTACCCATTGCTGGGTGTGCCAATCTGCTTTGTACACAGATGCGGTAATGATGAAATATTTGCACCGTGCGGGCGCTTACCAGGCGTCACCTCACGGGCACTCATTGCTGGAGTGGAGAGTGCACCACAGGGGTCAATTTTGTGCCATTTAAAATTCGAAATATTTGGCGTCGGTCGGGATCGAACCCGGTTCCCCAGATTCGCGACCTGACACTCAGGCACGCGGCCACGAGACCCCATGATCAGACATACGTAGGATTTTTTCTGAACACACTGTATATTATACTTCGATTGAGAGGTAACCTATATTCACGAAAGATGACTATTCAAGGTCATTTGTGAGCCGTCTGATATAATATTACTTGCAGACTTCATTGCATTTCGTATGCATAGGCGTGCAACATGAAATATTTTAACTGAAAAACTAAGAGAAATTCATTTGAAAATTATGTTTCTTTCTAAATAATGCCTTTCTGAAAGAATTATGTTCTTCACTTATGTTTTTGCAAAATACAAAAACATAGACTTAACTTATAAACCAAGGAATAATAATTTGATTTAAACGTCAACGCCACTGGGTAAATATTAGCACAGAGGGCAATGTAGTAGATAATTAGGTATCTGTAATTCTCCGACATACGTCATTATTATTTATAGTGTTAGAAAGTAATGTCACTATTTACGTATACCTGTCACACCACATAAATTAAATAGACATAGGTCATATAATCTTTCTCTTTCTAACACAAAATGTTGCTAAGCTACTGCTGTAAAGTGATATGTATTCTTTCTTCAAACAAATGACCTTGAGTAGTCATCTTTCGTAAATAATAGTATACTTTAAACTTCAATTAATTCGGGGAAAAATTTATACAAAACCACAAGTGGTGTCCATGTTCTCGACTTGCTGTAATTCTGTTCGAAGCACTTGTAGCTTTCGGAATGTGCTTTTCATTTTTCTGGATATTCTTTTGAATTTTAACACTTGTTTTCACTCTGAAAATAAAATAATTCATTTTAATACACAATAAAATTATCATTTCGAATGATATTTGTAAATAATTTATAAAGTTGTAGTTAATAACACGTAATTTTTGTAAGAAAAAAAAAAATATTTTCAACAAAAATAACTATTAATATAGTTGAAACATTATTTATTTGCAAAACCATATTAAAACAATAAAAACGTGATATCCAAGGAGGTGATATCCATCACAACACAAAATAGCTATCACAATAACTTGTTGAATAATAAACAGCAATGTCTAGGTAGCTTGATACAAGGTCGAACAAATTATACATGATTTTTACAACACTATGAAAAATGCATACTGAACTAAAGAGAAGTTATCAAAAGCACTGTTCTAAATACTTTCAAGTAGATTATAGATGTTAAAAAAAATAAGTAAAATCCCACTTACATAATCAAAGAGACGCAAAATATGGGTTCCTTGCACTAAACAATAGATTCCCGTAAAAATTATTATCTCAAAAGTCGAATGAACACTTCATCTCGCTTTTCTGCATAAATTTTCTCCATTTTCCCTAGTTTTTCCCGTATAAATCATTTATTTGTAAGCATCAAAAACATGTTCGCCATTTTCTTGTCGAGCACATGGCACGGAATAAGGAAAGAATGAAGATGCCGGAAGTCGGATGTTTTAGGTGATGCGCGCGCATACAGTTTTGCCGCTAACCGCAAAGATATTTAAATATTGCTGAAATAAAGAAAATTTTTGTTCAAAATACCTTAAAATGTTATAATAGTTGTGTAATAGTATATTATTCAATGCGCATGTAATGTATGGTATTACTCATGAGAATGAAGTTTGCATCACGAGCGAACGCGAGTGATGTAAATCATTCGAATGAGTAATAACCATTACATGCGAATAGAATACTATACTTTATCCACAATTGTCAAATAATAACATATCAGTGACATATTGGTTTTGAAAAATAAGTAGAATTTTCTCACTGATAAATGCAAAAATGTTTTTGTTTACATAGACAAATCTAGTCATCGGTGTAGTTGTAACAAAATAATTATGAAGTGATTTGACATTTAATATAAAATCTTAAAACCGACTATTCAGCTACAATTCAAGCTTAAGAAGAAAATAAAAGTATGAAAAATGACAAAACTAGTGTAATTTTGGCTTTTTATGTGGAAAGAATTACTTATTAAAAGTAATTTTGTGTGTACTCTTTGAAAGGTAGGATTTGAATTTGGCATAACGATTGAATAATATTATTCCATTGAACTGTCAATATTATTCAATTAGTAACAGTAACGAAGGTCATTAATTGATAAAAATCGGTAGAATTATGGGTATATTATTTGACAGTTGTGGATAAAATACATTATACATAATAATTATATGAATGTAATTTGCCCATGGCATTTATTTTCTTTTTGCATGAATTATTTATCTGATCCTCACTCGAAAATAATTAAATTTTCAAAAAACCGAAAGGATATTATTTTGTACATAATGTATAATAGTTATTTATTTAAGTATTAAGGGAAGTAAGTACTGGTTGAGGATGATTTTGGAGGTAGAAGAGCATTAACTGACCGCAATGGTTATTACGTTTTTCGCACGATCGACGCACAAAATTATTTTAAAAAAAATTTCAAAATTATTTGATAAATTGAAAAAATTTAGCTCACATTCTTAAAGTAAGCTTTGATCGTTATTTTTATTTACTTCGATAAGTAATCACAATTACTTACCGCTCGATAATTTACTTACTGCCTTGAAAACCTTATCGGTAATCATTAAAAAATTTCCGATCATGCAAAAAAAAATATTCATTAAACATTTAATTCATAACAACGGCTATTGCTACCAATCAAGAAAATTTTTTATTCCTTTTTAAAAATTTTCAGAAAGCAAAAATGAAAGTGTAAATACAGTTTAGTCGAAAACTTTGAACTCTAGTTTTTGTCGTAAACTGTACAGAAGAGCAGGGAATTGCTTAAAACTATCACATGTTACATCCCGTGGTTTTTTATTTATCAGTCAATATTATTGAACATTTTCTTATATAATTACTACTAATGTATAAACATTCTGACATTTTATTTACATATAAAAATTCAGTAAAGTGCTCTCTGTACAATTTGAGTCATTTTGCCTTGTAAATACATAGATATGACAATATAATGGTATCACACTGGGGGCGTACTAGCCATTTCGTCAGAGGTCAGGGGGAACATTCAAAATTGACAATAATATCAATGTGCGTGACAAAATACACATACCAGGCAAAGGTGGGGAAAATTACACAATATTTAATTAAGCCCATTCTATAATTTTATAGTTATCTTCCGATTTTTTATACAGAACGATAAAAAAAGCGTATTTTTTTTTGACGGTATACAGAGTGAATAGCGAAACCGACCGCCGCCATAATATTCTTTACCGGTTTCAGGATATTATTCCATTGTTTACATGTACAAAAGTAGGATGGTAACTAAGTAATAACTGTATCTGTATATGGTAATATTAGTCGTGTTCCTTCGGGTTGTGATTGTGATTTTGTGAATCCTGATTAATTTAATCGTCATCCTTTTGAAACAGGATTTAAAAATTATAGCATGAAAACAACACAATCTTGTGTCAAATGTCAATGTCATATGCAGACTAATGCAAACTATCCTGCTTTATTTTGTCTAGTGTTATATTCAGATTAAAAACGGGTTATATTGAAGTAAAAAATAATGTTCTTGGTAAGGAATATGAAGTATGTTTATTTCAAACAAATATTTATGTGGCTCATTATTCGCTTTTGTAGAAAAATCTTATTTCTCTTGATGCCACAAACCCCACATTCGTAAATTTCTACGCTCAAAATAGTATATTTTCAATTTGTTCTGAACTGAATCCATGTGAATCACTCAAAAAGGTTGATTCTGAAGGGAAGGGGGAATGTTGTCTAGTGATCACAAAATGAGAAAGTGGGGATAACGAATAGGAAACGTAAAAACATTATTCTTCTTAATCATTATCACTTTTATCATTTAGATCACGAATCACAGCCCGAAGGAACACGGCTATTATTACCATACTGGCTTGTCAACAACGGTCTACAAAATGAAAATAAAATAAAATGAAAATGTAATGCTCTTCATTAATATATACAGATAACGTTAGCCTATCGTTCTAAATACGGTCTACTTTATTCTAAAGTAATAAACATGTGGAACAAAGCAAATAATTTGAATATTTGTCATATTGACATATGTCAAAATAATTGTTCTGTTAACCATAGCAATCTGAAAGTAGCATTAATGAGACAATTTCAAAAAATGGTATTTATCAATAATGTCTTAATTTTCTGAAACCGATAAACTATTGAACAAACTACGGATGTTATTAATCATAACAAGCCTTAGATGTCTTAAAATCCTCTCTCTACGAGCTCGGATTTCAAACCGACATCTTCGGCAGTTATGATATACAAACATTCCTAGGTATTTTAATAGCTATTATTATAACTGCAAAAAAATACCATAGTAAAAAGCTGTCACATATCTTGGAGAATAAATTTTCAGATGGCATGCCTATGAACTTGCAAATGGAATGTGTAGAGTTGCAATCAATTGTGCAATTTAAAAAAAAGAATTGGTCGTATCAATCAAACAAAAATTTCAGGCAAGTCTTTTAAAAATACTATTCGCATCGATACTACCTTTATCAGAACGTGGTAAAGATTTATTGGTATCGAAAAAAACAGACTACTGTTCATATTATAAAGGTTATGTTTGTATTTCTTTGTTTAAAAAGTAAACGTTGTTTTGTTATTTAAATAAATAAGCTATACAGAATAAATAAGTGGCCCTTGACAATTTTTTGTTGGGTTATGTGGCTCGGAAGATCTAAAATTTTTGACACTCATATTCTACAGTATAAAATAAAGTCAATTACCTTTCAAACTACAGCTAGACATTCAATTTTAATTGCTTCAATTCCAATTCACAAAATACATAAAATAAATTCACTGTTTTAATAAAAAAAAAAACACGTCCCAAATACGGAAACACAACCACGTGCTAAAATTAATCTGCAGTCTCGTTGTGGTCGCATGTGATTGGCCAAAATAACGAAGTTTGTGATTGGTGGAATCAGATTTACAATTCTAATACAGAATATTTCAAATAAATATTTGAGAAACAGTAAAATTGTATTCTAGCTATTTCAAAATATGCGTATCTATTGAAAAATAATTCAAGTACAATACCCCCTTTAAATTTTAGGCGGAAAGTAAAAAAATACAAAATATATTACTCATTTTGCATGTTCTCATTATAAAATAACGACAAAGTTACAAAACAGGCTCAATTATTTCTTAGTATTTCGAACAAATAAACTTACAAATAAATATTGGAAATATTATTTACGTTTTCGTTTTTATATGTTTGTTGTTTTGTTTATCACGATTCTCATTTATTTGACATCTATGTTCAAAGGGGACGGATTATTCATAATATTATCGATTTTTTAAAGCTACAAAGAAAAATATAATGAGGATAGCAAAACAAAATAATGATGACGTCTGAGATGAAGTTAATACTGTAATGTGCGGCTTAAATTGATTGAAAAACATTTATTTGATTTTGGAGACAAGCACAGGTAAGACACCGGAAATGAGATGAGCGGAAGTTACGTGATGCTGCAGTTGCACTGTCCGCAACCGCGTTTGTTTCGTTTTGTGCGATCTTCGTTTTCTTGATCCACTTTTCTTCGCACCATATCTGCAAGAGATAAACATTTATTTCCAACAATATGTAGTAAAGCAAACTACATTAGATAATTACGGGAAAGCAATAAAAACAACTAAAAAATTATAAATTGGAAATGAATGTTTATTTCAACAAAATAAAAACGATGGAGAAGAGGGGAGGAAGACCAAAGAGATGGCGGAAGGACTGTGTTGCAGAAGACTTAAAAGAGTATAAAGAACTGGTGAAAAAGATGCGTTGAACAGAAATGAGTGGAAGATGAAAATAAGGAACAGCGACTCATAATAAAATATGGAAAAACTGAAAAAGAACATTGTTATAAATATTTAAATGAGAAATATTACAGTGAATTTAAATTTTCGATTCTTCGGACAGTTTGACAATTTTTATATTAATTTGTTGTAAAACTTCTTGACACTGATTTCCATTTTTACCTTCCGTCACCTTTAGGTAAGGAAGGTATTGTCTTTGGTCAAAAAATTCAGTGGTGACTTTTTGATGAATAAGCACGTTTTAGGGTCCCTACAACACGATTTTACTATTTTTACGATGATGTCTGTATGTGTGTGTATGTGTGTGTGTGTGTGTGTGTGTGTGTGTGTGTGTGTGTGTGTGTGTGTGTGTGTGTGTGTGTGTGTGTGTGTGTGTGTGTGTGTGTCTGTGTGTGACAAAATTTTCTAATGCGATAACTCTGATACTATAATTCCAAAAATTATAATTTTTTCGTATTCCTCTTCGTTACAGCCATGTGAAGAGCTGATTAGATTTTGGTTATAATTGGTTAACCGGAAGTACCCTCATTTGAAGATTTTAACAGTTTTTCTTGAAAAAACGATGTTAAATATCATTTTTTTTACATTTAATGTTATTATAAATATTAAAGAATTATTTATTCTCTATACAATTTGAATGCATTTTATACTTCATATTAAATGGACATAGAGTTAAAAAATTATAAAGACATTAAATATCATGTATATTAGTCAGCTTTGCTATAACTCTGGAAACAGCTGCTACATTAAGAAAATAGAAAATTCTGATTGAAAGGTGTCAGTGTCAAGTGCAGTTGACAGTATGTTTATGTTATAATTTTACTGGAAATATAGGATCTTTTGTTAGAAACTTACTGTTTGGAATTTGTTTAAAATACATACAACTGCCTTAAGGTAATGTACAAGAAATATAATCTTTTTCAAGGAACTTTCTGTATGACATTTATACAAAATACATAGAACTGACGGAAGGTAATGTGCTGGCCACATCAGATTTTTTTTTTTGCAAATCCCCCAACAGCTGTTTCAATGGCTGCTCAGATTTCAGCAAAATAACATAAAAATGTTCAGTATTATTGGCTGGTAGCACGAGCGTGGTTCTAACACATGTTTTAACTAAAACCATGCCAACGACATGGCACATACTTCAGGGTTATTAACAAAATCAGTGTTACCAATATACTGATTAACTCGAAAATGTATTGACAACCATATTAAATAAATTTGACTTCATTATTTTAAATTGTTTATACTACAAAGAAGGCAAGACAAAAATCGTATTTACCACTTTTAAATAATGCCGTCAAATTTATTGAATATGGCTGTCAGTACATTTTCGGCTTATCCAGTATATTGGCAACATTGATTTTGTTATTTTGTTAATAACCCTGAAGTACGTGCCAAGTTGTTAGTATGGTTTTAGTTAAAACCGGTGATAGAACCACACTCGTGCTACCAGCCATGTGTTTTGTAACTTTCATTTAGAATTCAGACTGGCCAACAATTTCATGGATTGAAATTCCTTGACTTTTTCATGACTTTCCCCTAATGAAAATTTATGATTTTATATCGTACTTTCTAAACATGACATCATACTTTCTAAACAAGACAAGGTATTTGAGAACTGAAAAAGGTAAAGGGAGGAATAAATTACGGAAGCGTACAAGGGCCAAGGGTAAAATATTATTTAAAACTGGTAGTACCACTTTTTAAACTAGTATTATCACTTTTTTAACTGGTACTACCACATTTTGAAAGTGGTATTACTAGTTTAAAAAATCCGATGTGGCCAGCACATTACCTTCCGTCAGTTCTATGTATTTTGTACAAATTTCATACGGAAAGTTCTTTGCTAAATTAAATATTCTATTTCTTGTACAATACCTTCCGGCAGTTGCATGTATTTTATGCAAATTTCGTACAGAAAATTATTATTTCGTGACGTTTTCTATATACAGTGTAATGTATCTGCAGAAATAAAAGATTTATTATTATTATTATTTCTTGTACATTACCTTAAAGCAGTTGTACGTATTTTATACAAATTCCATACAGAAAGCAAAAGATCCTATACCTATTTCCAGTAAAATTATAAGACAACCACACTATGTCAATTTCACTTGACACTGACATCTTTCAATCAAGATTTTCTTAATATAGTAGCTGTTTCCACAGCTATGGCTACTTTATGAAATTTAATTTCTTTATAATTTTTTAACTCTATATCCATTTAATATTAGGTATAAAATGCAATCAAATCGTATAGAAAATAAAATATTCTTTAATATTTATAATAACATTAAATGTGAAAAAATGATATTTAACATAGTTTTTTCAAGAAAAACTGTTAAAATCTTCAAATGAGGGTACTTCCGGTTGTCCAAGTCTAACCAAAATCTAATCAGCTCTTCGCATGGATGTAACGAAGAGAAATACGAAAGAATTATAATTTTTAGAATTGTAGTGTGGAAGTTATCGTAGACGAAAATTTTGTTACACACACACACACACACACACACACACACACACACACGGACACACATACATACATACATACATACATACACACACACACACACACACACACATACAGACATCATCGTAAAAATAGTAAAATCGTATTCTAGGGACCCTAAAACGTGCTTATTCATCAAAAACTCACCACCGAATTTTTTGACCAAAGACAATACCTTCCTTACCTAAAGGTGACGGAAGGTAAAAAGTAGTAATATTATTTTTATACTGTATATAGCGTTCCGACAAATGGACCTAAGTCTGGTCCCGAGTTAAATAAATATAATAACAATAACTTAACCTAATACACAAAATTCGGCCCGAGTTTTCAAAACGTGACTTTTGTGCGTTAGATTAAGTTATTGTTGTTATATTTATAGATATATACTGTTTCTGTCGTCACAAACGAGACGTCATAATTGAAGTAGGGACAAGACTGCGGCCCCTTTGTCACAACACTAGATATGTACGTGAAAAAATGATATTACTACTTTTTACAAGTAGTAATACCATTTTTAAAAAGTGGTAGTGCAAGTTAATAAAGGGTAATATTAGTTTAAAAAGTGGCAGTACCGGTTAAAAAAGTGGTAATACTAATTTAAAAAGTGGTAGTACCTCTTAAAAAGTGGTAATACTAGTTATAATGCAGATTTCAAAACATTTTATTTTAAATAATATTTTACCCTTCCGTAATAAATAACTTACAATAAATAATATATATAATATACATAGATACGCGATATATATACATTTTATCAATTTAATTATTCCGTTACGATTGGCAAATAATAATGAATATTGAGTTCCAGAAACAGCAATAATAATATTGTGTAGTTAATATTTAAATATTAACTTGATATTAGCGTGTTATAAAAAAATCCCGTTTTCCGTGCCCTTCAGTGTATATCGTTACTATTGTAGTAAATCTTTATATAGTAATTTGTGAATTATGTAGTCATTGTGACAATTTTATGTTTTATATTTCAATTTATTACAGGCGTTTTTTTATTAAGAGCGGTTACTTTTGGTTACATAGTAACCGCATTTTATTGAGCACTCCGGTTACTTGCGGTTACGTCAAGCATGTAACCGCGGTATGTAGAACGGTTACATGTTAGGTTACTATAGCTATCCTTTTCTAGCTGTCGAAACGTTGAATTTTTGTCAGTCAGGCAATTTTCAGTAAATTAAAAATGGAATTTGTTACATTTTTTGTCAACGTATTTCGTGTTACATCATTACGCTTTAAATTAAATGTACCACAGTATGAATAAGATAAATATTTGACAAATGTCAAATAATTAATTTGACAGAAATGTCTGTAGTAACCCGGTAATTTTATTCACTACGTGCGGTTTACCATATGTAACCTTGAATAAAAAACGCCTTACTGTTACTGTAAAACACGAATAAACACGTTTGAATTGAGTGAATTGAATTTTTATTACAATTATCAGAAGTGGGATAAGATCCAATATTATTATATTTACCTGCTACAGCTTTCCTGTCAATGGCATTAAGACTCTCGCATAGTTCCTTAATGGGGTTAACGTCAGGACCTAGGCCATGTACCCAGATTAATAGCATACGAAATCCATGTTCCTTATAGCTTGCAGGTCCTGTAATAATACCTGTCATAATATAAACATTTTTAAAGTCTTACAAAATTTGGTATGCTGTAAATATAATTACTTTTTGTACTGTACTATATGCCAATCTATTTCTACGTAAGCAGAAAGCGAACGATTCAAAATATTTTTTTTTACCTGTACCTGTGTACTGGTGTTCAATCGCTCTGATCTGCTCATCAGTGAAGGCCCAATGATGGGCCAACCGCTTCCATTCCCCAGCTGGGAGTTGTTTATAGGCCAACTTATAAAGCACTGCTCGAAGTCTTTCGTTGTTTTCCATCCCTCCTTGGGCAAGTCCTGCAGGTGTCTGGTCTCCAGCTATATCTTCATTACCTGATTTGTTGATACGGAGTTTCCTTCGAGCGGTGGATAAGACGGGGAGTTTGCGTTTTTCTTGGGGGCTTTTTTGTTCTTCCTAAAAGAGACAAGGTAATTAGTATCTGCAACAATTTAAAACTAAATGAAGAATACATAAGTAATAGCAGTTGACACGTGTTATGTTGTGGACTGGTATGCGCAGAACCTAAATTTTTTTACTTGGACGGGTTCAAATGTAATAATACAAATTATTATATGCTATTATGGGGAAAGCACTCTAAAATTGCGACAGTGTGCGGCAGAATAACCTCTCTAGTTTTTATTTATATTTTGTAAAATTTTAAAAAATACACGAGAAAAATGTTATTTTTGCAATATTTTCTTCCCGCCATTACGACGTACTTACATAACATCAACTATGTGCGAATTAGGGCTCGATGGCGAAAAAATTCAAAGTGAGTGACATCTGGCGATAGGTTTGTGAACTAGAGGAATAAGGAAACGTTGATAGCATACATTGAAACGTATGTAATTTTAAACAGGTTTAATTTATATTTGTTGTACAAGAAAGTTAGATATATAGTGTATATAACATTTCAGGTTTAAATAATGATCAGTAACTGCCATAGATACTGCTCAGTGCCACAATGGAGTAATTATAAGTCAAAACGTGTAAGTTTACACTATATCCCAAGTGACAAAATATGATCTTGAAATTTTCTTCCTTTATAGTTTTGACGTCTCCAATCGGTTCAATTTTTTCTTTTTTAAAACAGCATGGTAAAATTCTTCTAATAATAACAGCCAAACTATACTGTTTATTATTCTTTTTAATAAGTTTTCCCCTTACTTTGTTTCAAATCTGTATAATTTAATTTTATATTTCTGCTACTCTGTAATACACAAACCCATAAACAAATAAATTAATAGCATAATAATAATGATAACTTTTGTTGTAAAACAATAAATATAGTTTTGATTTTTACTATCCTGTTTATATGCAACAAAACTGCAACAATATGTTTTCATTTGCCTCTCAATTCTGCTCTACAACTAAATTTGCTTTCCAGTAATTTATATTCTCATTTAATAAAATTTCAATCATATGAGGATCTCCACTCAAATGACTGGTTTTTAAACAAGATCCCAGTATTGTACCTAGTCCATTGAGGTCCTATACTATGTATAGTATAGGACCTCATTGACCTAGTCCATAATCTTTTATTCCTCAAAACAATACATGCCCAGCTTTAAAAACTGCTTCGTCTTCCTTTATAGGACGTGCAGAAGCAATGTATTCAGAAATATCACTTAACTTGATGTTAATTTTCTCTATATCAAATACTTTGCACTTTGAAATGCATATTGCCAGTAATAAGGAATGAGGGAACTCTCCTTATTCCTCCGCCATCTTGCTACCGTCCGGCCTGCCATCTATAGTTCAGTTTTTTCGCCATAAGAGAGAGAAGCAAAACACGGCCACCTGTTTATGTTTACATTTGACACTTGACAATTTAATTTCTGTGTTTATCGTATTTTCTAGGTTTTTACATTTACATATTTAAAATAAAATTATTTGCTTTTTGCGATGTGACATTGAATTTGACGTTTCAATATCAAATATGGAAGACATACGTTCATGTTTTTATTCTAAACTACCCAACGACTACAAATGTACTAGACAAAACATGCCCTATACCTCACTATTGTTTATGTTCTCGGCTGGACAGAAAGAGACAACTAAAGATAGAGATATATAAAGTCTACTCTAAAGTTTGTCGAGAGATGTCTCTACGGTCTTTATAATGTATTTGTGACATTTTGTTCCTTTGTTTGGAAGTTTGTGAAGTCGTTCGGGCCTCGATTTCAAAATCTGTCAGAATTGGGTTTTCCCTGCTCCAGACCAGTAGAATTTGAAATCTATCCGGAAAAAGAATTGGAAGAATCGTAAGTCTGTCAAATTTCGTAGTGGGGAAAACCCAATTTCGACAGAATTTGAAATCAGACAGAATTTAAGTTACAAAGTCGAGGCCCAGTTTTGTTTGATCAAAGTTTTACAGTTTCATTATTTTCTATAAATCTACCTTTTTCAAGTGAGTTTTGAAATAAAATGTGCGTAATAGGGGACTACAGCGCAATTGATTTAAGAGAAATTAGGAAAAAATATTGAAAGTATATACTTAATAATGAATATTAATAAAGAAATAAAACGATATAATGGAAATACTTTGGAAATAAGGGGATTTTTGTTATAGCAGCTCGTCACTCATATGAAATCCATATATATTATTTTGATTAGCGACTCAAAGACGGCCTGTAAATATACATATAAAGAATACCCAGTTAGGGGAGGAATGGAAGTAGAGAAATTCAAATAGCGGCGGCGTAACTATCAGTCCACTACTGCAATTCTCAAACAGTTTTTATTTGAATATAAATATTTTGCCTAAAACTTAATAATTTAAATATATTTCCTATTATAAATCATGTGGACTTCTATAGTATAATAATATTCATTTATTTTTTATAAATATAATTTAGAAATAGCATATATTTCAAGAACATTTAGGTCCACGAAGAAAATACTTTGATATAAAAACTTATATTCGTGACGTCATCTCTATATTTTCAAATTTCGGGGGACTATAACTCGCTTATTAATAGAAATTTTTCACCTGATTTTCACCGACAGTCTTAGTTTTACTTACTTATACGTTCAGATGAAATATTTAAAAAATGGTGGAATCCTCTATTTTAAAAACTTTTAATTAAAAAACAATTAATACGACCATGAGAAATTTACCTACGGGAATTTTAACCAGGATCTATTAAATAATCATGACATTCAATTGATCAATTTAATTTTAGACATTTATTTTAAAATCCGGATCCACCACAAAAATTAATTTAGAAAAAACTGCAAATAGAATAATAAGCATGTACACAAAAACAATATTGTTTAAAAATCAATAGAATAATTATAAATAATTATATACAATTCTTTTTATCCTTTCCTAATATACTAATATAAATTTGTTTCATACATTTTATAATTGCTTTTCGTTAATAATAATTCAAATGTTTCAAATATGGTACAGTTCATATTAATAGAACAAGCAGTGACATCTAGCGAATACTCCGTGAGGAGACTTAACATATCTCTATCCTTAGTTGTCTCTTTTTGTCCAGCCGATAACAAAACAAATGCTTTGAAGTTATGTCTAGTGTATTTGTGATCGTTGAAACTAGCGCTCGTAGCGGACAAGTACAGCGAACCAAAGATGCCGCATACGTCATCGTATTGCGGGCGATTTAACTAACGATAAATTTAATATCGTTTGTACAAAAGAATACGCTATATTTTATTACTCTTATTGCATTAATAGTAATATTGCATGTATAGTATTACAGTAATGTGGAAAAAGACAACACTAAAAATTGTGGAAAAATACCTCATAATTTTGTGGAAAATAAATGTCCGAAAATATAACGTAACTTATCAAGGTACTAACGTAGGAACTATAACCTTAAGGGTATAAATATGATTGATGAGTTGTTGGCCGAAATAAAGAAAGAGAATGAAAGGAAAATACCTTTTACAAGACAAAATATTTTCTCTGATTTCAGAGAGAAAAATTGATATAGAATACAATACGTAATAAAGAGGGCGTATTTTTACTCAACAGTATACAATTAGAATAATACTTTATAAACAATATATCTCCCAATACGAGTATGTTTTAAAAAGTTATTTATAAAAGCTGTTGTGTAGAAATAATAACAATATCTGTATCTTCTGATGTTATTTAATATTTTCATTATTTATTAAAAATATTACTGGTCTTTAGGGCCGGTTTATCAATGCAAGGATAAAAGTGCCAGATAACAATCTAACAGTTAACGTTAACTGTCAGATAACTTTACACGATTGTTTATCAATACAAAGTTATCTGCCAGTTAACAAACTTACATTTAATTATATATTGGTAACACTGAAATTGTAAAACCTTTAATGATTGGCTTGGGACTCATGTGTCAAATTTCAAAATATTTTGACATCAAGAATACAGACCTGACAGATCTTTATAGGATAGATTTTATTGTTAATTATTTGAGAATAATGAGGTACTTTGGATATTATTGTATGAATTGTACATCAAAATACAGAATTGTTATATTTTTAAACTGATAGGTAAATATATTAAAAATATTTATATTGATAAAATGACAATATATGTTCTAGGAACCACAATATGCATAAAAAAGATATCAATACTAATGGAAAATTTAAGAACGAAGGCGCTACATCTAAATATTTATATCTGTATATTCAACATTCTTCATTGTTGTACTTGCCCAAATTTTATAATTATGAATTAATGTTGCAATTATTCTTACTGATTATTTCATATTATAATCTATATTAATTTATTGCTACCAACAAATATTATTATTATTGCAATCGGTATGTTTCATTTGAAATGAATGTTGCATTATATAACAATTTTATTCACTATTGTAATGATTTGTATGATTATAATACGTTTTTATTTTTATATGTAACATCTTTATTCATTTTATCAATATGTTTCACGATTATCTAGTCCTCAAGAACGGGGAAATAGCAACATCCAACTATCCAACTGGTTGATTATATCTTCATTGAATTCAACGCTTTCCTTATAAGAAATTCTGGAAATCTATATCTCTCTGGTCTCTTTTTCTTGTATAATGTCCGTAGTTAAAACTATAATACGTAATACAAGGGTAGTAAAGCATTTTACATAAGGGATATAGAATCGATTCTGCAACTATACATTTTAGGTTATAAAAATTGTAATATTTCAATAGAATTAAAACAAAATATCAGTATAATATACTTACCACATTTTAATTAATTAATTGTTTATTGTATTTATTAATTTTTGAGGGTAAAATTTTCTACTTATATTTTAACTGCCAGATAATAGATTTATCTGCCAGTTGAAGTAACGGATAAATTTTGGCCGATTTTATCTGACAGTTTACGTTAACTTTTGTTAAATTTATTTACATAGTTTTAAATGTTGCCTATTTTTCTTTCCGTATACTCTGCAAAATTATTTATCACCTGATTATTGAAATTTGGGATATTTTTAATGAATGTCTTTTGTATGCTTAGCGTAGCTGACACGCCAACGTCGCTGTTAGACTGATTTCTTGGTCATTGACCGTGTGTAAGCGAATTGGGTGGTGGTTGTCTTCGTCTAACGCAAATAAAGTTACAATTCGTTTGTCTCTGTCTGACGCATGGGTTTTACATGCAGCACAATACAACGCGGTCACAATTTTTATGTAACCCAAGCAGCGTGCGGTACGCACTCGTGCTATTTGTTGACTTGTTTTCAACATAGTGGTAACGTGTGCAAGCAACGCTAACGGCACAATGGACTGGCTATTTAAAATTATTAAATTCAAAATATTTAATTTTTAATCTGCCCTTTTTCTTTTCTTTGATAAATTTGGGAGGTCATTGACCAAATGACATAATGGAGGAACTATTTACCTTAATGTTTTAAATGGGGTCTCCTGGCCGCATGCCTGGTCGCGAATCTGGGGAACCGGGTTTGATCCTGACCGACACCAAATATTTCAAATTTTAAAATGGCACAAAATTGAGCCCTGTGGTGCACTCTCCACGCCAGCAATGAGTGCCCGTGAGTTGACGCCTGGCAAATGCCCTCACGGTACAAATATACTATTATTCACGAAAGATGACTATTCAAGGTCATTTGTTCGAAGAAAGAATACACATCACTTTACACCAGTAGCTTCGCAACATTTTGTATTAGAAAGAGAAAGATTATTTGACCTATGTCTATTTAATTTATGTGATGTGACAGATATACGTAAATAGTGGCATTACTTTCTAACGCACTATAAATAATAATGACGTATGTTGTAGATTTACAGATACCTAATTATTTACTGCACTGCCCTCTGTGCTAATATTTACCCAGTGGCGCTAACGTTTAAATCAAATTATTATTCCTTGGTTTATAGTTCAGTCATGTTTTTGAATTTTGCAAAAACATAAGTGAAGAACATAAATCTTTCAGAAAGGCATTATTTAGAAAGAAACATAATTTTCAAATAAGTTTCTTATTTTTTCAGTTAAAATGTGTCCATAAATATTTAATATGTTGCACGCGTATGCATACGAAAAGCAATGAAGTTATCTGCAAGTAATATTATATCAGACGGCTGACAAAAGACCTCGAATAGTCTTCTTTCGTGAATAATAGTTTATGTCATCATCATTACCGAATTCTGTGTACAAAGTAGATTGGCACACCCAGCAATGGGTAATACCTATACCGTGATGATGTATTTATTTATTTATGTTTTAAATAATTATTTAAATCTATAGATTGTTTACACTAAAATCTAATGAGTTTTTTCCCTATTTAGTTTTCAAAATGTATGCAATACAAACAGACATCATCATAAAAATGTTAAAACTTGCTTATTTAGCAAAATATCAATATGCGATCCCTATCTTTTTTGCCACAGGTAGCGGAAAATAAAAATAATTTGCCATCATTTTTTTTGTACAAAAACGTGTACAATGAATTTTAAATCTACTACAAAAACAAAAGATATAAACCCACTCGTACAACATAAAACAGATGAAATCATTTATATTGCATTCCACAATTTCCCGGTAGAAATAAAAACTTTCATCGTTTCCCAGATTAGTATTTCAAACAATGAAACATTCCCGTCATTCATTTCAAATACATAACCTTACCTCAGACAATATATCATATCACGCGTTGATTAAACAATGAATAGACTACAGAGCATTGTTGACGTTGATTACAACAATAACAATACAGAGTATTGTACTACTCGTATATAGTGTTTAGGTCTATTCCACATACATGTGTGTGCTGTCTGTTATTTGTGTTATTGTGTTAGTATCGTAAAGGGAATTTCATTATGTTGGTAATACTGAGTGACCCTTATCCCCAAAGAAACAAGGGTAATAATACGAATGATAAAGACGGAAAACACAGAAACAGAATGTGATAAATGAGAAAAGGAAAAGAGATGATGGGTCTAATATTAGATTAATGAGGGAGCTTTCGAATTTTTGTAAAATTTTACAAACACCGGAGAATTTTTTTTAAACTTTTGCAATATTTTCTTCCCGCCATTACGGCTTACATAACATCAACTATGAGCGAATTAGGTCTCGATATACGTGCCCACAACGTGCTTCATAGAAAGAGACAGAAGCAAAACACAGCCACCTGTTTATGTTTACATTTGACACTTGACAATTTAATATCTGTATTTATCGAATTTTCTAGGTTTTACATTTACATATTTAAAATCAAATAATATGCTTTTTGCGATTTGACATTGAATTTAACGTTTCAATATCAAATATAGAAGACATACGTTCATGTTTTCATTCTAAACTAGCGCTCGTAGCGGATAACTACGGCGAACCAAAGATGCCCCTACGTCATCGTATTGCGGGCGATTAAATTAACGATAAGTTTAATAACGTTTGTACAAAAAAATACGTTATATTTTATTACTTTTTTGTGCAACCGGACGCGAAATAAACATTTCGCAGCCGCAATACAGGCCGCGAAATTCAATTTCGCGACCGTTGTTATGGTAACGGCCGCGAAATTTATTTCGCGGACGTTGTCATGGTAGCGGCCGCGAAATTAGGTAAATAATCACTTTGACACTTGAAAATTGCATGGTTTTGTTTAACAAATGTTAATACCATAGCCACCGTGAAAGCTAACTTTCTGTATACAATGAAACTGTTTAAAATTAATAAAATTTGTAATTACATATTTTTTACGGTTGCATAAAAAATATTGTGTACACATTGTCCGCGAAATCCTTTAGCGCCCTCGAGATTGTCTTGCCTCGGCCGTAAGCGGCCTCGGCGACAATTTTTCTCTCGGTACGCTAAAGAGTGATTTCGCGGCCTTGATATACAAATAACTATTATTGCATTAAAAGTAATATTGCATGTATAGTATTGCAGTAATGTGGAAAAATCATTACATTTCAATATGACCAAAATTGTCTGAGCAAATAAAAATATTCTGTATCTCCCATTTAAAACGCCAATAGGGCGCGAGCAAACACGTCACGAGCGACCTTGGAGTGCTTTTAATCAGCTGATTTGTGAGCGCGTGTCACTTTGACACAGTGACCTCAATACATAAATGGACCGGCAACGAACGCCAGTAAGCTGTCGCCACAGACGGAGGTTCTCTTTCTCTTTCTAGCTCACACTGATTTATCGCATCTGTCGGTGTGACATGCGCAATTGCGACAATTATGAGAGAGAGAAAGCACAAGAGAAATGAATAAAGAGAGGTAACCACCAGCGAAGAAAAATAACAGTTCTCGGCGACAAAAGGTCACTGCTTTGACAAGACCAATGTTTTGATTTATTCTGATTTTGAACTGCTAAAATTATTTTACAATTTTCAGGCACATAAAATTAAAAATAATAACTTTTTAACATTTAAAATAAGTCAAAACATCGGTCTTATCAAAGTGACTCGCGTACACATTTCAGCTGATTCCAGGCATTTCAAGGTTGCTCGATTCGAATTCATCCTGTAAAATTATAATAATTTTGTCAACAAATACAATGGAGAGTTCATGCCATTTGTCATTCTAAAATATTGTCTTTTAAGTCTTTGATTAGAAAAATCCTCAAGTAGCATTAAAGATATCAATCTTATTTAGTGAGCAAATACGTCGGTAATTGTAAGTCCCCCAAGGCCCCAAGAGGACATTAATCTTATAAGTGACAAGTTCAGGTGCGTCTGAAAACCTCGGTCAAGTAATCTGGGTAACATGATAGATTCACGCCAGTCGGAGTTAATCCAAAAACCATTTTAAACAAATATTCATCATTTTATATTTCTTGAGACTTTAACAGAAATCATTGTATTTTTTTACGTTTTAATAGTATAGTTCGTCTAGGGATCATTTTCCAAAGACTCGTTATCGTTTTATTATGGGTACACAATAGCTAAAACCGCAATGCCAAAATATTTCGGTCCGTACAGTCGACCAGTTCAGTATTTGCAATGCTGGTATATATTTTACGCCCAGTATTCGACTGTAGACCAAGACTGCACTTTCCAGATTTTAATGTGTTAATCTTTTGAACAGTCGAATACTGGGCGTAAAATATATACCAGCATTGCAAATACTGAACTGGTCGACTGTACGGACCGAAATATTTTGGCATTGCGGTTTTAGCTATTGTGCACCCATAATAAAACGATAACGAGTCTTCGGAAAATGATCCCTAGACGAACTATACATTATTCAACAAGTATGCAATGATGGTTGATGGCTGTAACTCATTCGGATGAATTGAGCTATCTACATACATCAACTACACGCAACTAGAATGCTATTCTTTATCTACGACAATAACAAAACGCACATTGCACTTTTTGGTTTGGATTTTGGATAATTTTTTCTAGTCCTGCTGTTAAAGTGTGACTTATCGTATTCTTTTCTTAGCGCTAATCAACATCTTAAACACTACATGACAAGTTGTGGTTTCTGATCGTATTGGACACGGTGTGAAGTTAGCTGCTGTAGCTAACAGCTTTCATTCTCCAAAAATAAGAAATCGAAAAAAAGTATTTGAGCCGTTTTATTTTAAGGTCGTAGAAAATGTATAGTAGGTGACTCGTTATTACCTCATCACCACACAAAACATTGATACGTTTATTTACATAGAAACTAGCTTTAAATATTTTACGCGGCTTACAGTGTTTACAGAAGGTTAAAATTAAAATTTACTTTTCTAATAAGTGTTAAAAATGAAAATTAACTTTGACATTAATCTTGATTTATTGTTCATAAAGCATGCTGGAAACAAAAATTTTGTAACAAGACTGCACGAAATAAAATATTTACGGTTAGTTACGGAAGCAAATTAGATCAGTTTGTGCTACAATTACAAACAAAATAAAAATGATATAAAATTTCGAAGCAACCCGCGCAATCAAAATCCCACTACATCGAAATGTTCCTCCACCACTTTGTCCGTTTTGCAGAAATTCAAATATTTCCACGCCGCCGAACCCACACGGTCGAAATGTTACACGATACAAATCCCTCGCTGCGTAAATTTCCGCACCGCTCTCTTTATCGATCGGATTGCATTCTGACAATCTATGCTTCGTGGTAGATCCGAGTACCTAAATGATAATATATTGAAAAGAAATTTAAAAACATATTCGGCCTAATTCACTAACATAGTTAATATAGTCGTTAGGTAACAAATGAGTGTTAACAACGATGTTTAGCAACTCTTGTAACAATTGACATTCAATTGGTATTCAGTAAATTCATAATTAACGACATTGTTAAAAACGGTCGTAGTGAACAATCGTTGTTAAATATAGAAGTGAAGTTATTAACAACTGAGTTAAAAGGCATGTCGATTCTCAATATTTATACATATTTCTACTCTACTGACAACGTAAAGTAACAGATTTTGATTAGTTTGACGTTTGAGGTTTTAATAATGAGTGATAAGAAAATTCGAGGTGCAAGACATTCCGCGGAACAATATTTTCGAATGGTAGATTTCATGATGATTTTGGGCTAATTAAATGACAAAGCTAGTTTTGCATTTTATTTATGATAACTACTAGTTGGAAATTTTGCGAATCGTTGATCGATTTATCGGAAAATTGAAATTTAGCCATTTAATCTCTTTATAAGACCGATAGCCAGCGTAGAAATTAAGTTTTTGGAGAATCTGATGAAGTTCTCCAGTTTAGTATACATGTTTATTTTAATCCTATGGTTGAATGCGATCGATTTCGAAATTTCCAGAATTTCATCATATGGCATGGCATGACCAGTGTCTAGAAGTTTTAGTAGTAAAAATAACACAAATTTGACATTGTTAAAATGACTGTTTAAATTTAAATATGTGAGATAAATGAAAATAAATAACAAAAATGAATTTAGATCTTTTCGGGAGAAAATCTGAAAATTTGTTCAATATTAAGATGAAGAATTAAAACATTTAAATGTAAATCTTTCATCTTGTGTCATTAGACCTTCGAGCATATACTGACTCAATATGCTTGAAGCATGAGACCATCCAATTCACGAATAGAGGGTTATGATTTTGACGTCACAAGCAAGAAAGAATGCGACGATGTAGAAGTTGAGATGGAAGAAAGTTCCGTCTTCTGTCACTTGTGTTTTGACATTTGAATTTTACATGTGGTTCAATGTCTTCAGACGGCTGTGGAAACTTAAAGAATTTCACATTTGTCATGTATTCTTTATAATTATAGCGGGAGTCACTGTTGCAAAGACCACATACACTCGCTTGATACTTGGCACCATCTTGCAACTGTCACCATGACAGCAATTTGTTTGTAATCTAGCAACGGAGTGAAATGAGTCACAAGTGTAGTACAAGGAAAATACCAATAGATGGCAGCCTGAAAATATACCTCTTAGGGTACCTTTATAACCAGGGTATGGCCATGGCGTGGCTCACGTTTCGTCCGCCATTACCGGGACATCTGTTATATGTGTTGTTCTTGCGCAAATTTTTATGTATTTTCGTGGATATTTGTTTTATTTTAATGAAACACACATTTAATTATCATTTTAATACGTATTTATAGTGTAAGTAATATATTTTATTTTATTTACTTGTGTAGTTTGTTAAGATACCCACCACGATTACTGACATATTGAAAACAACTATAAATTACCAATATTAAGCACAATCATTTAAATTTTTAACATGTAAGTTTAGAATATACAAATATTAACTAAATAAAAACTACAGATATTAAATTGGATGTGATAATAACAACCCATGTCATATATTCTACATAACCTCTAAATGTATGTCTTAATAATAATTGTGTATCTCTTAAATTAATTAATTTTTATTACCTTTATAATTCACAGTGTGATAATTTAATATTCTTTTCTAATATAATATCACATTTATTACAAATAAATAAGGAAATGAATTACCGACAATGGCGGCAATCTTGGCCCATGGCCATACCCTGGTTATAAAGGTACCCTAATACCTCTGTATAACCCTACATTAAATCATGAACGACACCTTGCTCAGTTTGAATATCCCTGGAAATATTTTTTTCCCAATACTGAGAATAGATTACTAACATCTCGCAAATTTCTTTATATAAATCTTGTCTAAAAAATGTATATAATTATTGGTCATGTAGGTATATATTAGATTATAAATAGTTTACCTTTGCTGTCGTCCCTCTATTTCCAATAAAAGTTTATTTTCTAACACAAAATTGTCAAGAAAATTAGGCCGATTATATGATTTAATATAAAACGAATTATCGAATGAATATGAGGCTGCACAGGGCAAGTTAGTTCCACAGAAGTCAAAAGGCGTAAACTAGAAAGAATACGAAAGTTTTGCGAGTGGCGGTACTCAAAAAATGTGATTTATCGAATTTGTTGTGTTGTCTGACATTTATCCATAAACCACGATTTTGATATGTTTGAATAGCTGTTTCCTGGCAACTTTATAGGTTCCTGGGCAATAAAGGCCAAATTGCACCCGCTTTTGAAAGCGAATTAACATATTTATTTCTTTTTAATATATTATCTTTGACATGGTCCACTGGCACAGATTGTCTGAATACAATACGATCGATAAACAGAGCGGTGCGGGAATTTCTACAACGAGGTATTTATATCGTGAACATTTCGACCGAGTGGGATTTGGTGAGTTGGAATTTCGATGTCTGGGATTTCGACTCCTGGGATTTCGATCCCGCGGAACGCATTCCAAAATTTCTAGTTCCGTAGTGAAATGTGCAGTATAAAATATAATGTAGATAATGATAAACTTTAACTTACATGTTGAGGATAGTCCAGGCGAGCAGTTTTGATGATCATGTCGACGATAGCGGTGAAGCTACCCCTAGCTGCGACATAAAGTGGTGTTTTCCCGGTATGTTCGCGCTGCTCAATGTTGGCCCCAGCAGCCAACAATACTTTGCAGACGTCCGTATGGCCCATCTCAGCTGCTATGTGCATTGGTGACTGCAGGCGCTGAAAAAGATATATTGTAAGAACAACAAAAAATGGGACACATGAATTATGACAATTATATTTTCAACTAAATTAGACGTCGCTTTTTAAAATGGTAAACACTATCAATTAAATGTGAAAAATTTCTCGAATGTGGTATAGATAGGGTGTTAATAATGTAACGAGGGTAGGTACCTACCAACGACCACAAATATACTAGACAAAACATGCCGTATACGTCACTATTGTTTGTTATGTTCTCGGCTGGACGGAAAGAGACAACCAGAGATAGAGATATATGAAGTCTACTCTAAAGTTTGTCGAGAGATGTCTCTACAGTCCATATAAAGTATTTATGACATTTTGCTCCTTTGTTTGGAAGTTGTGGTCGTTCGGGCCTCGATTTTGTAACTTTAAATTCTGTCTGACCACAGGGGTCAATTTTATGCCATTTAAAATTCGAAAAATATTTGGTGTCGGTTGGGATCGAACCCGGTTCCCCAGATTCGCGACCAGACACTCAGGACCCGATGAGAAATTTATCTACGGGAATTTCGATAGGACTGTATTCATAACGACATCCTGGATTACGATCCATTAAATAATCATGGCATTCACTTGCTCAATTTAATTTTAGACATTTATTTGAAAATCCAGATCCACATATAAAACAAAAATAAACTTAGAAAAAACTACAAATAGAATAAGAAGCAAATATATAAAAACAACATTGTTTAAAAATCAATAGAATAAAATAATTATATACAATTACTTTTACCTTTTCTTAATACTGATAACAATTTGTTTTATGCATTTTATAATTGGTTTTCGTTAATAATTCAAATATAGTACAGTTAATTTTAATAAAACAAGCAGTGACATCTAGCGAATACTCCGTGAGGGGCCTTTACATATCTCTATCCTTAGTTGTCTCTTTCTGTCCAGCCGAAAACAAAACAAATGCTATGAAGTTATATCTAGTGTATTTATGATCGTTGGTACCTACAACACTAGAGATATATAAAGTCTACTCTAAAATTTGTCAAGAGATGTCTCTACGGTCCTTATAATGTATTTGTGACATTTTGTTCCTTTGTTTGAAAGTTGTGAAGTCGTTCGGGCCTTGATTTCAAATTATGTCAGAATTGGGTTTTCCCTTCTTGTCCCTGCTCCAGACTAGTAGAATTTGAAATCTATCCGGAGAAAGAATTGGAAGAATCGCAATTCTGTCAGATTTCAAATTCTACTGGTCTGGAGCAGTAGAATTTGCAGTGGGGAAAACTCAATTCCGACAGAATTTGAAATCAGACAGTTACTAAATCGAGGCGCAGTTATGTTTGTTCAAAGTTTTACAGTTTCATTATTCTCTATAATTCTGCCTTTTTCATGTGAGTTTTGAAATAAAATGTACGTAATTCTAAAAACTCTTATTAATTAAAAAACAATTAATTAATACTACCATGAGAAATTTACCTACAGGAATTTTGGACTGTATTTTTAACCATATCCTGGACCAGGATCCATTAATAATCATTACATTCAATTGATCAATTTAATTTTAGACATTTATTTCAAAATCCGGATCTACCACAAAAATATATTTAGAAAAAACTACAAATAAAATAATAAGCATGTACACAAGAACAATATTGTTTAAAAATCAATACAATAATATAAATAATTATATACAATTATTTTTATCCTTTCCAGTTCAATTTGTTTCATACATTTTATAATTGCTTTTCGTTAATAATAATTCAAATGTTTCAAATATAGCACAGTTTATGTTAATAGACCAAGCAGTGACATCTAGCGAATACTCCGTGAGGAGACAATATATCTCTATCCTTAGTTGTCTCTTTCTGTCGAGCCGAAAACAAAACAAATGCTTTGAAGTTATATCTAGGGTATTTGTCATCGTTGGTTTTAGTCAGTCAGAAGACAGTTACGTAGATAGTACGAAGTAAGGAGTCAGTGAGTTGAATAGAATAAAAGTACTGTCGTGAGTGTATGCAGTTTAGTGTCGAGTGGAATACTCGGGAAGTTACTGGTATGAAAAGCTGACAAGTGATAGTTCTTTTGCTTTTGTGAACTTAATGTGCGTTCTGACCAATAAAAGGGCATAATTTATTTCCCTATCTAAACCAACGCTATTTTCTTATGTAAAATGAACTAACAAATGTATGAAAATAATTTAAAAATAATTATAAATAAAAAAAGTAATTTTGAGTGGCCTGTTTTTCAGTGTCACCCGGTATAACATCAATATAGATTATAACTTTGAAGAGCTTTGCACAATAAAAAAGTTCTGTAACTTTCACAATCATAATGTAAACTCTGCTTTACAATTCCATTCTCTCCATGTCCCTGGTGTAAACTGTAAAGCCATTCTACACCCTTGTAATTATATTGGCAACTGTTTGTTTGATGTGAGCAGTGCAAAGTTATTATACGCAGATAATACAGTTAGCAAAACTTTCTGTCTCTCTCACTTTCACTCCGTCTCTCTCTGTCTCTTGCACACTGAGATTTGAAATATATTTCGCGCGCGACTTTGATTCCACGTTTATTTTAATTCTTGTAATTTGTTTGCAAGTTATGATACGCAGACTACTGAAATTTTAATAAGAACAAGAAGTTTCATACTCCACGCTTGATTCGGCAGATGACTTGTTATTTTCTGAGAAAGTTTTAATCAGGTTGAAGTTTGGAAGTTATGGGGATTCTTCCGTGTTAAATGGAAATTTTATGATGTATTGTAATTTTATATACACTACAAAAATGAAGAATATTAAAGTTAAGTTTGTTATCTAATTTTATAAATTACTAGCGACCCAGATTAGAACCAGGAGCCAGGGAGCAATTTTGATTTAGCGTCAAAATATAAGACTGCGAAATTTTTTGCAGTGTAATATTTATTAACACTAACAGCCCGATTCATAAAAATGTTTAAGCTAATCCTTATTTTTGAATTAGTGAATTCTATTGTACCTCGGTATTTAATAATATTCATTAATTCATATAATTTAAAAAAATGTAGTTACTTGGATTAGATTAGACTACATTTTAAGAAATAAACAGTCAAAATTAGAATAAAATTCGCTAATCCAAAAATAAGGATTCGCTTAACCTTTTTTGTGTTGATTTTAAGAAGTGCTGAGATTGGTTGTTCTTGCATTTAGCCACAGATTTATTTGGACCAATAACCGACACTTTATAAAAAATTAAACAATTTAAAAATTAGTGAAAGAATTTTGTTTAAATTTTAATTAGTTCGCAAACGCAAACTACAAGCGATTGAAGTCGATCATTCATTATACTGATGTATATCATATCCTAAGCAATTTGATTGAATGCCTGATTTTAAAAGCGTGACTCACGCGTCTTTTACGCTCGCCCACCTTAAAACCATCAATGGACAAACACTAGCGCCACCCGCCGCCATATTTTGTCACTATATTCAGCCTTATTCTCGTGCCCATTGTTAACTTATGAATATTGTTAAAAAATAAATTCACTTAACAAGGGGCTTAACAATTTTGTTACGGATTGGTATTCAGGTGACCACATTGCTAAAAACAGATAACAATTTTTGTGTTTGAACAATATTGTTAGAAATAGTGACATGAAGTGTTTTAATGGACCTTTTCAATTTAAAGAGATAGAAGATATGCGCAATGGAGATCTGCGCATAGTAAGAACAACTGAGATCTATGACGTTTGTTTCTAAAAAATTTAAACGTAAAATGAGAGAATATCTCAAATAACTTTATAAAATCTTATTGAAATAAGTTACAAAAGCTTTTATTGAAGTTAAAATGTCTAACGATGCAAATTTTCACAGAATACAGGTGTTTTAATGACTGTAATATTTTTGACGTTTCGTTTGACAGCCCAACTGGCAGTTGTTCGCGCCATTTTCTTACTATTTGCAGCGATAGAAAGAGATACCCGTTAAATTGAAAAGGTCCATTGTACTACTAAGTGTTTTATTTCTAGTTTAATTCAGGAATATTTATTATCAGTATGTCCGACCTTTACAAATCCACAAATATCTGTCAATGGACCTCTTTCGCTGCAAATAGTAAGAAAATGGCGCGAACAACTGCCAGTTGCGCTGTCAAACGAAACGTCAAAAATATTGCAGTCATTAAAATACCTGTATTCTCAGTGAAAATTTGCATCGTTAGACATTTTACCTTCAATAAAAGCTTCTGTAACTTATTTCGATAAGATTTTTTAAAGTTATCCGAGATATTCTCACATTTTACGTCTAAATGTTTTAGAATCAAAAATAAATAAATAAAATAAATATATCATTCGAAATATTTGGTGTCGGTCGGGTTCGAACCCGGTTCCCCAGATTCGCGACCAGACACTCAGGCACTCGGCCACGAGAATCAAACGTCGTAGATCTCAGTTGTTCTTACTATGCGCAGATCCCCATTGCGCATATCTTCTATCTCTTTAAATTGGAAAGGTCCATTCAATAATTCAAGCATTTTAAATTCTGACATTTTCTGTACAATGTACAGTGAATGTGATTTCAACTGTAATTTTGCATATTTTCTCTATTTTTAATTGTGCAAATTTAGTTCCGTTCTGGTCTAACAATATTATATCATGTTATTATTAATATTTCCAATTTTAAATGGCACAAAAATGACCCCTGTGGTGCACTCTCCACGCCAGCAATGAGTGCCCGTGAGGTGACGCCTGGTAAACGCCCGCACGGTACAAATATGTCATCATCATTACCGATATCTGCATACAAAGCGGATTGGCACACCCAGCAATGGGTAATATGCCGTGATCATATATTTATATTTATTTATTTTATATTATACGTGATACGTGACTGATACTTCAGTAGTTGTACTTTATGCATTAAAAATAAAATAGAATTTATAGATAATATATATTCATTGTTGTAATCAACAGTTGTTGCAATCAACGATCAACATTTGGAGTCAATTAATATTACTTTTGCGACCAGTTATTATTGGACAAATATTTTTACACATTCCTTGGCTTTTATTTTTTTTTAAAATATTATCGAATGTATAACTAGAAGAATTTTGGATATATATCTTGATACAAAATGCATTATTATTTATTTTCCCTTTTAATCACAAAAAATCACCATTTTTTTTCAAATTTCAAAACATTTAGAAAAAGATTTTTGATTTAACTAAAATGCTGAATTGCAATAAAGAAAATATGATTTGGATTACAATAATGAAAATATTTAATTGTTAACAATTTATTTTCAATCATTAAATTAACTCTTCCCAAACCATAATGACCGACCCTAATTTGACATTATTAATTAACCCTGTGACTTTCAGCATAGTTAACAAGATTGTTTAGCAAGAAACAGGGAGTAACTAAGTAACTAAGAAGTTGTTTGGCATGTACTCACGTTGTTGAGGCAGTTGAGGTCGGCTCCCTTGGCGATAAGCAACTCTACGGTGTCCGTCTCGTTCGCCTGGCACGCCAAGTGCAAGGGAGTGCTGCCTGTCTACACAAAAACAACAAGATTTTAGTTAACCTCGTTATTGTTATACTTGTGCTGCTATAACTCGACCTATAATATACGAGTAGTATGACTAGTGAATGAATGTTGACATTTAATTATTTAATAGATGTTTTTTCTTTTGAAAACTTTTCCATGTGGTTTGATTTGAAAGGAAACTAACCCTTATGTATTCCGTTACAGAAGATTAGTATTGTACTCAATAGACCAGAAAAGTTAGGTTAGAATTTGCCTTTGGCGCGAGTTCATAGTTTGAATTTCCTAGTATAGGTTTCATATAGGAGTTTAATTTTACAGACAAAAATAGATATTTTAAAAAAAGAAATTAAGCAGCTCTTGCTAAGAATTCGATAGTTTGTTTATTCAGTAATAGATTGCAACAATTTAAACATGTAGAAAACGTAAAGTAAGAAAATTATTAGAAATTAAAATGCTTGGTGCAAGCAAGGATACCGTATGTCTTAGACCCACGAGTAAATAGGACAGCACAATAGAAGATGAAGCATTGTATTATTATTTAAATAATTGTAAACTGTGCAGAGTTCATGTGAATATTGTACGAATCTGGAGATAAATGATCGGTCTAGAATCTAGATGCTACATATAATGCTTTGCATAAGAAATTTACTTTTATGAGATTTTTCGGCCTTTAAAGTTGAGCAAAAATTTCCTTGGTAAGAAATACACGGGTATTGGGATTATGTTCTCAGCGTTATGAACTGAGCTTGAATTTCGCGCCTAAGTTTGACCGTTACACTTTTCTGGTCTATTGGCGAAAAAACTGAACTATAGATGGCAGGCCGGACGGTAGCAAGATGGCGGAGGAATAAGGAGAGTTCCCTCATTCCTTATTGCTGGCAATATACATTTCAAAGTGTAAAGTATTTGATATGGAGAAAATTAACATAAAGTTAAGTGATATTTCTGAATACATTGCTTCTGCACGTCCTATAAAGGAAGACGAAGCAGTTTTTAAGGCTGGACATGTATTGCTTCGAGGAATAAAAGATTATGGACCAGGTACAATACTGGGATCTTGTTTAAAAACCAGTCATTTGAGTGGAGATCCTCATATGATTGAAATTTTATTAAATGAGAATATAAATTACTAGAAAGCACATTTAGTTGTAGAGCAGAATTTAAAGGCAAATGCAAACATCCGGGAAAAACGTCAAAATATTGTTCCCCACAAATTGTAATGCAGGAATTTCTGGGAATATTCCCGGGAAAAAACAAAATTCCTTGCGGAAATTTTTTAGCGGCACATCACTACGTGAAGTATTAGTGTCTAGTTTGAATGTTGGTCACTAGAGGCGCAAGTGGTCTTAGTTAACATCTAAGGTTAAATTGTTAACTTTTAGTTAAACTGTTAATGTTAACCTTAAATGTTAACCAAGAAATGTTAACTAAGAACATTTGCGCCTCTAGTGACCAACTAGACCTTGATACTCTACGTGTAGGGTACCTTTATAACCAGGGTATGGCCATGGGCCAAGATCGCCGCCATTGTCGGTAATTCATTTCCCTATTTATTTGTAACAAAATTTGTTATTATATTATAAAAGAATATTAAATTATCACACTGTGAATTTATAAAGGTAATAAAAATTAATTAATTTAAGAGATACACAATTATTATTAAGACATACATTTAGAGGTTATGAAGAATATATGACATGGGTTGTTATTATCACATCTAAATTAATATCTGTAGTTTTTATTTACATAATAATTGTATATTCTAAACTTACGTTTTAAAAATTTAAATGATTGTGCTTAATATTTGTAATTTATAGTTGTTTTCAATATGTCAGTAATCTTGGTGGGTATCTTAACAAACTACACAAGTAAATAAAATAAAATATATTACTTACACTTTAAATACATATTAAAATGATAATTAAATGTGTTTTTCATTGAAATAAAACAAATAGCCACGAAAATACATAATAATTTGCTCAAGAACAACACATATAACAGACGGCCCGGTAATGGCGGACGAAACGTGAGTCACGCCATGGCCATACCCTGGTTATAAAGGTACCCTATCTACGTGGCCTCAGCGGTGGCCTCTAGTGAGAAATGCTCGGACTAGACAAGACATATCTCTATCTCTAGTTTCTTTGTCTGGCCTGCCGAAATCAAGACAAATCAAATAAAGTTTTGTCAAGTTATATTTGGTCGTTGGTCACAGGGGTACGCAACCCTCGACTTGGAATTACTGTTACAGGAAATTAAAAATAATTCTATTTCATAGAATTGCCAAACTAAGGTCAAAATATTTTGTTATATTCAAAATGAACGAAAAATGTTTAAAATATTTTAAATTCTTCTTATTAATTAAAATTTCCTTCATCTCTAAAGCCTATTTCTACGAATTTAACTAAAAATAAAGTAGTCCTCTAATCATGAATCAGGGTATGTAAATAAGGTAGAAAAGTATAGAAAATATTGACAGTGATCGTAACAAAATAGTCTACCTACTACAAGCTTTTCACGCCTTTAACAATTCTTCAAGCATCCTTTCAGTATTCAGCCATTTTCAGCGTAAAAAGTCGAGAACTGGAGCACAAAAACTACAAAAAGCGCAACAGTGAAAACTCTCGAGCAATCGCGAAGTGTCGTCGAACAAAAACGCGTCATAAACGTAAATTACCACTTAACCACGTTCTAGTCGCCAGCCATAGTGACGTCATTAAAAATAAACGACTTCCGCTCACGACGCACCGGAAGTCGCGCAGAATGACTTTTGTGATTTATTTCTTCGTTTCAAATACGTAGATTTTCAGGAAACTGCTAAACGCGGCTTTGTAAAGCTGAATGGAGATTTTCATTCAATGATTTATATATAATGAGATTTTTTGCAAGAAAGGAAATATTGATCATGTTATTAATGTTGGAAATTTAACCTTTTTACCTCTCGCTAAGAGAGGTATTGTATTCATGCTAAAAATCGCATATCCAGATTTTAATGAATAAGCACGTTTTAAGGTCCCTAGTATCCGATTATAACATTTTTACGATGATGTCCGTATGTGTGTGTGTGTGTGTGTGTGTGTGTGTGTGTGTGTGTGTGTGTGTGTGTGTGTGTGTGTGTGTGTGTGTGTGTGTGTGTGTGGGGATGTGTGTGTGTGTGTGTGTGTGTGTGTGTGTGTGTGTGTGTGTGTGTGTGTGTGGATGTTGGATTCACTATATCTCAAATACTATGAGACTTAAGACATTTTTAACTACGGATTCCTCAATCTAACAATAATGGGAAGAGTCCAGTCAGTTTTGGTAACAATTGGACAACCGGAAGTAGTAGTTACAAGAAAAAAATCGTCTAAATATTATTTATCGAAAATTTATGTAAATACTTATATTAAAGAACGTTAAATTCTTTATTCGATAAATATAAATTCATTATTATATCTTCTATAGATTTAGAGATAAAGAAAGGCATATAAAATAATTTGATGTAAAAAATCTCAGATCAAACTACTACAAGGCAAGAAATTCAAATGTTTCTAATTGACATATAAATGTCACTGTCAAAAATATTTGTATGCCTCTGTCAAAAATATTTGTATATTATTATGAAGATTATAAAAATAAAAAAAAGTCAAAAACGCAAAAGATATACGTAAAAAAGAATATAAAAGGAATTTGCGAAAAAATGACGAATATAAAGAAAAAGAAAAGGAAAGTAGAAAAAGAAAATTTCAGGATATTGAATATAAAGAAAATGTAAGTATTGTACACAATTTATTTTAAAATATCCCATAGATTTTGCAAATATATGTGAGAATTATTTTGTAGTGAGACATGAATATATGTATTTGTATTAAAAATATTTTTCGTTTTATGCGTACAACCAGGTAAAATATCTGGCGAGAGGTTATGTGTTGGCCACATCAGATATTTTTCTAATGGTTTAAATTCAATGGCCCCTATTACTAACGGACTAGTATTATTTACGTTAATCTTATAAGGTTAGGTCTATACGTAAAAATTTCTTTATAATATAATTTGCATGACAATAGTTGATTTTGAGAGCGAATAGATGTGTATGTAAACTATTGGAGAGAAAAATTAAAGTAGCTGACATCTGGTGAGAGATTTGTGAACGTAGCAAATGGGGAAAACGTCACTTTTTATCATTTGTTAGTGAGTGAAATAAATGTTTATTTTGAATATAAATAATAAAACGTTTCAATGTTTACACTTAAAAACAATAAATGATACCACTATTTTACTAGACAAAATGACGCCCAAATGTGGGGATTTGTCGTCCTCCAACTTGCCATCTACAGTTCATTTTTTTCTCCAATAATTCACGAAAGATGACTATTCAAGGTCATTTGTGAGCCGTCTGATATATTATTTGCAGATAACTTCACTGCAATTCGTATGCATAGGCGTGCACATGAAATATTTATGGACATGTTTTAATTGAAAAAATAAGCGTAATTCATTTGAAAATTATGTTTCTTTCTAAATAATGTCTCTCTGAAAGATTTATGTTCTTCACTTACGTTTTTGCAAAATACTACAACAGAGACTTAACTTATAAACCAAGGAATAATAATTTGATTTAAACGTCAACGCCACTGGATAAATATTAGCACAGAGGGCAGTGTAGTAGATAATTAGGTATCTGTAATTCTACGACATATGTCATTATTATTTATAGTGTGTTAGAAAGTAATGCCACTATTTACATATATGTCACACCACATAAATTAAATAGACATAGGTCAAATAATCTTTCTCTTTCTAATACAAAATGTTGCTAAGCTACTGCTATAAAGTGAAGTGTATTTTTTCTTCGAATAAATGACCTTGAATAATCATCTTTCGTGAATAATGGTATACATTTATTTTTTTCAGTTAAAATGTACCCGTAAATATTCTGCGTTGCTAATATTTTCCAGATTTCAGCTGATTCAAAGCACTTCAATGTCGCTAGAGTCACGTGTCTGCTAGCAATGCTTATAACGTTATTATAATTCTTATCTCCTGAAGAAGGCCCATGTGGGGCACGAAACCAGTCGACCCGAGAATTTAAATAAAACTATATGACTGCAATCCAGCAATAATTTATTCCCTTATCTTTTATGTCTTTATTTAATAGAAGGGGAAACAATTTTGTAAAATTTCTAACTATTTGAGTAGATTTTATAATTTGTAGAAAATGTAGCCTCCATAGCAATGAACATAATGATTATGAAATATACAATGATATCTAAATAAAACACGGAAGTATGAAATAAAGAAATTAATTCACTGAAGTAATGAATAATGAATCGAAAATGACAAAGCCGTTATAATAAAACTTATCGGTTTGGTGATACAATTTCATTCTCATTTCTAAATGAGGTAATAACCTTAATGGCTTTCATACTTATTCCTGGACAATGGACATTCTATATTCCATTGATTTATTTCAGAGTTCACTAAAAAAGTAGAAGAACTTCGTTCTATATTCATTTGAATTTTAACAACTTTTATAAAACTTTTAGTTTTCAAATACTCGTAAATAACAGTTAAAGTATTCAAAACTTTCCAAAAAGTTTCGATAGTAAAAACTATTGAAGTTTCAATATCAGTGAATATTATAGGTTCAAGATTTATGAGGGTGGATTAAAAAGTTCAAAGTCTAACACAGAGGGACAGCACTAAACGCACAATTTTTTTTGTGAGGTTATGTGAATTGACATTAGTGCTAATTTGTAATTTAATTTAAAAAAATCTGATGTGGTCAGCACATTACCTTCCGTCAGTTATATGAGATATTTACGATAATTCTACCGGTGAACTGTTACCGGTAAACAGCTTTTTATCAGGTTATAGCTACCGGAATCGATATTTTAAAAACGCAAGTGGTAAACAGGGTAGATCCATAACCTACGAAAAAATTTGAAAATTTAAAACAGGTTAGAAATTTGACGTAGTTAACAAACTGAGCAGAGTCCTACTTTGAACACATTTCAACTTTTAACGCGCGCGCTTCGCTTTGCATCACTACCTTTTTTTGAGATTAGATTCTTCATGAATTCGGTAGATGGATCTGGTAAATAATAAACAATTTTCGAACACGGTAACTTTTTACCACTCGTGTTTTCGAACACAGTCGGTAGGTGCGGTATCTACCGGTAGAATTTTCGTAAATGCCTATGTATTTTCTATAAAATCCATACAGAAAGTTCCTTGCAAAAGATTCTAAATTTCTTGTATGTACATTACCTTTCGACAGTTGTATGTATTTTGTACAAATTCCATACAGAAAGTTTCGAGCAAAAAGATCCTATATTTCGAGTAAAGTTATAACACAAATATACTACGAATATGTCAATTGCACTTGACACTGACATCTTTCAATCAGAATTTTCTTAATATAGTAGCTGTTTCTAGCATAGCTGGCCAATTTATGAACTTTAATTTCTTTATAATTTTATAACTTTATATCCATTTAATATGAAGTATATACAATGTTCTTTAATATTTATAATAACATTAAATGTAGAAAAATGATATTTAACATCGTTTTTTCAAGAAAAACTGTTAAAATCTTCAAATGAGGGTACTTCCGGTTGGCCAATTATAACCAAAATCTAATCAGCTCTTCATATGGATGTAACGAAGAGGAATACGAAAAAATTATAATTTTTGGAATTGTAGTATTAGAGTTAGCGTAGACGAAAATTTTGTTGCACACGCACACACACACACACACACACACACACACACACACACACACACAGAGAGACATCATCGTAAAAATAGTAAAATCGTATTCTAGGGACCTTAAAACGTGCTTATTCATTAAAAACTCACCACCAAATTTTTTGACCAAAGAAAATACCTTCCTTACCTAAAGGTGACGGAAGGTAAAAATTGAATTGTGCCCTGGAACTATCAGCATACCGACAATACCGCGAGCATCATCTGTTGGCGCTATAATCCCAGGATAACTATCGAAAATTGACCTACCTCAAGTCACAAACTAACGGAAAAACCTAATGATGGTTCACATAACCTCACAAAAAATAATTGTGCGAACTTTTCAGTTATCAATCCCACTTCGTACATCTACTACGCAATCAGTCACATCACATAACCTAAGAAAACATTTCCCGCGCAAACGTAATCCTCAAAGTTTCCTATCTACGGGGATAGACAGATAGAGCTACGTAGGTTAGGCATATTGTAAAGCTTACGTACTTTGCTTTGTTTATTGAGACAGCTCCCGTGTTGTACCAAGGCTTCGATGATCCCCCGACAGCCCAGGTTGCTCGCGATATGTAAAGGTGTAAATCCTTTCTGTAAACAACACAACACAACTCACTGAACAAACATATCTACAGATGACAAAGGCGACAGGTGTGCGCGCGCGTTTTGTTCGATATAATCTGTAAATGGTGAATAGCTACTGTATTCAGAACCTTTCAGAACTAACATGCAAAATAAGGAATAAAGAATACACACATGTATGCATATTGTGATATATGATACGTAAATATATTTTATTTAATAATTTTGGAAATGGGTGATTTAAAATTAATAAGAACTTTCACTGTTAATAAACCGAGAATATCTTTCTTTGAAACTTGATATTGCATTTTTAATATTGCTTACAACTGTCAACACCTACACTAATTTTTTTGTCTGCAATAACAGAATGAACAAAGAATGTTAGTGCACACGCGACTTACAAAATAATACGAAATAATATAAATATTTTTAAAATCTTGTCATAGTATACACAACATATACAGTAGCGAAACTCTGTGTCGGCATCTTTGAACTTTTGATACCAAACTGAGTGACCTTGAATGAAACCGCCATGTATCTGTTGCGCGTAGTGGCGCCAATTCAAATGGTACCGCAAAGTATAATATCGTATTATACTACAACCAGTTATACAAAACAAATAAAAATACGAGTATTTTACATGGTTTTAGTATAATAACATTATACTTAGTAACATAATGTCTTTTTACAAGTTATCCACAAATTATTGTCTGCGATTTTATTATCGTTCACGACTATTTATTCCCGCCTCCTGTCAGAATCATTGAAAACAATGCCATAGGCGGCGATGTCAACAGGCAGACACGGTTGCATATTTCTTGAGCTTTATTTTATGTACAAAATACAGTGAACCCCCGGTAATCCGGCCCCTGTCTAATCCGGCACCCCCTGTAGTCCGACATGACTATTATTATTGAATATTTTTTGACAGTCTTTGCTAATGTAGATAATGCATGATTGAGCAGGTTATTTTTATTCATAATTTTTGATTATTTTAGTATGTACACTAGCCTAAACTCGGCTTCGCCGAGTTCAGCCTAGGGCTTCGCCGATAGTGTTTTATGATAGACTATACGTACATCCAATATGACGGATGACAATGTTTATCTTTTTAATTTTGTACATGTACCCTTCGATTGACTGTGATATTAATTCTGCCTTTCTGATCCTTTTCGACGTGTTTCCTTGTACATTTTCCAAAATTCTATTTAAAAAATAAAATATATAATAAATTAACATAAAACATGGCTTAAAATCATTTTATAGACCTACCTCGTTTAATTCATAATTTCTTCTTCAATTTTTCATAATACTGAAGCATTTTTGTTGCATTTAAATGATGAAATCCGTTAATTTGTCATCATTGACATTGACATACCATATGCTATGACAGCGTTTATCTTCTTAAATTTTTCAATGAAAACTGTGATCGTTACTGTGACCTATTGTTTTTGTCCCAATTTTCAATCTTTAATAATTTTTTACTCAAAAACTATGCATCCTACAGAAATTTGTGTTATTACGAGGGCACTCGAGACAATCAAATCCTACAACTTGATGCAAATTTCACGAAAATCGGTCGTACCATTCAGGCTGTAGAGGTGTTCAAAGGATGGCGATCGGCTTTTTGATTAAAGAATATATAGATAGTGAATCTAATCGTTTAGTATATATGTACATTTGTTTGTACACAATTACATATTTCCTAATGTAAAGTTATTATTGTTTGTAAGTTCTATAGCATTAATGACGTTAATTTAATAATAAAACGTAAGCTAGAGAGCTTGTGTTGTTTAATTTACTAAATTTGACATACATAATGAAGTATGATTTGTACTTCAGAGTATAACATATAGAATCTGATCACTGGATCTGTAATTTGTCGGATTACAAGGTAATCGTTTGTAAAAAATTCCAGACTATAGGGGGTCTTAAGCAGTACTCTATAATCCGACAAATTCGATAGTCCGACACTGCCCTGCAAAACGTTTGTCGGAGTACCGGGGGTCCACTGTATACTGAAATTTGAAATAATTGCGTAGGCTTCCACAGTCTGAGTCATGAGAAATATTCGTTTTCCGGGAATGGACTGTGTCATATTTTGAGTCAGTGCTCAACGTTTCGCCCCCAGGGTCATATGGGGCATCTTCAGGAGCAAGAGGGGGTAGTACTGTCTTAAACACGGTTACCCGACGTGTCAACCACGTTAGAGGCCGAGTTTAAGCAACAAAGAGGGAGACTCAGTTTACAAGGTTACCCGACGTGTGAACTGAGTCTCCCCCTCTTGTTGCTTAAACTCGGCCTCTAGCGTGGTTGACACGTCGGGTAACCGTGTTTAAGACAGTACTACCCCCCTTGCTCCTGAAGATGCCCCATATGACTGCGGGCGAAACGTTGAGCTCTGACTCAAAATATGACACAGTCCATTCCCGGAAAACGAATATTTCTTATACTGAAATTTAGCTAAATTGTTATAAATTTAAAATACATGACCGTTCAATATATTTTATGTACAAATAAATAATTGTATTGAATATTTTAATTGTGTGATAAAAGTTAAACTCTACGCTCATGTTCCTAATTAAAGGGACGCCATGTTCTTATTGCGCTGATTGACGCATGCGCGCTGTGACAGAGAATCATGAGTTTCGCTACTGTATAATACTTTTTACTGTAGTCATGTCCTCAACAGTCAGTGGTTGAGCGCTAGTGTTGTTAATTTAGCCAGGCAACCAATCACATTGCTTAGGATATAAAACGCCATACAACGTTTCAATAGGGTCCTCCACTCTAACTTTTTTTTTATTATTTTAAATGAAAGTTTGTTTAATTTTGAAGCAATTCGTTATTTCAAAAACTAACAAATTTTTTAAAACTTTTTCATATCGATCACGATGTTTTCTTATCTACTTTCAATATAACTAACATATTTCTCAATTTTCTGTTATGGTGGAGAATCCTATTGCTTGTAGTTCGCGAACGAATTAAAATTTAAACTTTTTTCACTAATACTCATTAATTTATGTTTCTTTTCACTTTTTTTTATCTAAGATAGTTAAATTTTGAATATGGTATAGTATTCTATTAAAGATCTGATGAATGTAAGTATATACATATATTAACAAATTAGGTTCTTACTTGATTTTCTAAATCCGAGTCAGCCCCAGCTTCCAACAACACCCCAACAACTTCAGTTTGTTGTTGTTCAGTGGCAAGATGCAAAGCTCCGTTTCCTTGGTTGTCCTGCACGTTCACGCCTCCTAAACCCAATCCTGCACTCAGCAAATATTCTACAACAGCTCTGTGACCGCCTGAAGACGCACAATGAAGAGGAGTACGGCCCTGAATTTAAAGAATAAAGTATAAATGCAGTTTAATTTTTTTTTAAATGTCTGATCAAGGTCATTTGTATAATGAACGCATTAACAAGTTGGCATATATTTTTATGTCACATATTTGCACCGAGAAAAAGCGCGCGTGATAAGGATGTAACATAGCACGCGTCTTTCAAAAAATTCTTATTTTTTCGACTAAGTTACGATATGCTTTTTAAAATGATGTAAGTTTATTTATTATTTCGGATATCTTAATTTGATTCATACCGTGCGTATAGGTACTTAGCATTATTTTCTGTCAATATATTATTTTTTACAAATTTGCTAACAAACTTTTTTAATTTTGAATACTTTTACTGTAAATAAAATAACAGTAGCATCTTATGTACCCCTATAAAAACTACTAAATTTGACAGAATGGGCAGAGCTAAAATTTTAATTCATATAATTCATAGGTGACCTTGATCAACCATTTAAAAAATTAAAATGTAGTTATATGCACATACATATTGGGATTTTCAAATAAGAAAACTGTAACTAGCGGCGAATATTAGAACTACAAAGAGTGGTACACATTTGACATTTACATGAAACTACAACTTATTCGCAATCGTAGATAAAAATTTCCCCTCTCGTGGCGCAAATCGGTACTACGGAAAGCAATCGTACAAGCGCCATATTTAATAAGTGACAGTTGAGTGCGGGGTGTAGTAATTAATAATTAAATATTTAAACTTATCGCCTTCATATAAATAAGTTTTTAAACTCGATTTGTATACACAATCAACGAAACACAGTGAACAATGTGAACTGTCATATGTCAAACCCATCATATGGCGGCTATCTTGTTTCGAAAATCAGCGCCTCTATCGTTAATTTCGATTGCGAATAAGACTACAAAAACTCTGTTATATATACTTGAATTATAAATAAAAAAATCTGATGTGGCTAGCACATAACCTCTCGCCAGATATTTTACCTGGTTGTACGCATAAAACGAAAAATATTTTTAAATACAAATACATATATTCATGTCTCACTACAAAATAATTCTCACATATATTTGCAAAATCTATGGGATATTTTAATATAAATTATGTACAATACATACATTTTCTTTATATTCAATATCCTGAAATTTTCTTTTTCTACTATCCTTTTCTTTTTCTATATATTTGTCATTCTTTCGCAAATTCCTTTTATATTCTTTTTTACGTATATTCTCTTGCGTTGTTGACTTTGTTTTATTTTCATGATCTTCATAATAATGTACAAATATTTTTGACAGTGGCATACAAATATTTTTGACAGTGACATTTATGTGTCAATTACAAACATTTGAATTTCTTCCCTTGAAGTAGTTTGATCTGAGAATTTTTACATCCAATTATTTTATATGACGGGAGGTAAAAATACTAATATATGAGAAAATAATACGAAAACTAAAGAAACACAACTGACAGCAATGCTACGCTTACAAATGTCAACAAAAAGTGTACCATTGTTTAATGTGATCACTGATCAACGCCATCTCTTGATCCTTGAAAATCCCAATACAGCGAGCTACACTATTATTCACGAAAGATGACTATTCAAGGTCATTTGTTCAAAGAAAGAATACACATCACTTTATAGCAGTAGCTTAGCAACATTTTGTATTAGAAAGAGAAAGATTATTCGACCTATGTCTATTTAATTTATGTCGTGTGACAGATATACGTAAATAGTGGCATTACTTTCTAACAGACTATAAATAATAATGACATACGTCGTAGAATTACAGATACCTAATTATCTACTGCACTGCCCTCTGTGCTCATATTTACCCAGTGGCGTTGACGTTTAAATCAAATTATTATTCCTTGGTTTATAAGTTAAGTCTATGTTTTTGTATTTTGCAAACACATAAGTGAAGAACATAAATCTTTCAGAAAGGCATTATTTAGAAAGAAACATAATTTTCAAATGAATTATTATTTTTCAGTTAAAATGTGTCTATAAATATTTCATGTTGCACGCCTATGCAAACGAAATGCAATGAAGTTATCTGCAAGTAATATTATATCAGACGGCTCACAAATGACCTTGAATAGTCATCTTTCGTGAATAATAGTTTACAGATGGATTTTAAATTATACAATTTATTATTTGAGGTGAAACTGCAGAAAGTTGTTTACATCTTAGAATTGAATTCAATTAAACTTTTTGCATTCTATTCATTTCATCCAATCAACAGGAACAATAGTTAAAATTGCCGCTCTGACTTTACTTTAAGAATACAGATTAACACTTTAAACAGCGCAATTGTTTAATGAGACGGAAAATTTAAATTAGACAAACGTTTAGTTACCCTTTAATCTCCCGTTTGCTTCTCGAAAGAAGAAAATTAGCTATAATGGATTTTGTTCGTTAAAATAAAATACCCCAATTTAATTTGAGTGTAGTTTGTAATCGCTGTCCAACTTTGCCAGAAAATAAGAAATAAAAGCTTAAATCGCAGTTCCTAAGTAAACATTAGCTGAGACACAGCTTGCGCTACAGCTTGTTTTAAACTGTATATGATGGTTTTATTTTACATTTTAGTGTACCAAACACCGCTTAAAAAGTTAATGTCGCATTCTCACATAATTGATAATATAAAATATTAATTATTATTTTTTTAATGGGTCCTCGTGGCCGCGTGCCTGAGTGACAGGTCGTGAATCTGGGAAACCGGGTTCGATCCCGACCGGCGCCAAATATTTCAAATTTTAAATGGCACAAAATTGACCCATGTGGTGCACTCTCCACGCCAGCAATGAGTGCCCGTGAGGTGACGCGTGGCAAGCGCCCGCACGGTGCAAATATTTCATCATTACCGATATCTGTACAAAGCAGATTGGCACACTCAGCAATGGGTAATAAGCCGTGTTGATATATTTATTTATTTGTTCATAAATAAAAAAAATTGATGTGGCCAGCACATTACCTTCCGTCAGTTCTATGTATTTTGTATAAATGTCATACAGAAAGTTCCTTGGAAAAGATTCTATTTCTTGTACATTACCTTAAGGCAGTTGTATGTATTTTATACAAATTCCATACAGAAAGTTTCTAGCAGAAGGTCCTACATTTCTAGGAAAATTATAACACAAACATACTGTCAATTGCATTTGACACTGACACCTTTCAATCAAAATTTTCTTAATATAGCAGCTGTTTCCAGAGTTATTTAATTTCTTTATAATTTTTTAACTCTATATCCATTTAATATGAATTATAAAATGCATTCAAATCGTATAAAGAATAAAATATTCTTTAATCTTTATAATAACATGATATAATAAAATTATATTTAACATCGTTTTTTCAAGAAAAACTGTTAAAATCTTCAAATTAGGAATCTTCCGGTTGACCAATTATAACCAAAATCTAATCAGCTCTTCACATGGATGTAACGAAGAGGAATACAAAAGAATTATAATTCTTGCAATTGTAGTATTAGAGTTATCGCATTAGAAAATTTTGTCACACACACACACACATCATCGTAAAAATAGTAAAATCGTATTCTAGGGACCCTAAAACATTCTTATTCATCAAAAACTCACCACCGAATTTTTTAATCAACGACAATACCCTCCTTACCTCAAGGTGACGGAAGGTAAAAATAAATAAATATATCACGGCTTATTACCCATTTCTGGGTGTGCCAATCTGCTTTGTACACAGATATCGGTAATGATGAAATATTTGCACCGTGCGAGCGCTTACCAGGCCTCAGCTCACGGGCACTCATTGCTGGCGTGGAGAATGCACCACAGGTGTCAATTTTATGCCACTTTAGATTTGGAAATATTTGGCGTCGGTGGGGATCGAACCCGGTTCCCCAGATTCGCGACCTACACTCAGGCACGCGACCCCATTATAGTGCAAATGAAGGAATTCATATTCAGATCATCGACCTTTCAACTAATAGACCCAGTGTCTCCTATTCATTTATGGTTAGAATATTGTTCCAACATAAAAGGATAGAGATATATATTCTGTCCTTCAACAGTACGGAAGTTCTCATAAATAGTTGTCAAAATTGACATTTTGCTGTTCCGTGTTTCGTGCCAGCTGTTTGAGTTGTATATTACTTACTTTTTTGGAGCACATTTACAATTATTTCGGTCAATGTATAATTTGTGATATATAGGTGCATGTGTTGTGGAGATTATATGCGACAAAATAATGGGGAAACGGTTTATTCCGTGCAGTCAGCAGTACGTACGCGGCTCAGCTGTGTCATTTCATATGTAAGTTCTTATTAATTATTACTTGTCCACTATATATTCATATATTATATTGTTCTAGGTTTACCAAAGATTGCACAAGAAGAAGCAAGTGGTTTCATGCTTTGCATATATTCGTTGTGGCTATGCACCAAGCATAGCGATTTTTGGAACAAGTCAAAATTTATCATTTTTAATTTTGCCACGCTTTCTTAACTTCCGTACTGTTGAAGGATAGAGATAGTATGTCTGCACCGTTATACCGGGACAAGCGTGTTGCCCGTACGCTGCGTCTATTAGTTGAAAGGTTGATGATTCAGATTTAGATTTCTCTCAACCACTAACACACTTGATAGTTAAATAACTATTAACGTCCAGTACTGTATATGTAGAAGTTTTTCATTATTACAGATTTCTTTTGCTGCCTACCTGGCTATCAGCAGCGTTGGGTTGAGCTCCAGCCTCAACAAGACGCCGACAGACAGCAAGATGTCCTCCTGAAGCAGCGTGGTGCAAAGCCGAGCGTCCTTCTTGGTCAGGCGCGTCTAAGGAGACGCTCTCCACAAAATCCAGAAGGAAGTCTACTACACTGAGCCTAGAGGTGGCTGCGGCACAGTGTAGAAGGCTAAACTGTTTCTGAAAAAAGACAAAGACAATATAAATAAAACAGATTGAATAGATGGATTTTATTTCTTGTACATTTAATAAAAATGTAATATTTTAATCGTTCACCATTATATTTTTATTAATATAACGATGATATTGGAATGGGAGAGTTTTCGAATTTTTTATTTTATCTCAAAATATTTTTAAATCTAAAACGTTTTTACTTTTTACTACTTATATTTTGCAAAAACTTTTGCTACATTTTCTTACCGCCATTACGGCGTACATAACATCAACTATGTGCGAATTAGGTTTCGACATACGTGCCCAAAAAGTGCTACATAGAAAGACAGAAGCAAAACACGGCCACCTGTTTATGTTTACATTTGACACTTGACAATTTTCTGTATTTATCGTCTTTTCTAGGTTTTACATTTACATATTTAAAATCAAATAATTGTTTTTGCGATTTGATATGGAATTTGACGTTTCAATATCAAATATAGAAGACATACGTTCATGACATGACGACAAATAAAATGACATTAGCCGTGTTCCTTCGGGTTGTGATTGTGATTTTGTGAATCCTGATTAATTTAATCGTGATCCTTTTGAAACAGGATTTAAAAATTATAGCAAGAAAACAACACAATCTAGTGTCAAATGTTAATGTCATATGCAGACTAATGCAAACTATCCTACTTTATTTTATAAATAATCAACTGTCTATAGTGTTAGAATTAAAAATGGATTATATTGAAGTGAAAAATAATGTTCTTGGTAAGGAATATGAAGTATGTTTATTTCAAACAAATTTTTATGTGGTTCATTACACGCTTTTGTAGAAAAATCTTATTTCCCTTAATGCCACAAACCCCACATTCGTAAATTTCTACGCTCGGAATAGTATATTTTCAATTTGTTCTGAATTGAATCCATGTGAATCACTCAAAAAGGTTGATTCTGAAGGGAAGGGGGAAGGTTGTCTAGTGATCACAAAATGAGAAAGTGGGGATAACGAATAGGAAACGTAAAAACATTATTCTTCTTAATCATGATCACTTTTATCATTTACATTACGAATCACAGCCCGAAGGAACACGACTAATGACAATCAAAATGTCACAAATTTGATTAAGATATTTCGCTTGCAATTTTAAATGGAGTCGCGTAGCTGTGTGCGTTAGGTGATTGGTTGTGTTTTGGACGGACAGAGTTCGATTCCAACCGACACCAAATTTGAAATTTGTAAAAAAATTCACAGAAGAGTTCCCCATGGCAGCTTTGAGAGCCCGTGAGGTAACGATTAGTAAACGTTTTCAACTACAATTATAGATATATCGTCATTACCGAAACCTGCAAATAAAGGAAATTGGTACGCCCAGAAATGAATAAAAAACCATGATATTATATTTAATTATTTAAAACAAGTACATCCCCAGATTCTCATATTTGTACAATATCTCCATTTTTAAAATGCTTTTGGCAAATACCATCTTTAGTACCAAGGATTTTATTAGCTGGAGAGGGTACAACTTTCCGCCAGGCATTCATAATGTTTTGCAAAGCATGGTGAATTGGAATTGTTTCTTTATTCGATGTTATTCCTGATCTAGAACCTTCAACGAAACAGTATTTGTACATTTTATCGAATATTTACACAAACTTAATTAATGTATGTCAATTTCAAATTGACAGATGACAGTTACCTATGTGTCGGGAACATTTCTAACCTTGCACGCTGAGACATCTGGCGGATTCTAACTTCGTAAACACGGATATTTTTGATGAGTTGACCCACCTCTTATATTTATACACCGTGGTTTGACTAAAATATATGTCGCTGGATCCATACCTAATTTGATTTGACTTCAGAGGTTATTCTAAGGATTTTTTTCCACTGCACATAGAGGAAATAAATCGCTGTATACTCTGTTCCATTTAAGCCATTCAGCAGTTGTCGCTAGTGTTTCTGACGAGACGATCGAGCCGAGAAACTACATTGTCTCGTCTCGTCCCGTCTAGAAGACAAAAAAATAACTCTCGTCTCGATTTTTTCTCGTCTCGAATAATGGAATCTCGTCTCGGCCGAGAATCTCGACGAGATTTCTCGTTTTTTTTAATGGATCCAATATGTAATTTATTATTATATATTTACCGTAAAAACATATAAATAATATTCAAGGTTATTAAAAAAATTGAGACAACTAATTTTCGTCAGTATCAATTTTATACCTATCAACAAATTACAAAATTAGAGACAGAGTAATTTGATACAGCACTACTATAATAATAAAATAATCTTCTTATTCATGAACAGTTACAAATACAGAACAAGTTAACAAAACTTATTTTAGAATAATAAAATGTATAATATAAAAATAATGTTTATTATTAGTATAAACATTGATTAAGTAAGGGTGATTAGCGAGCAATTGATTAGCATTGTTTTATATCTGTCAAGCGTTTATGAATTACTTTAGAGAAAAATACTTCAAATAACAGTCGTAGAAAAATTTAATTATATGCATCTTTTATTTGAAGTAATTTTCTTTAAAATAATTAATAAGCGATTGAGAGTTGAGAGATAAAACAATGCTAATCAACTGCTCGCTGTAGTGTTCATACTACCAGCCAGGCAATTTGCACCACCAAAAGGCAAATTTTATGCTTTGCTTAAATAAAATAATGAAAACATTATTTATTTAAAAGAATCCATATAAATAATAAAAAATTAAATAAATATATCATCACGCTTTTTACCCATTACTGGCTGTAACACTCTGTCGATAGATAGTTTTATTTAAGAAATTTTAGCCTGATCCTGTATTAGATTTATAATTTAAAAATTTTTTGATACAAATTTACAAAATGTTCCAATGAAAATATAAAAAACTGTACTTTTAAAAATACAAAAAATTGTCGAGAAATCTCGGAATAATTGTCGAGAATCGAGAATCTCGACATGTAAGTATCGTCTCGTCTCGTGAGTTCAAAAAGCTTTCTCGTCTCGGCGAGACGAGAAATTTCGAGACGAGCCGAAATGAGATTCGAGAATTTCTCGTCTCGTGCAGAAACACTAGTTGTCGCTTCAACGCCAATTTTAAGTAGCTAAAATTACATTGGATAAACATTGTCTCCGATTTCAGACAATCAGAGAGTTCAAAACTATTCCCTATTCTCAGCAATACTGAATGGCTTAAATGAAACATAGTATAGGTTTATAATATTTTAGGGAAAGATCTTTATTTAACTTAATTCAAGTTGGATTATGACGAAATACTAGAACAATTCACATATAGAAAAGTAGGGGAAACTGACGCTTCCAGAGTTAGTTAAGTTCTTAACTATTTCTTCGGAATTCCTTACGGCAATTAAAATTTTCGCGCGGATTTTGGCTGCCAAACCTTATAGTGCGGATGTGGAAAGACTTAAGTACCAACAACACTCTAAAAATCATGTCTCGGAATAGCTTGTTGATAGATTCCGAAAATGCATTTTTGAATATTTATTACAACATGCCTTCTCTGTCAGAGTGAGATTTCTGGCAAGCCACAATGATTTGGTTAAATAAACATGAGCACAAAGTCAAGGCAACACCTAAAGCCAAACAACAAAGATGGTCCAATCGTATTTTTGCTTAGGCCAATGCCAATGATGAGGATGAGGCAAGCGAAGAGTCTGTAGATTATGGCTGACGGAATAGCTGGCACAATTTTAGTGCTTATACAGGTGTTTCTAAACATGTGTCATAGTACTGACCAAAACGAGTAAAAAAAAGTTGAATCATCATAGGTCTGATCTTCAACTGTTTCCGGGAAAAAGGAAAAATCGAAAAAAAAAAACTGACAAAGATAGTGATCGAACAAAATTTTGTATATGCCAATAAATATTGGCCAATGTCGCCACAACATTTATATTAGTACAATTATTTGATTTTTTTAAAAACAAAAGTCGTAATTCATAGTTTTTGAGATAGAAGATATAATTCCCTAAAAACTCATGCCTTGTATCTCGGAAACTATTGAAGATTTGATTTGATTAAGCGTTTTTATTTATTTTGATCTATACTATATACCCTTAAAATTTGTGACACAGATTTAGAAACCTCTTCTATATTATTTTTAGTTTTTTTTTATATTTTATTTGGTTTATTCGCAATAAATGAAAAATAACTGCACAGATTTTAATTTCCCACTGCACAATTTGCTTTTCCTACTGCACATTTTGTGTCCAACTGCACATTAGAATAACGTCGCATTTAAGAAGTTTTAGATTTAAAAAAAACTGTTTCCCTAATTTTTTTGAGCAGTGTAATAAGTGAAAACAAGTTTTCAGTATAAAATGCAGGTTTATTTAAGAGAATCTGATTATTTTTAAAAAGATATTAATCACACAGAGCTTCATAAAAATTGAATTTTATTTTACTTTTATAAAAGAAGATTATTGTACCAATGTTATCAATTAGTTTCTTTAAAAACATATTTCGTATTTCACTGTCGCTAATAAATTCTAGAGATGGAATCCAGATAAATTTAATGAGATACTTGTTAAATTTATCAAACAAATAAAAGAATGTAATTCTTTTATTCTAAAACTTTTTCAAATGATTTATTAGTACCTATGAGAAAGACACGTAGAAATTTAATATTGTCCTGTGCACTTCTCCAATCTGTCTGCTCTTCACCGTTTTTCTCATTACCTTCTTTGACTTGCTCTCGAATTCCGATTTCCACGACTATCAATTCAAGCAAAATGGCAAACACGAGAGCTATTAGATAGTTTCAGTGTTACTTGCAAGCGAATAAATCTGGAGAGCGTATGCAAATTAAATTTGAGAGAATAGAATGGGACCCTTCACTACTTTTTAAAATATTTTATTTGAAACAACCTAAACTAGAAGTGATCTGTAGTTCTAGATTCTCGAATGTCGTAACTGTTATTCGTTAAGCCGTAATAATTTTTAAATATTCTTTGATGGAGTTGTTTATACTTTATTTCAGATGAGAATAAACTTGGTGGCACTGCGGAGCTAGGCTGTTTTACACCTAGAAAATTTATGAATTCGTTTTGTTTTGTGTACGACATACTTGACAGCTCGAAAGGTCAAAATTTTATCATTTTTAATTCTTTATACTGTATATCAGACAAGATTAGACTTAGAAATAAGATAGGGCTTACAATTCCAGCTTTCTGATTGGACTAAATGCAAACCAAGTTTACAATAGCAATATGTAAGCAGATATATTATTTATTTCATTTTGACTTTATAATCTATTTAACAACTTCAAATAACTATTTACTTACTAAACTCAAATATTTAAAAATAGTAATATCATTTTTATATTTTGCGTTCATAATGAAGTCATTACGATACGCAATTGCGTATCGTAATGACCTTCATTTCGATACGCAATTTTTTGTTTTAGACGGTTGGTACTAGTTACTAGATGACGTTTCTTTAACCCATTTTTACCTAATTTATTTTTAGTTAATTGACAATTCATTTTAATAATATAATGTCGAAATTATTATTATTATTATTATTATTATTATTATTATTATTATTATTTTTTATTTAGGGAAGATTATTTACATGAAAATGTACAAACGGTTAAAAATATAATCACAAATTGAGTAAGTATATATATATATATATATATATATATATATATATATATATATATATATATATATATATATATATATATATATAAAACACATTCGGTAAAAATAAGTAATCTATAATAGTATTTTACGTACCAAGGGCGTTACGATGATGATAATGGCAGAAGGGATAGATGTCGTCCAATGGGCATTATCATCTAGTAACGCTCGTGGTGCATACAAGATTTTATGTCTCACTACAATATGTGAAATAAGTTTTCATTTATAATAATTTTGATTACAATAATACTTAAACTTTGGCGTTGCTAAGGATGTTGTTTAATTGTTTTGTTTATTAACATTTATTTATTTTTAAATATCAACATTATATATCATTTGGAGATGATTGAATTAGTGAATTTGATATTTCGGAAGATATTTTATCGAAACAGTGGAAACAAATTATTTTGAATGTTTCTGCATACTTTGAGGAAGAGAAACGCATAAATGTCCCCCTAATTATTCCATTCTCATCTGTAGAAGATGTAAGTTTTATATTTTGAGGTATGTTTTCACATGACAGATCTCAGTTCTTTATTTCTTATACACTTATTTCTGAATATTATTACATTTTAGAGAGTTTATACTGCTTTGGATGTGTCACATGTGACGGTAAATAATATCAAAAATGAATTTAAACATGGAAAAATATCGTCCTCAAAAAATTAGTGATCCGTAATCCATAAAAAATTAATGCGAAACTTTGCGGTCTGCAATTCGACGTACTACGTACTTACTATTTACATGTGTGGTGAAAGTAAATTTATTTTTAGGCCCTTTTCATAATCAATTTTAAGTATTATAATTAAATTAAGTTTTCAAAGCTGTTTTCTTATTATATTAATTGTTGTAATCAATTCATGTATTAATGGACCTTTTCAATTTAACGGCTATCTCTTGCTATCGCTGCAAATAGTAAGAAAATGGCGCGAACAACTGCCAGTCAAACTAAACGTCAAAAATATTGCAGTCATTAAAATACCAGTATTCTCAGTGAAAATTTGCATCGTTAGACATTTTAACTTCAATAAAAGCTTTTGTAACTTATTTCGATAAGATCTTTTACATATTACGTCTAATTTTTTTAGAAACAAACGCCATAGATCTCATTTGTTCTTACTATGCGCAGATCCCCATTGCGCATATCTTTTATCTCTTTAAATTGAAAAGATTTATTGTTGTAATCAATCCTTATTATTATTGTAATGAATTATAATTAAAAAGCAAATAATTTTCCTTATGTACCGTTCATATTATTTCTAATTTAAAGTCCATACTCGATGATCGGATTATAATGAGGGCAAAATGAACGATTATGCCCCGGTTGTTATAGATATGTTTTATATACACCGTATCCTAGCAATAAATAGTTCATAATACTTTAATGAGACATAAAATATATTTCTGTTATCTTAATTTGCAGTAGTAGAAAAAGTGCATTATGTTACTTGTTTTATAAACTCTTTAGACACTTGTTACGTAATATACTAATTTTAAACTTTTATAGTTTCTATTATAAATTTTTAAGGTCTAGTTTTAATATACGTAACCAATTTTTGAAAATCAAAAAAGTTCAATGGTAACCAGCCTAAAATACTTTTCAATTTTTAATTACCCACGAATTTTGCGCAAATATTTTCATAGCATACTGCAATCTGTATTATGATTCATAGGCCCGTCGCTTCGCAATAACAATAATGAGGGAAATATTGCCGGCGTAATTCCCGGCTGCTTTTGTTAGCAGCTGATCCATTGTACAGCACATTAGTTATCAATTCATAATTGGCTGGCCAGCTCGGCTTCGGCTCTGGTTCTGCTCTGGCGATATGCGAACATGATACTGCGTAAAACGTACGCTGGAACACCGAACACGACATCAATTCTCGATTATGAAACACATTTGTTAGGATACTGATCTGCGGTTCGAAAACGGTAAGCGGTCAGTCCGCAAGTAGGTACGAGTAGTGACAGTGTGGTTTAAAGAGTTATCTTTCAATTTTGGGAATAGGGTAGGTATTCTCCGAGGACTGCCAATATTAAAAATTTATATAAAATATTAGTGTTGATCGGTAAACAAGACGGAAAAAACAAAAAAAACATATTATAAATTGATTGTTGCAAAAGATATAAAGCATTTAAATTTTGCTGATGTACTAGATGACCTTCCAATGGGAGACCAGTTGAAATCTCTACTCCGTGTTCGAATGCGATAAGAGGTCGCATGAACCACTGATAGCCCACCGCTGGTACTGTACAACTAGTACGTCACTATCACGTGACACAACAAAATCAAATTTTAAAAATTAATGACTATGTTTACACGTATAGCAAAAAAGTACTTTGACTTTCAAAAGGCGACTTTTGCCGTGGTGTAAACACTCTCGCCTATAACTTTTCTTCCTAAAGTCAAGTCCAAAATAAAATAGACTTGACTCATATAAGTGACTTTTAAAAAGTCGTGCGAACCAACGAATGAAACATACTTTACTTTACTAACAGTGATATCAAATTTTAATTGTGTTTTATATCTAAATTTAAAATTTTCTCGAATCTATTTCGCAGCCAATATTGTTGCTGCATAGTTATATTATTTAAAAATATCGCGCTTAAATTTAGAAACTATAGTTTACTATCCATTTTTTCTATAAATAATTTATTCTTAATTATGATTATATGATAATAGTTAAATAGATAACTTACATCACACGAATTATAACCAAACTTTACTTTGCTGCCAAAGTCAAAGTTGAGTGAAGGACAAGTAACAAACGTAAAGTAGATTTGACCTTACGTGTAAAAGCACCATTAGATCGACTTTTCATAAGTCGCCTTTTAAAAGTCAAGTCAAAGTAAAATTTTCTCATACGTGTAAACGTAGTCAATATCTCGCTTATTAAAAGGAATATTTAACTCGGGTTTTCACAGGTACTCTTAGATATATCTGTTCTTTAAGAAGAAAAAAAAAATCGGATGTGGCCAGCACATTACCTTCCGTCAATTCTATGTATTTTGTACAAATTTCATACGGAAAGTTCCTTGCTAAATTAAATATTCTATTTCTTGTACATTACCTTCCGGCAGTTGCATGTGTTTTATGCAAATTTCATACAGAAAATTATTATTTTGTGACGTTTTCTATATACAGTGTAATGTATCTGCAGAAATAAAAGATTTATTATTATTATTATTATTATTATTTCTTGTACATTACCTTAAAGCAGTTGTATGTATTTTATACAAATTCCATACAGAAAGCAAAAGATCCTATATTTCCAGTAAAATTATAAGACACTATGTCAATTTCACTTGACACTGACATCTTTCAATCAGAATTTTCTTAATATAGTAACTGTTTCCATAGCTATGGCTACTTTATGAAATTTAATTTCTTTATAATTTTTTAACTCTATATCCATTTAATATTAAGTATAAAATGCAATCAAATCGTATAGAAAATAAAATATTCTTTAATATTTATAATAACATCAAATGTGAAAAAATTATATTTAAGATAGTTTTTTCAAGAAAAACTGTTAAAATCTTCAAATGATGGTACTTCCGGTTGACCAATTGTAACCAAAATCTAATCAGCTCTTCATATGGTTGTAACGAAGAAGTATACGAAAAAATTATAATTTTTGTAACTGTAGTATTAAAGTTATCGCAGACGAAAATTTTGTTACACACACACACACATCCACACACACACACATCCACACACACGCACACACACACACACACATACAGACATCATCGTAAAAATAGTAAATTCGTATTCTAGGGACCCTAAAACGTGCTTATTGATTAAAAACTCATCATCGAATTTTTTGACCAAAGACAATACCTTCCTTACCTAAAGGTGACGGAAGGTAAAAATATGAGAGAATACCCTATTGACGGACAATCAGAATCACAGATATCTATTTCTGATTAGTCAATGGGTACGATTTCTGCACTTGCCGGCCCGAGACTTTTGAGCGTGAAAATTGTAAATTGCGCCCCTCATTTATTACAATTTTGTTTAGATTATATACAGGCTGTCTCACAACTCGCGCCCCAGAGCAAATGAGGAAACACGAGACTGCACTCGGATGTGTAATTTCGAAGAAAAAAATCTAGCTTAAAAGATGTTCGAGAAAAGACGTCTTAAAATTGACCAATCAGAGACCTACACCTTTAACGTGTTTGCCGTAATTTTACGTTACTAGGGTTTTATACAAATCTTCTTTAAAATCTGTGGGCGACTGTAGTTTTCGAAAAATGTCAGTGTCAAATTAAATTTGACAAGGTGAATAAAATAAGGCAAATTCTTACCATGTATTCAGCCGCTGATTACTTAGAAATGATTATAATTTTCGGAGAATGTGGACGTAACGCCAGAGAGGCAGCACGAGTCTATTCGCAACGTTTTCCGGATAGAAATCTTGTGGATCATAAAGTGATACTGAGAGCCATCGCAAGGACGCATGAGACCGGTCAAGTTATGCCAGATCAAATGACAATAATATTTTTGTTTAACACATTTTACACAGCTGCTACAACACGTTGCACTGTATGATATAAATGATGATCTCGGATGACACCTTCGCTAACCTAAATTTGTTGACAGTGAAAAGTCAACTCTAAAGTGTCAAAATTACAGTAAGTCAAACAAATTTTGTAACTCACTAGTAGTATTTTTAAGACCTAGCAACCAGTTTTATTTTGTAATAATATCATCACACCTCAAGATATCCTGCCGGGATTGGTGGATTAAAAAGTCTTGTAACTCCGTTATGCAAGCAGCCGCAAATATTTTCTTCTATTTGTTGGCAACCTATTGTCGTCGGCAAGTGTCAGTTTCGTCTGGGGCGCGAGTTGTGAGACACCCGTCTAGGTAAAAAATTAGAAAAGAGGCGATTTGGGTCCATAACTCGCAAACAATCACAGAATCTTGGATATTTAAAATACAGAGATTTTTTCTTTTGGGTTCTACAGAGTCGCTTTATTTTTGTCTAATACCATATACAGGATTAGTGACGAGAGAGTTACTTTCAAAGTCCGTTTGTGTGCAACCCGAAATACAATTTACAACAGCGTCTAGCTTCCTCTTTTAAAAAATAGAATATTTAATTTACGATTGCTTTGCCTGTCTAGTGATGTTTCTGTCATTTTGACATTAAACAATTAAATAAGGTCTGTTGTCATTGGTATTTTGGGTTGCAAACAAACTGACTTTCAAAATAACTCTTCCGATACTAACCCTGTATATAGGAAAATAAGAAATATCTCAGTGTAGGTTTAAGTCTTGGTAAAAATACTTTTAGTTATTTTGCAATTCGGAAAATCTAATTTAACTCTCCAACGGTTGATCCTAGGTAAAGAATATAAGAATCTTTTTTTTTATAAAATTTCGATACGGATCAGCGTTTTCAAGAAAAATGTCAAAAACCAAAGTATGTCGCCTTTTTCCAAACTGGCGAGGGGCTGTATAGGATTCCGTGTAAAAGCTTTTGTTGCAATTTTTTTTTTATGTTGAGATATTTTTCAGTAGATTTCCTGAACAACAATAGACCTTTTCAATTTAACGGCTATCTCTTTCTATCGCTGCAAATAGTAAGAAAATGGCGCGAACAACTGCCAGTTGAGTTGTCAAAATATTGCAGTCATTATAATACCTGTATTCTCTGTGAAAATTTGCATCGTTAGACATTTTAACTCCAATAAAAGCTTTTGTAACTTATTTCAAGAAGATTTTTTAAAGTTATCTGAGATATTCTTACATTTTACGTCTGAATCATTGACTATATAATATGTTGTATTACATATTACATAGTCAATGTCTGAATTCTTTAGAAACAAACGCCATAGATCTCAGTTGTTCTTACTATGCGCAGATCCCCATTGCGCATATTTTCTATCTCTTTAAATTAAAAAGATCCATTACCTCTTCAGTATTTGATATGTCAATGTTTTTAATTGATATAATCGCCAACGAATTTAACCTTTCTTCTTTCTTAGTATAACGTAAAAAAATATAAATAGGATCTAATTAATATAAGTTTTCTGCAACTGGAATTGTCAGTATACTGATTAAAGCTACACACTGGACGAGTCAATAAACTTTGATTTTTAATTTATTTTGCAAAAATAGTCTAAAAATGTCGCCCTAAAACCAATTTCGCCCCAGGCGGTCGCCTGGCATGCCTGTAGCTTGGGCCGGACCTGTTAGGAACGATTTCAAATAAAGATATTTTTTATAAATACTGTGAAACTAGTTCATTTAGAATTTCAGTAATGCTATTTTGATGACCCTAGCGGTACATATCGTTGTTTGAGAATCACTGTTCCGTAATACCCAACATTGATCAGACATGTGGGAAGTGTTCCCCGGTAATTTGTTATCATACAGTCTTATGAGCAGACGTTTTATATTACATAGCCACAATTTTTATCAATATTTATGACAGCTTTCACACTGTATTAAATTATATTTCACAGAATATCCAGTAAAATTAGACGAAACATAAAATGCAGGATATGACAGCGATTTTAAAATTTATTACACTAATGTAATAAAATGCAGAAATATGATTCATTTATTCACAAGAATTTATGGCGTAAAAGTTGGTTTTACAATGAAATGCGAATTTTTATGAGCAAAATTTATTGCATAAATTTTATTACATAGATGAAGAGCAAATTTTCCTGCTTTTAAAATTTGACCAACTGTATTATTTTTGATATAAAACTGCTCACATTCTTTGCAGATATTCTAAGTTTACATGAAACGGTTTGGACGGTTCACAATTCGTTTGGATTAAAAATTATAATAGTATATTATTTAATAAGCGTGTAATAAATGGCTATAACTCAAGAGGATGAAGTTTGCGATACGAGCTGCGGGTATATGTTGGTTATTCGTTCGAATAAGTTATGAGGGTTGCCTTTTAAGTTTTTACAAAAAGTGAAACAGAAACGAACAAGTTCGAAACAATAGTTATTTACATTATACGTGCGGTAGGTGTTATTTTACAACGCGAGGTTTTATATTGAAGCACGACGCGCAGCTGAGTGCTGCAATAAAACCGAGCGTTGTACAAATACCTAACGCACACATTATGTATTAAATTTTTTGGCCGAGATATCTACTAAAATATGTATTTTCTATAAATTTTGCTTGTTAACCTTAAACCATTGTTGTCATCAAGCGAGCTGCTATCAAAACAATTTATTGTAGGCTCAGCATCAAGGCGCTTTGAAAACCAACGAAACGTCAAAATAATCAAAAAATTGTATTTCTTGTTATATTTGTAATCATATCTATCAAAGAGAAAAATGTCAAACAGTGACGAATCTATAACATCTACTCCGCCAGAGTTACGTGAACAAGCAAAAAATGTTTCATCGGAATTACTCCCTGAAAAATCAAATGCCCGTTAACAAGAGATATTATCAAGTTTTCATACGGTGATCGGTGATGTGACGAAAAAAAGTCAACAATTGAGAGGTTGGGTTGGGACAAGCCCAAGAATTTGCACTTTGATTATTTTATTTATTAGGGATGTCTATTGTCTATGCTGCTATGCTGGAAGGAAATTAAGGTTAGGTAGATTAGTTCCTACATACGTAGTTCCTACAGACTACATGAATGATTCTAATGTTACTTACCCTTTTCGACATTCTTCATTAAAATTAATTTCAAACATTTGAAATAAAATAAATAATTCTCATCAATCATTCCACTTATTTTATCATTTGACAATTTTGACATATTGACATTGCCGACTGAGACTTATGCCAAAAGATGGCGCTGGTGGATTAAATTAAAAGAAATTCAGTTTTATTTATTTATTTATTTATTTATTTACTATTATTGTACGAAAATTGCGGTAGCTAGCGTTTTTGTAGGCACTCTTTATTATTACAAAGTAGATTTCTTTATTAGTGGCCTATTAAAACTTAAAAATATGGGTGTGTATTACTTTATTCGGTGCGGTAAAGTCATGGCATGTGTAAAATCGCAACTACCATGGACGCCAACGATGTGTGATTGTTATGTTTACACTTTAGGAGGCCAAAAAATGTTTTATTGCTTTTCGAAATATTCGCTTTTAAGTTCTATACATTTTTGCATACGCTCAAACCAAGTCTGGAAACATTATCTCCACTCTGGAGCTGATATCGAAGAAACATAGTTTTGAAAGTCTTCAACAGCTTCTTAAGGTGATGAAAATCGCTGTTCACGCATCTTTTGTTTGACAGTGGGGAACAAGAAAAATTCATTAGGGGATAAATCGGGTGAACACGGGCAATGAGACAGTACGTTTACATGCAGTTTTGAAAATGGTTTCAGTTTTCAGTCAAAATTATGCAAAACTGTTTACATTCAGTTTTCAAAACAAGTTTAAAAATTGATTTGAAATCAGGTTCGGCGCATGCGCATTTAGCTGATGTCAGTATATTTGAAGGTTAGTAACATAAAGCGACAGAAACGTTATGCTATATACGCATACGCAGTATTGAAACTGAATTTTAAGTGTTTACATGAGTAGTTTTGAAACTAGTTTTCAGATCCAACCCATGAATTTTAGTTTTGGTTTGAGATAATTCAAAACAGTTTTTACACTGTATACATAGCGTTTTCAAAACTAAAAACGTTTTAAAAACGGTTTCAAAACTGCATGTCAACTCAGTAAAAAATCATCCAACGCAAACCTTCACGAGTGATTTCCATTTGTCACAAACTTGCTTGTTTTAAAAGTTTACTATCAACAACCTAGTCGTTTAATTTCTAAGTTGCCAATGACTTCGCAATAACAAACGTCAACGTTCGCAAATACAGTGATACCACAACTCATTAACCCCATCTATTGTTCGATTGTAAAAAACTTAAAAGGCAACCCTCGTATAACCGTTCCACGAGAGTAGATTTCTTTTCTATACTTCTTTTCAACTATTGATAGAAAACAAAATTTTCCAGAAATTATTTTTTATTGTTTTTCGAAATACTCTCCTTTAAACTCAACTCATTTATGCATTCGATAAAACGAATAGTTAAAGCAAGAAATCCATTCTTCTTGAAACATTTGAGAAGGCTTCGACCGCTTCATTTGCATTTGTATATCGGAAATCACACATTATTTCCTTTAATTTAGGAAATAGGAAGAAATCATAAAGTTCAAGGTCAGGACTGTATGGTGGATGCTCCAGTAATTCCACATTTGGTTCTTTTAAATAGGCTTTAGTTTGCGCAGCAGTATGTGAGAATGCATTGTCCTGATGCAATACTAGTTTACTTCAAGGCCTATTTCCACGCGCTTTTCCAAACACCCATGGTAAAAAAATTGTTATGTACCAATTAGAAGTTACTGTTTTCCTATCTTTTAATGCAATATTGACAGTGGGACCGGATTTTGAGAAAAAGGAGGCAATAATTTTTGAACCAACACTTCGAACTCGTTTTACTTTGACAGGATTGGGGTCTGTTGGAAAGACCCATTGAGCTGGCATACATTCATGATTCATCACTTGTTATAATATCATACAATGCTTTAGATTTACCTTCGTTGTACATTTGTCATGTTTTAATGCACCAGGTCCACACGATGTTGCTTTTGACCGTCATTTAAATTGTGAGGTATCCAACGGTAACAAATTTTCCTGCCTTTTATATGATCGAGCAAAATTTTATTTATAGCGGTCATTCCAATGCCCAAAATAGCCCATATAATTCTGTATGTCACACGGTTGTCTTCTTTAGACATTGTACAAACAGTAGCTATGTTTTCATCCATAACTGCAGAAATTGACCGATCTTCGCGTAAATCGTCATTGGGAGAAACTTGTTGAAATTTAAATTCATTGTACCAGCTGTGAACAGACCTGATACTAGGTGCTTTATTTCCAAAGGAATCCTGAAGCTTTTCCAAGCATTGTTTTGGAGAGAGCGAACTTTTAAAATCGTAAAATATCATGGCTAGGAAATTTTCTGTTGTTAAATGTATTTTCAGTACGACGTTCGTACTTTGAAGCTGCATGAAAAATTACTGACAACAGATAACGAATTGTAACAAGAACTGCCATGCTACCTAAGGATGTAATTTTATTTTGCCATGCATTTATTTTTCGTAGCTACCTTGGTTATATTTGTTTGCAGAAACTTTTGATGCTATCCTCGTAAAACGCTAATGTTGATATTTCGTACATTTCTGTGTAATACCGGGAATACCTTTATGAAAAACATGATTTTTTACACTATTAAATATGTTAAATACAAATGTCACTAATTCTGAGTTATAACTCTGTAGTGACTGACGGCACTTGAAGAGTAAAATAACAATGTCACTCACATTGCCTCCCTGCAATATTGGAAAATAAGACTCCATCGAAAAAATATAATACTTGTAATTGTAAAAAGCAAACAAACATCTCTACATTGAACCCAGAAGGCTTTATACGTAATTTTGTGACAAAATTGTATGATGAATTGAAATTCAACATAAAGTTGTTTGTCAACAACTAAATTGAAAAATTTATTTCATACGTGCATCTGGCCGGATGCTTCTTTCTCGAGGGGTAAGAAATAATTCACTTTCAAATCGAAAAACAAAAGGAATAATAATTTAAAATTTGGAATATAAGGAAATCACTAAAATTTGATATATTTTTTGCAACTAAGATTATCGTAAACAGAACATAAAATGAAGAATTATATTGAATTTTATCTAGTCTTAGTACGAGGATAGAGTAAAGGTGCATTCACAAATGAAGTTTAGATTTAGATTTATGGTTTATACTTTAGATTTAAAGACTTTGGCCGCATATTATGTAATGACTCCATTCACACTTCAGAATTTAGGGTCTCTAAATCCAAATCATAAAGCTAAATATTGCAAGGTCCAATCTTTAGGTTTATGATTTAGTTTGACGTCACAAACTTCACCAATGAGAACGAGTCTGAAATGATATAGATATATACACCCATCTTTATTTAGCATCCACTTGGTGGATTCGGCTTTTTAAACGAATGCGAGAAGAACATGGAGACGGTCATAGCTTAATTGCTGAAATATAACCAATAATGCTAAGCGAATGACAGTTTCACGGCACACAGGTGTCTGTTGAGTACTGCTCTACCGATATTTTAATCTTGTTTTTGAAGCATTTACATATCAAAACTAATTTTTAGGTAATTTAAACTTACATTTATGAATGATTAAAGGTGCATTCACAAATGAAAATTAGGTTTATGGTTATTGTTTAGGTTTAAGTAAATCATTCATAAATGTAAGTTTAAATTACCTGGAAATTAATTTTGATATTTACAGACATCTGTGTAAATGCTTCAAAAATAAGATTAAAACATCAGTAGAGCAGTACTCAACAAGACACATGTGCGCCGTGAAACTGTCATTCGTTTGGCATTATTGGTTATATTTCAGCAATTAAGGTACGCCAGTCTCTATGTTCTTCTCGTATTTGTTTAAAAAGCCGAATCCACCAAGTGGATACTAAATAAAGATGGGTGTATATATTTATATCGTTCTCATTGGTGAAGTTTGTGAGGTCAAACTAAATCATAAACCTAAAGTTTGGACCTTGCAATGTTTAGTTTTATGATTTGGATTTAGAGACCCTAAATTCTGAAGTGTGAATGGAGTCATTACATAATATGCGGCCAAAGTCTTTAAATCTAAAGTATAAACCATAAATCTAAACCTAATTTTCATTTGTGAATGTACCTTAAGTCATTCAAAAATAGTTTTGATATGTACAGATATCTATGTAAATGCTTCAAAAACAAGATTAAGATATCGGTAGAGCAGTACCTACTCAAGACACCTGTGCGCCGTGAAACTGTCATTCACTTGGCATTATTGGTTATATTTCAGCAATTAAGTTATGATAGTCTTCATGTTCTTCTCGCATTTGTTTAAAAAGCCGAATCCACCAAGTGGATACTAAATAAAGATGGGTGCATATATCTATAGGTACGTTCTATCGGTGTCAGAAATGTTCCTACTAGAATAAGAATATTCTTCAAGCATTAGAACGCTCAGTGGCAAATAACTGTCAAATGCTGTCAAATAAAAAAATAAATACAATAGAACAGTGGCAGTGGCTATGTGTTATTGTTAGTTAACAACTAAAGATAACTTTTATGTTTATTTTGGATTTTCGAAATGTTGTTATGCAAATATTACAGAAATTATAATTATATAAAAATATATTAAATAATAATAACGTAAAGGAGATATTTTTGTTGAGCACAGTCTACTCTAAACATTCATAAATGTGACAGAAATGTACGCGCGACAGTGGGCTAGTAAAATTTTGAATTTATCTCCACTCTATATATCTTCCTACCAACGCTTCCAACTCTGAAGTTGGAATGATTCGTAGGAATATTTCGATTTTTTTGACGCAAAAGAACGACCATTGATGTTCTACTAGAAGAAGTAGGAAGATTTCTGACACCAATAGAACGTACCTTATATCATTTCAGACTCATTCTCATTGGTGAAGTTTGTGACGTCAAACTAAACCGTAAACCTAAAGTTTGGACCTCGCAATGTTTAGCTTTATGATTTGGATTTAGAGACCCTAAATCCTGAAGTGTGAATGGAGTCATTACATAATATACGGCTAAAGTCTTTAAATCTAAAGTATACAGCATAAATCTAAACTGAATTTTCATTTGTGAATGCACCGTAACGAAATAATCTTTGTGTTACAATAGTTGTATAATGAAAAATAATGAAAAACACATACATAAGGACAAAGGTAAAAGACGTGTATATTTTTATTTTAATATAATAGTCTGAAAAGTTTGAGCCTAACATAGAAACAAGTAAGGTATAGCTTTAATTTACGCATGTGTATTGCCTATTAAATATAAGATATCCCCAGATATGAACTGATACAAACGACTGTCAAAAAATAACAGCATCAAAATTACAAATACAAGGAACAATTTGAAAGGAACCAATAATAATTTCCCTACCTTGTTGACAGCGTTGGTGGAAGCTCCAGCGTTGACCAAAACCTGTACAGCGTCCTTGTGCCCATGCCAGGCAGCCATGAGGATAGGCCGCATGCCGTACTGCAACAGACACCAACAAATGCATTTCTAAACTAATTACAACTGCCGGCAGATGTATACTAAACTCTAATTACTTCCTAACTCATTACACTTTGTTGCTATGCTATATCCCTGTCACTATTTATCTAATTAAACAGATATACATATACAGGGTGTTATGTACACTGGCTTGCAAAAAAATCGCGTACACCTTAAAAATCAAGTAACCGAGTTTTTGTCATTTTTTAGCTCTGTAAATAATGTAAAAATTGACAATGTTGTCACTGTCATCACTATTTGATCTATTATGGAGCTAGTTCTTCATTGTTTTTAATTTAGCTACGGTTAAATTGCAAATACATTCAAAAAAATGAAAGAACAACCAAGTATGTATTTGAATTTCTGTTAATTTTGACATCTTAATTGACATTGACAAGTTAAAAATCAAGATCAATTCAATATAGCGAAAAGGTTGTGTACGCGATTTTTATGCAAGCCAGTGTACAACAACTTGCTTTTACATTAAAGTTTCACTTTTCGTCCTAGATACATAAAATACTACTACAATGTAACATTTTATTTATTTTGTTAAACGGCTCTAAGATGTGTAAAATTATAAATTAATATATTAACTGAGAAAAATAATAACGAGATATATAGTATATTAAGTAATAAGAACGGTAAGGACAGTTTACCGATCGAAGACAATGTTTGGGGACTGAGCGAAGCAAAGGTCCCAATTTTGTCTGAGATCGGTAATTCCTTAACGTTCGTGATGCTTATACTATTTTTTGCACGATCGACGCACAAGATTTAAAAGAAAAATAATATTTGAAAATTATTTTGACATATTAAAAAAAATTATTCGTCATTTTTGAAGTAAGCTTTGATTTTTGTTTTTATTTATTTACAGTCTCGCCTCCTGAACGGAAAGTGAAGCACATCACTTACCGACGTGAGTCACATCACTTACCGTTTAGTGATTTGTAAATAAGACCTATTGTCTTGGAAACACTATCGGTAAATATAAAAAATCTGATGTTGGCAGCACATTACCTTCCGTCAGTTTTATGTATTTTGTACAAATTCATTTTCGCAAATGATTCCATATTTCCAATACATTACCTTCAGTCATTTCTATGTATTTTGTACAAATTCCATACAGAAAGTTTTTTGTAAGATTCTCTATATTTCCAGTAAAATTATAACTGAAACATATAATCTAAATTGCATTTTGACACTGACATTTGTCAATCAGAATTTTCTTAATATAGTAGATGTTTCCATGTTTATAGCACAGCTGGCTGCTTTGTGAAATTTAATTTCTTTATAATTTTTAACTCTATATCCATTGAATATGAAGTATAAACTATTATTCACGAAAGATGACTATTCAAGGTCATTTGTTCGAAGAAAGAACACACATCACTTTATAGCAGTAGCTTAGCAACATTTTGTATTAGAAAGAGAAAGATTATTTGACCTATGTCTATTTAATTTATGTGGTGTGACAGATATACGTAAATAGTGGCATTATTTTCTAACATGCTATAAATAATAATGACGTACGTCGTAGAATTACAGATACCTAATTATCTACTACGCTGCCTTCTGTGCTAATATTTACCCAGTGGTGTTGACGTTTAAATCAAATTATTATTCCTTGGTTTACAAGTTAAGGCAATGTTTTTATATTTTGCAAACACATAAGTGAAGAACATAAATCTTTCAGAAAAACATTATTTAGAAAGAATAGTATATTGTGTTATTAGGAGTAAAAGTGATACTTTGTGTGGCGAGCATGGAAGTTTGCACGACGAGCGAAGCGAGTCGGACAATTGCATGCGAGGCACACAAAGACACTTTTATTCCGAATGACACATTAAATTTTTTTTTCAAATGCACTAGTTTTCTTTTTATTCGCTAATTCTATGTCGTTTCTATGGATATTTGTTTATTTTATTTCTACGCCGCCGGAGTAGAAATAGCTAATTTCTACTCCGGCGGCGTAGAAATTGACTTATTTCTACTCCGCCAGCGTAGAAATGTCTAGCGGCGTAGAAATGAAACTTCTACCTTGTGAATCAAGTCACAAAAAGTGACATTTCTACGACGTTTGAAAAAAAACATAATTTTCAAATAAATTACTCAAATTTTTTTCAGTTAAAATGTGTTCATAAATATTTCATATTGCACGCCTATGCATACGAAATGCAATGAAGTTATCTGCAAGCAATATTATATCAGACGGCTTACAAATGGCCTTGAATAGTGATCTTTCGTGAATAATAGTTTACAATGTAATTAAATCGTATAGACAATAAAATATTCTTTAATATTTATTATAACATTAAATGTGAAAAAGTGATATTTAACAGCATTTTTCAAGAAAAACTGTTAAAATCTTCAAATTAGGGTACTCTCGGTCGACCAATTATAACCAAAATCTAATCAGCTCTTCATATGGATCTAAAGAAAAGGAACACGCAAAAATTATAATTTTTGGAAAGGTGGTACTGGAGTTATGCGATCCGAAAAAATCGTCACACATACATACATTCATCCATACATACATACATACATACAGACATCATCGTAAAAATAGTAAAATCGTGTTCTAGGGAGCCTAAAACGTGCTATTCATTAAAATCTCATCATCGAAATTTTTGACCAAAGACAATACCTTCCTTACCTAAAGGTGACGGAAGGTAAAAATAACCCGATCGTGCAAAAAATCTTATTAAATATCTGGTTATTAGAAATATTCGTTTTCCGGGAATGGACTGCGTCATATTTTGAGTCAGAACTCAACGTTTCGCCCGCAGTCGTATGGGGCATCTTCAGGAGCAAGGGGGATAGTACTGTCTTAAACAAGGTTACCCGACGTGTCAACCACGCTAGAGGCCGAGTTTAAGCAACAAGAGGGGGAGACTCAGTTTACAAGGTTACCCGACGTGTAAACCACGCTAGAGGCCAAATAAACCAAGTGACGAAAGGAAGGCCGAGAAGACAGTTATATACTAATCTAAAGATACGGTAGATGAGCAAAGCTAATGAGGACCAATGGGAATCGAGTTCGTAATGGTAGATTGGGCGTGTCGTGTTCCGAGAATCACCGGTTTACACATGTGGCTCAAGAAATAGCCATCATCCCGATTGATGTTATTCGGATGTTTCCATAGTTCTAAAGTTTCCCTGTATTTACGTCTGTAAAACTCAGGGACAGGAGCTAAAATGCGAGAATTTTCAAATAAGATGTTATGTCCTGGGTTGTGTTGGTGTTCTGCGACCGCAGATGTTAATACCATACCATTACGCAGAGAGCGTTTGTGTTCTGACAATCTAGTGTGAACACTCCTTCCTGTTTCACCTATGTACGAGGTGTGTTCAAAAAATATCGCGAATTTTGTGTTTTTTCAAAAATTATTTATTTATTCATGAATATCTATTTTGTCCCCTTCAAAGTAATCCCCATGAGATATTATACACTTGTGCCAACGGTTTTTCCAATCTTCAAAGCACTTCAAAAAATCATTTTTTTTTATCTTGTTCAGCTCCTTCTTCGATGCCGTCTTTATCTCGTCAAGCGTAGCGTAACGTCGTCCTTTCATGGGCCTCTTCAGTTTAGGGAACAAGAAAAAGTCACAGGGGGCCAGATCTGGGGAATACGGTGGCTGCGGCATCATTAGTGTGTTGTTTTTGGCTAAAAAGTCGCGCACAAGCAACGATGTGTGAGCAGGGGCGTTATCGTGGTGCAAAAGCCAATTTTTGTTCTTCCACAAATCCGGGCGTTTCTGGCGGATTGCTTCGCGCAAATTGCGCATAACTTGCAGGTAATATTCCTTATTGACCGTTCTACCCTGTGGCAAGAACTCATGATGCACCACGCCCCTGCAATCGAAGAAAACTGTCAGCAAAACTTTCACATTCGACCGAACTTGGCGCGCTTTTTTCGGTCTTGGTTCGTGCGGCAGCTTCCATTGAGATGATTGAACTTTGGTTTCCACGTCATAACCATAAACCCACGATTCGTCACCAGTTATGACCCTCTGGAGCAAATTTGGGTCGTCGCGGACAGAGTCCAACATCTCATTAGCAATGTTCATGCGATGCTGTTTTTGGTCGCAATTGAGCAATTTTGGTACAAATTTCGCGGCGACCCGTCTCATGCCCAAATCATTGATAAAAATCGAATGGCACGAGCCAATCGATATGTTTAGGTCCTCAGCAACTTCTCTAACGGTGATTCGACGATTGGCCAATATCATTTTCTCCACTTCATTAATTTTTTCGTCTGTTGTTGAAGTGCTCGGGCGTCCGGCACGCTTTTCGTCGTTCACATCTTCTCGGCCTTCTGAGAACATTTTGTACCACCGATAAACGTTGCTTTGGTCCAAGGTAGCTTCTCCGTATGCCACAGTCAACATTCGGAATGCATCCGCGCACTTAATTTCGTTTTTCACACAAAATTTGATACAGGTTCTTTGTTCCATTTTTTTGAATAGGTAAAAATCGAAGACGATCCAAAACACGTGCAAGCAAAGCAGCTGTCAACAATTAAGTGAACATTCAAAATGGCCGAGCTTGTCGACATAAGTGAGAGACATGAGTACCAACATAAAGCCACAAAAAGATCGAAATTCGAATATACGTAACCCGCGAAAATTCAAAATTCGCGATAGTTTTTGAACACACCTCGTATACTGTGCCGCAAGAACAAGGAATACTATAAACACCGGGTGACGACAAGGGTTCGCGTTATCTGGTTATTAACTATGAAATTGACACATTTCAAAGATAGGTAGTCAATTTATGTAAACAACTATTATCAAGCGTTTACTGCAAATTTGCAATCTAGTACCCCGTTTAATCAAATCATTGACGGGTTTTCCGGTAATCTGATATTCCGAATACATGATCGATATGAATTTGAATACAACTTCCTATAGGGAAAACATAACTCCCGCTTAAAAACAGTATCATTTTTATATAATCTGCAGAATGGATATGTAGGCAATACTAGTTAACTCAGTGGTTCCTAACCAGTGGTCCGCAAGAACTATAAATATGGTCCGTGAAAGATTTCAAACTTTTATTCGTTTTAAATGATTATCTGTTACGCGGCGGTGTAGCATCGGTACGAGTGCTTGCTACGTATGGTAAAGGCAACCACCCCTCTCTCTCTCACACACGCTTTTCTATCTTTACGCGAAGCTATTTTGTCTCGCCTTTACTATTGAGAACTGACAAGATGCGACACGACAACTAGCGGCGAAAATCAGAACTTTCTGGGAAGAGTACTATTTGTTTGTTTTTACATGTGTCAACATGAGCGATTTAAATAAATTTTGAACAAAAGCATATAAATGTTGCACAAATTTTTGTGTTTTTGGATGTCACTCGATGAGAGACAGGCAGATGTTTAAGATTTTATAGTTTCCCTAAAATAAATGATATTTTTGTTGTAATAATAACTCAAGGCGTTGAACAACGAATGGACAGACGCAAGCATGGGAATATATTATTAGAAATGGGAAGAAAATAACGAATAATATGAAAGAATGTTCCCTTCATTTTAAAAAAGAAGATTTTATCTTTCCAGGTAACTGGTAAAAATAGAAGTATCGAATTTTTTAACCGTAATTGTAACCTATAAGTTAACCTATTTGTAGATACTCAATCTAGCTGAATGTTATGATGATATTTTTATAGTGGTTTTCAACATTCATAAAATAAATACATATTATGATCATGTATGTATCACTTTTTCAAAATAAATATGTTTTACGCAATTTAAGATATTATATGTGATTTTTTTTATCAAAAACCACCTCTACTTTATAAATAGAATCGTTAATGGACGAATACATCCCAAAATCTGTTTCTGTTTCATTTAATACACCCATTCCTAACTGCCACCATAAAATTTGTGCTTTTGTTTTAAAGTGTCGTTTTTATTTAAAAATTGCAATTTATTTCTAAGTTCTTGCGCAGGCATATTTTTCCCATCATATGGGCATTTTATTTTGTATCCGAGGCATGTTTTATTCATAATTCCACACTTAATTATATAGTGAGCATTCACAACCGTTTCAAATATAAATCGAAAAAAATACACATTTAAACTGTAAAACATTAGTCTCAATACATTTACTACCTTCTATTATGCACCGGGAGATTGCCGTAGCATTTAAAAACCTAAAATGTTTAACTACACTTAGTTCATTTCGTTTCTTTAAATTTATGTTTACATTTTAAACTCACAACAGTACTCTTTCGACATCAGATAGTGCTGCCTCTATCGGTAATGTCAATTCTCAATACGTAGCAATTGGTAGCGATCACTCGCAGTGCTAAGGTCTCAGTAAACGCACCCAGTGATTCGACTGTATCAATAGTATGCGTGTAGCTTTGATTAATAATATTAGCCCCAGGATTACTGAACTTGTAAAGAAGATTTAAGCTCAAAAATCATATTAATGCAAATCGAATTTAATTTCCTGCTAAAAATGTTTTCTATTACAATTTTATTACAATGCATGTTATGTACTTTTCAGTTTAATAAATTTAACATTTTTGAATAAAGTTTCTTTTTTGTTAAATGTTGTTTTCTATTACAATTCTGTTACAATACATGTTACTTTAGAGTTTAATAAATACTTACGTTAAAAGTTTTGAATAAAGTTTATTTTTAAATTGACTCAGTTTATTTTTCTTTAACCTTGTGGTCCCTGATAACACTAAAGAAATCAAAGTGGTCCCTGACCAAAAAAAGGTTGGGAACCACTGAGTTAACTGAACGGATATAATTTCATATCCATTCTAGGATGGATATGAAATCCACGAATCGCAAATCACGTAAGTCGTGTAACCCAAGCAACTGTCTTTTCAATTATTACAAGATTAAGAAGAAGAACGTTACAAATATCAAATTTGACATTTAAATGTTGTCATTTATAGTCTGTTCCGTAACGCAACCGGCTCGATCAGTTTTACGGTTTTGTGTTCCGTAAGGCCTGAAATTATTTACAATAATAGTTACTATCTTTTCTAAAAAAAATTGGCTAAGTCGACAGGTATTTACCAAAATTCTACCGGTGAGCTGTTACCGGTATATACCGGTAAACAGCTGTTTACCAGTTCCAGCTACCGGAATCGATATTTTAAGAATGCAAATGGTAAACAGGGTAGATTTCTAACCTATGAAAAATATTAGAAAGTTTGAAACAGATTTGAAATTTCACGTAGTTAACAAACTGAACACAGTGCTACTTCCGATTCCAGCACTGAAGACATTTTCACTTTTAACGCGTGCGCTTCGCCTGCATTACTACCTTTTTTGACGTTAGATTCTTCATTTACCGCATTTACCGGCTGAATTACTCGATCCACAAATCATGGATCCGGTAGATGGATTTGGTAGATATGGTACAATTTTCGAACACGGTAACTATTAACCACTCGTGTTTTCGAACGCAATCGGTAAATGCGGTATCTACCGGTAGAATTTTCATAAATGCCTTATGACAAACGGTATGAGGACGTTTAAAACGATATTACTAGTGAATACGATTTTTACAAAATGTCGTTCAGGATCACATCGTTACATTTATAAATAACGATAGTTGTTATAATGATATTTTTACAGAATAAGCCTGTAAATGTAATAGAATGTTCAATTTCGTTGTCATATTCAAAGATATCATTTATTTGATTAATTTTTATTTTTGTTAAATTGTGTTAGTTTTAAATGTCATATGATTCAATGTCATTCTGTCCCGACACAGATGAAAATATTCAGGAACAATGGTGTACCTGGAATCAAGGTACTGGTATTTTGGTTGATTTATAAATAACGTAGATGTTATTAAATATTCTGAAGTTTTACTGTATGCCGATGATCTAAAAAAATTTAAAACTATCAATTCTGTACATGACTGTTTTCTTTTACAAAAAAATGTTGAAAATCTTCTAACTTGGTCTCAAAATTCTAAATTATTTTTCAACTTCAGTAAGTGTAAGTTAATGAGTTACTTAGTGAAAAAATTTGTTTATACTTATTCTTTTATTATGGAAAATACTTATCTTGATCGTGTATTTGTGTTCAAAGACCTTGGTGTTATTTTTGATTGTAAGTTATCCCTTACATATTAATTACATCACTAAGTCATCCATTAAAACTCTGGGTTTTATTATACCCTCATGTAAATCTTTCAATAATATAACAACTTTAAAACGTTTATATTTTTCTCTTGTGAGATCTAAATTAGAGTACTGTCTACAAGTATGGAATCCAATTTACAACAAATACATATTACAACTTGAATCAGTACAAAAAAGATTTGCAAAATTCTGTTATTTCAAAACTTTTAAACAGTATCCTAATTTCGATATTAACTATAACTTACTTTTGTCTGAAGTTAACTTAATTTTGTTACACTCTCGGAGAAAAATACAGTCATGTTTATTTGTGTATAAATTGCTAAATAATATTATTTTTGATAATACACTGCTTGGTAATCTTCCTATAAAAGTACCCTGGTTAACAACTAGAAATAAGGTGACTTTTCAACTTAATATTGTACGAACTAATTATGAAATGAAATCCCCAATTTATCAAATGTGTTCTATATTTAATAGTATTCCATTTAACATTGATGTATTTTTTTCTTCATTTAGGATGTTCAAACGTAATGTTTCAAACTTTTTTCGTTATGAATAATGTTTTATATTTTCGTATATATTATTTCTTATTTGTTATTATTAGTTGTTGAATGTTTATATCTTAATATTATGTTCTAAAAAAAGCATATTATTTAATTAGTTTATTAACATGTATTTTTTTATTGTTTTTGTGTACCGTTACTATGCAAGGTTTATTATTGTATCATTCTTTTTTGGTGTAAAATCCTCCTGTAACTGGAACTTTATGTTCTGTAGGGACTGGTTAAGTAAATAAATTTACGGAACATAGTATAAGATGAAAATATTTTGAGTATAACAAAAAGATTTGAATAATTTAATAACATTTAAATGAATTATATTTGAATTACTACCCCTTGTATTCGGTTACAATTTACCGTGCGTCGAAAAAAACATTGCCGCTGTTACGGAAATGATAAGAGAATATAAGAGAGTCACTTACTCGGTAATAGACCATCAATTGAAAATTGCATCCTCAGCCATTAATAGAATCATACATGATCACCTGAATTTTAAAAAAGTTGTAAGTCGTTCTGAAAATTATTATTCGAATTGTAATATGATGAGTTTTGGACTTAATTAGCTTGGCTATTTCTCAAACGCACAATTCTCGGCTCGAGTTTTGTAAGCCTGAGTTTTGTGTTTGGTTAATTTACGTTAAGGTATGTTCTGAAAAATTACAAGCGAAATGTTCAAATATTCATTTTACAATCATTTAGAATGTCTCGGAGTTTTAAAAAAGACGGATTTTACAATCTGTCTACGACATACACATTATATCGTGGCAGAATATCGTGGATACTAAATCGTGGTTCTTTTAATCACGGAAACACTGAGCGCATCATTATATCGTAAAAGTGATTGCGGCATGACGAACGACACAAAAAAGCTTGCATTTGTTGATGACATATGATAGTAATATGTATTGTCGTAAATCTGCTGCCTGCATCGCTAAACTTTAATATCTTTAAGTGCACATGAAATACGAAATACCAGCTGATATTGGTTACATACTCTGCCATATTTCGTATCATAAATTCCCGTAAAACTAAAAAGGATAAATAGTAAAAAATATATTCAGCTGCTCAGACCAATATGGAACATAACGAGTATGATACACGTTTACGAGTACATATATGAGTAAGTTATGTCGGTCTGATGATCACAAATTGCAATAATATTCATCTCAATGATTGGTTGGCGTAAATAATTGATCCTATTTGTTTTACACATGTCAAATTGTCAAACATTATGAGGAAATGTAATAGGTAACTAAATTATGACAGTGTAAAACCTCGTGTAAAACATAAAACGTAACATACAGATTTATGAGTTTCATTCATACAGTAGTGTGCAATTTTTAAAGTCATTTTTGTACGATCGGTTTTTTTAATGTTTACCGATTGGTTTTCCAAAGCAGTACGGTTTTATTTATACTATGTTCTGGAAGTCAACCAAAAACCCAGTATCTTGATTCCGGGTACACCATGGTTCCTGAATATTTTCATCCATTTCGGGACAGATTGACATTGAATCAAAAATGTTTCAGCTAATCCTCATTTTTGGATTAGTGAACTCTATTCTATCCCGGTATTTAAAATTTAATCTTCATTTTATTATAGCTCCGGTGACTCAATGGTTAGAGCAACGCCTCAAGTCATGAATGCCCTCGTGGATCTGGGTTCCAATCCCACTAAGGCATGGATGTGTGTGAATGTGAACCCACTCTTTAATTGGGATTTAATCCTGTTGAGGGGTTTAAAAAAAAGGTGGTTACTTGGATTAGATTAGACTATTTTTTAAGAAATAAACTGTCAAAATTAGAGTAAAATTCGCTAATCCAAAAAACTTAATCTTTTTTGTGGTGGGAGGTATTGTGTTGGTCACACCATATTTTTATGTTTTTACTTCCTTGTACAAAGTAAAGGAAGTATTGTATTCGCGAAAAATTTCGGTTTCCAGATTTCAACGGAAATATCCATTTTGACCATCCCTGAATCCATTCTGACTAATTTCGTCGTGACGTCTGTACGTACGTACGTATCTCGCATAACTCAAAAACGGTAAGCCGTAGAAAGTTGAAATTTTGTATTTAGGACATCTATAACATCTAGTTGTGCACCTCCCTTTTTGGTCATTACATAATATCCAGAAATGGCACTTTATTTGAAGCCTATAATAGATTTTAATGAAAAACTATATTAAAATATAATCCAAAACTTTTCAAATTTGGTATATAAGACTTTTATATCAATTGGAATAACATAGCACATTTTGGTTAAAACAGGCTAACCGGAAGTGATATATTACCTGAAGTTGTTAACAGTTTTTCTTGAATAAAATGGTTTCATTTTGATTTTAGAAATAAATGCTTCAAATAAGAATTTTAGAGAATTAAATTCTGCGTTTAGCACATCAAGTATTATTAAATTAGTCCTTTGTATAAGCGAGATATGTAAATTTAATACTTATATACTTTTTGGTTTTTGTAATGAAGCTTGCTATGGATTAGGACAAAAAATAACAAAAAATAGATGTCAATGTCAAATTACGTCAAATACGTGCAATTGTATAATTGAGTCTATACGAGTACTTCATATTAGTCTTGCGTACAAGGAAGTCGTGTGGTGTCCACATCAGATTTTTTTCTTACTTGAATTATAAATATTAAATTTTAAGGTGTTTTTTTATTATTTAAGCGAGATATAATTTTAAAACCTTAACAATCCTACAACCCTCTCCCTTTTCGTATCGTATATCGTTGCATCCCCTGCGATTTACCCCTACGCCATGGTAATGTAATTTTGTTATCCTGAGAGATAATACGGTTTGGCGAATGTAATTACTAATGATTAGATTGGCACTAGGGGGTAAGGAATGATATGAAAATTGACTTACCTTGTCTCGTGCCTCGATATCACAGTTAGCTGCGATAAGCATCTCCATGATGTCGGTGCTACCTCGGGAGGCTGCCCAGTGGATTGGAGCCCGTCCATACTGAAAACAGAAAATACATTTCAGAAATAAATTGTGAAAAGATCATGACAGCCACCGGGATTTGAATTTGAACTTTTACTTTGAAAGAGTAACGCTTTAACATGTTTACAAAGATGTTTAAATGCAATGCTATTAATGTTGCCGCGAGACCAAGACCAGTCTTGGTCTTGTCTAGTCTCGTCTTGGTCTTGTCGAGACAAGACCATAATTTTAGTCTCGACTGAAAAGTCGAGACGAGACGAGACCAGTATCGAGTCTTGTCGAGAAAGTCTTGAAGTCTCGAGAAGACTCTCGACTTAAGTTTGTAGGTATTTTTTGGAATATATTTACGAACAGTGCTTCACAACTCAAGAGTAACGCTATAAATATTGTTTGAGGCATTAGTAAAAAGAAGAGAGATATGAATTTTTAAAAATTTATAATTATATATTTTCGTTGTGTTCCTGAAATATTAATTTATGTGAATATAAAAATTTGGATTCACAAACTGGGCTTGAAACTTGGCTTAAATAGTAAATATTGCAAAATAAGCATAATACTACTATTTATGATCTATACATAAAGAAATACATGAGCATTAATTGCATAGATTTTGGTATATAATAGAATAAATAATTAAACAGTTAAATCGGAGAGATGAACTGACTTGTAGAGACCTGGAGAAAACACATTGTAAGGATGTACGAATTCTTAGAAAACTTAAGAGAAAGCGGATTTTTTGGAACCTGCGAGATTACCAAGGTCAGTGCAAGGGATGTTGTATAAAAAATATACGTGACAATGAAAAGAAATGTTGGGGAAGGGAAAATAAGGACAGCGACACGCATTTTATTTACAACTAACTATTTACACTAATAACAACAATAATAATATATACAATATATTACAGTGGGTTAGAGCACCCACACCGTTATTATTAAAGACGCTGGTCGACCAGTCGGGGAAAGTGCCCTGACAAATCTGGCTACGGCCCTCGTTCCAATCAAAATAAATGTGACTTTCTTTTTAATTATCCGAAAACCCTAGTATTAAGATTACCACTTAAATTTTTTTCTGAGGATATGCACATTTCGCTGTGCTGATTCCCAATCATAAGAATTTTTCCAAAATTTGGAAAATTATTTCTTGCTATGTATTCAATTCTTGCAGTGTTATTTTAGTGCGCCACTGCCGACATGAAATTTGTATTAAAAATAATGAATTATCTAATAACGTACCTAAATGACGTTGAATAGAAAATAAATTCGTAATTATTTTTAATACATATTTCATGTTGACCAATGACAATAAAAGTGTACACTTGCAGAATTAAATAAAAAATAAGAAATAATTTCGGATTTGGGAATGCTGAAACCCGTAATAAGCAAGTAAGTTTGTAAAACGATATATTAAATTATGGAATACAAATATTAACTGTAAAATTAAAAAACAATATCTAGGTATTTCACCTACTTAAAATACGTAATTGTAAATAAATACTATAACTCACTATGTACACAAATTTTCATATTAATTGTTTGAAGAGATCAAGTAGAAAATGATCCTAGAAGACTTTAAAAATTAATATCTCAAATATTTATTAGAATGTTTTAAACATGATTGTACTGATTTTCTTAGATTTTCATGCACTATTATATAAAATTATAAACAATTTGTTGATTGACACAGAGTCGAGAGTCTTGTCGAGACTCGAGACAAGACGAGACTGACTGCAAGTCTCGTCTCGACAAGACCAAGACAAGACCAAGGTAGTCGAGACTTAGTCAAGACCAAGACAAGACCGACCTCAAGTCTCGTCTCGTCTTGTGGCAACACTAAATGCTATTCCAATTGAGAGATATATTAGCAGTTAAAGTGGAAAATCATTTCAGCCTTGATGATAGACCAGCCATATTATAGACATAGACTATAGAGTGTGTTACTCCATCAAAACATTTTAAAAGCTTAAATTACATTTTACTATTTTCTCATATTCTCGCATTAGATTTTTCGTTCGATTTTCATCTAAGTTTAGTTCGATGTTAAAATGAGCATTCCGCCAAGTCTTTAGAGTTATGATTTTATGATTATAAAAAACAGTTAGGATCAGTGCCGACTTAGACATTTTGCCGCCCGGGGCTAACTTTTAAAACCGCTATTCTCAACAAACAAAAAATCGTTTTTCCAACATCAAACTGCAAGAGCCAAAGATAAATGTTACAAATTTTGTTTTTCATTACGCGAATTTTAAAGTTTGAAACCCCATCTAATGTTTTTGGAATGACAATATGACAAAGTGTATTAATCTTATTTCGAAACTCAGATTGGTCATTTCTTAAAATTATTATACCCACAGCTGGGTTAAGTTTCAACCCAACAGAATTTCTCCGTTGTTTTTTCCGGTTTGCGGTTTTCGATTCAGTACCGGTTCGAAGTTCTGGTTTAATGAAAGATCTCATGCAATAGACTATAGGTAGAAATTATGAAATTCAATGACAAGTTATTTTTGAATTAGTTCTGAAACGTTGGTTAATAGAACATTTCAAATGTTCACAGGAAAAATCTTTGCCAGTTTCATGACTTTGCAGTCGGAGCTTTTTCGCTACATCAGTCACTCGTCCAAACTTTTTGCGTCGTTTTATTAATTGCGTAATTCAGTTCAGGTTAATTTTTTAGCAAATGATTAAAAATTGTATCCAATTGTTTGTTATATTATGTCAACATAGGTACTTAATTGGTTAAATTTTTAACTAGTTGCTAAAAATTAACTACTGAGTTATGGAATCTCATCACTGACACTGCTCTTAGATTAGCATTGTTACCGTTTTGCCTCCTTTACACATACCATTTAAAAGCGTCCATCTTTAATCTATAAGTACCAATCATCTCATTTTGCTAGAAAATGGACATTCATCCGTTTTGCCCTGGCTCTTAAATTTGCTTTAATTACTTTTTGTATTTAAAAAAGTTTAAGAACGTGCTCTGCTCGGTATATCGCCCTTTACGTATATACCGCCGGGGGCTATAGACCCCAAAAGCCCCCCCCCCTCGTTAAGCCGGCACTAGTTCGGATACCAGCAAAGCCATGAAAATTTGATAGCAGCTTTTGGCGATGCTACCCCTTCATTATCCGCTGTTAGTCATTGGTTCCGCGAATTTCAACGAAGGCGAGAGCTGCTAGAAGACGAAGCAAGACCAGGAAGACCTACGTATGCTGCCTGTTCAGAAAATTTTGATCGTGTGGCAAGCTTGATTCAGTCCAATCGAAATATTACTTACAGGGAGATTCAGGAGGAAGTGAAGATTGGATCCTCGGCGGTGAATACCATTTTGTATAAACATCTTGGGGTAAGAAAGCTAGCAAGCCATTGGATACCGCATTTGCTCTCAGAAAGTCAAAAACAGAATCGACTAGACTGTTATAAATTTATGTTGCAAAAAATTGACGGAGGACCTTCCAAGCAAGTGGCATACATTGTAACAGGTGACGAATCTTGGGTATACAATTACGACCCTGAAACTAAACAGCAGTCTAGTGTTTGGGTATTCGAAGATGAAGACTTGCCCACAAAAGTAGTTCGTGACAGAAGCGTCAATAAGAAAATGATTGCTGTTTTTTCCGCCGAAGTGGTCCTGTTGCTGTTATTCCACTTGAAGATCGCACAACTGTTAATTCTGAATGTTACTGCGAAGTGGCTTTACAACAGATGTTTGCAAAATTACAAACAGGTCGCCAAAGAACCGGTTTGCGTATTATCTTAGTCCATCATGACAACGCATCCTCCCACACTGCTGCCAGAACATTGGATTTTTTGAATAATTCGGGGAATTCAATTGGTAACTCATCCTCCGAATAGCCCTGATCTGGCGCCGTGCGATTTTCTTTTGTTTCCAACTGTTAAAAAATGATGCGAGGTAAAAGACTTTCCAGTCCATATGCAGCAATTACAGATTTTAAAGAATTTTTGAGAACCTTTCAGAAAATGAATTTTCCGAATGTTTTAAAAAGTGGTTTCAAAGAATGCACAAGTGTATTAGTCTGAATGGAAAATATTTTAAAAAACAATACATATTTTTTGTTAAAAATACAATGGTATTTTAATAACTAACAATTTTCAGCCTCGTATGACGTCAGCGGAACGAACAAACCTACGATTAAATGTATGAAACTTCATATTCCTCATTTTATTATTAATGAACAGATTTGGGTAAATAAAATTATGTAGGATTCAATATCAAATGTACACAACCACGAAGCACTAATACGCAATATTAATTAAACAATATTAGTGTGTGGGATTGCTACAATGTAGGTTAAATTAAATACCAAACGTTATTATTAAACGCCCAATGTTGTACAACTTGAATAATAATTAAAGCAGAAATGTAATATTCAGAAACATAGGCCTGCATTCCGAACGCACTATTATAATAATAGAGCTACTGTGACATGTCACTTTTAACAAAAGCGCTTTATAAAAGTGGGATACTGGGATACAGGACACCTTGACTATTTTTTATCTTCCGTCACCTTTAGGTAAGGAAGGTATTGTCTTTGGTCAAAAAATTCGATGATGAGTTTTTAATGAATAAGCACGTTTTAGAGCTCCTAGAATAAGATTTTACTATTTTTACGATGATGTCTGTATGTATGTATGGATGTATTCGTATGTATGTATGTGTGTGTGTGACGATTTTTTCGGATCGCATAACTCCAATACTACCTTTCCAAAAATTATAATTTTTTCGTATTCCTTTTCTTTGGATCCATATGAAGAGCTGATTCGATTTTGGTTATAATTGGTCGACCGGAAGTACCTAATTTGAAGATTTTAAGTTTTTCTTGAAAAAATACTGTTAAATATCACTTTTTCACATTTAATGGTATTATAAATATTTAGGAATTTTTTATTCTCCATATAATTTCATCAGAAAGTATAAGTAAAACTAAGACTATTTGTGAAAATCCGGTGAAAAATTCTTATTAATAAACGAGTTATATGGTCCTCCGAAGTTTGAAAATATAGATGTGACGTTACGAATATATGTATGCTATTTTAAAATTATATTTATAAAAAACAAATTAATATTATAACACTGTACAAGTCAACATGGTTTATAATTGGAAGTGTATCAAAATTATTAAGTTTAATGCAAGAAATTTATAATCAAATAAAAACTGTCTGAGAATTGCACTGGACTGGTAGCCACGTGACCGCAATTTGAATTTGTCTACTTCCATTGGTAGTAGACTCCACGCCCTAACTCGGTATTAGTTATATATTTTTAAGTGGTCTTTGAGTCGCCAATCAAAATAATATATATATATATATATATATATATATATATATATATATATATATATATATATATATATATATATATATATATATATATATATATATATATATGGAATTCATATGGGTAACGAGCTGCTAAAACAAAAACCGCCTATATGTATCATTTTATTTCTTTATTGATATTCATAATTAAGCATCTACTTTCACTATTTTTTACTAATTTATCTTAATTCGATTGAGCTGTAATCCCTATTATTATATGACATTTAAAATTGACACAACCTAATAAAAATAGAAATATACCATAGGCGATTTCGGGCGACATACCCATTCCTTTCTTCGGATTACTTACGGTTAATTACAGTATGATATGGTTAATTGTGGCGCCAAATATCGTTGGTTCACTTGTTGACACCGTGCTTTGTGGTTATGTATATTCTGCGACATTTAAAACTGTCAAAAATAGTGTCTGACAATTAAAATGCATTAACAAAGAAAGATAGTTTATTCATATTTGCCCAAAAAAGAGTCAATGAAAATAATGTCTCCCTGTTTGACATAAAGACCACGACACAAACTGTTTTGACTTTAGACATTTCAAAAAAAGACATGATAAAAAGAGATAGAAATAGTGAACAGAGAGCTGACCCGACTCGCAAACCCGTTCAGCTGTGAGCACTGATCCAAGAATACCGGGTATGTTGATCCTAGCGCCCGAATGTGTGAACGTACCTGAACGCAACATACCGCAAGTGAACGGTTGTCGCCCGAAAGCCGAAATCGCCTCATATGTATGATAACGGTTGAATATGACAACGAAATTAAACATTTTATTACATTTAATGCCGATAATAATAACACAACCAACAATATATCAAATATAAATAATGTTTTCATACTTACATATATAATAATTATTAGTAATACCACTAATGTGGGATGTGGGTATATCGTTTGATTTGGTTACGATGATGTACGAAAGTAGCGGTAGTTGGGCATAAAAATACCAGAGAAACCAGGATTATTTCGTGGTTGCTGTAGTCCGACTTTTTACAAACTTTTTTCAGGAACCGCGTTCCAAATAGAAACCGTTAAATAATTTCAGGACTTACGGAACACAAAACCGTAAACCTGATCGATCCAGTTGCGTTACGAAACATACTATAAATTGTCATTTATTTAACAATCTGACGTTTCGGATCCTAATAAAAAAAATTCTCTAACATTATAGCAACAGTCAAGAAAAATATTTTTTTTCCTAATATCATACGAACAGTCAAGAAATACCAGTAACTAGAATAAAATTTATAATTTAGTATAAAATTATGAGAAAATATTTATTTCGGGATTTATTTGATGTGAAATACTCATATACGCTATCATTGTTATTCACAATTCACACCCAGCACTACAATGCTTCTAAATATAGAGAAAAGAGAACATAAAAATAGCATTTGGTACATTTTCTTTGTGCTCATGTACCTACACAAGAATTGTATTAGAATACCTTCATATAAAATTCAGCGATTCGAATGATCTAAAGCAAAAGAATAAAAAGCACACTGAAATATACTTTGCGTTTGCGTTTCTTTGCATTTGAATTTTGACTCGTCACTCGTCTATAAATATTCTATTTATTTTCATATTTCCCCGTCTGAAGAATGCATACAATTTCTTGCATTTTCTATTGTTAACAAAGAATTGCAATAACGCAATAGACGATGTAAATACTTCATGAAGAATCAACAATGTATTTTTCTCTTCAGAGTACAAATAACAAAGTCCCAAACAGTTTTGAGACAAATATCAACAATTTTTTTTGTAGTCAACCTTAACAAAAATTAGATTTCGCGACCGTTATCATAGTAGCGGCGGCAAAATTAGGCAAACAATCACTTTGACACTTGACGATTGCACGTTTTTGTTTATCAAATATCAACCCCATAGCCACCTTGAAAGCTAACTTTCTATTTACAATTAAACTGTTTGTCCGCGAAATCCTTTAGCGCCCTCGAGATTGTCTTACCTCGGCCATGTTGCAGTTTTTACTTCTTTGTACGAAGTAAAGAAAGTATTGTAATCGCGAAAAATTTCGGTTTTCAGATTTCAACGGAAATATCCATTTTGACCATCCCTGTGTGTACGTACGTATCTCACATAATTCAAAAACGGTAAGCCGTAGAAAGTTGAAATTTTGTATTTAGGACTGCTATAACATCTAGTTCTGCACCTCCCTTTTTGGTCATTACATAATTTCCAGAAATGGTACTTTATTTGAAGCCTTCAATAGATTTTAATGAAAAACTATTTTCAAATATAATCCAAAACTTTTCAAATTTGGTATATAAGACTTTTATGTCAACTGGAATAATATAGATTTTGGTTAAAACAGGCTAACCGGAAGTGATAAATTACCTGAAGTTGTTAACAGTTTTTCTTGAATAAAATGGTTTCATTTTAATTTTAGAAATAAATGTTTCAAATAAGAGTTTTAGAGAATTAAATTTTGCGTCTAGCACATCAAGTACCTATTATTAAATTAGCGCTTTGTATAAGCGAGATATGTAAATTCAAAACTTATATAATTTTTGGTTTTTTTAATGAAGCTTGCTATGGATTAGGACCAAAAATAACAAAAAAATAAAAAAATATATGCTAATGTCAAATTACGTCAAATACGTACAATTTTATAATTGGGTCTATACTTCATATTGGTCCTGCGTACAAGGAAGTTGTGTGGTGTCCACATCAAATTTTTTTCTTTCCATTTTTCTAAATTAAATATAGTACGTCGCATGTTCATCAACGCATTATTCGATTAGCGGTTCATCAAAACGAACTAACTCGAATCAGTTTCCTTGGACTTATGAAATTTAAATCATTGCTGTCAAAAAATCGCGTTACATTTGTTCGTTTTGATGAACTGCTAACTGAACAATCCGTTAATGGATAAATTTATAAAATTGTCTGTAATTTAAGTCTACGCTTTAAACAAACAAAACTTCTTGGTTACGCAGTTATTCAAATGTTTGTAACTGAAAGATAAATGTCACTCTCAAAGAACTAATTTTAAATTAATAATAGTAACGTTTTAAAGAGAAAAAAGGAAATATAACAATAGAAAAGGAAATCAATACAGTTTCCAGCATAAGTAAATATGTAGGTATTTAATTAGATTAATAAAAATTAACGATTCGCAAAAAGTTTAAGCTAATCCTCACATATGGATTAGTGAATTCAATTCTATCCCGGTATTTAAAATTTAATCTTCATTTTATTATAAAAAAGGTAGTTACTTGGATTAGATTAGACTATATTTTAAGAAATAAACTGCCAAAATTAGAGTAATATCCGCTAATCCCAAAAAAAGGATTAGCTTAATCTTTTTTGCGACTCGGGCTGTAAATCGGGAGATATTGTGTTGGCCACACCAGACTTTTTTGTTTGGTGCGCATAAAATTAGTATGCTTGTCCACAACTGCATTATTCTTCCATCGTTTTCATTTATTATACTTGAAATAATTTGATATATCAAACAAATTTGAAATATGTTGTCATTAAAGAAACCATATCATAACCAACTTCAAGTATGAAAATCCACTAAAAGATAGAGAAAACGATTGTTCGAAATTGCACTGTGATAGATCAAGTTAGTCACAAAAAATAAGTCAGTGAAAAAGAGTCAGCGATATTATTATATTAAGATGAACTGTTGACTAATGCCCAGTTTAGCTAAGTAAATCTAGAGAATAAATTACTCCACCGATTTTCGAGGAAGTAAATTTTATTCTGCAGAATAAATTTGACACATCAACATTAATTAAATTAAATTCATTATAAATTTCATCTCTTGCATTATTTTTACATTTATTTATTTAAATCCAATATATTTGCTTTGTCTATTTCTGTGTAATTTTTCCCCCGTTCTCTAATTTTTCCATGTTAGTTGACACCTCGCACTTTATGACACACTTTATTTTCTATTTTGACTTTTGGATTTATTTCGTGTCAGGAACATAGAGAATATAATATTATTAAAATATTCTGCGGTACATTGCTTGGAATAGATCCTCTTCAGTTGGAGATTAACATTATCGTCAGTAATGGTTTTAAGGGATACCGTCTAGTAATGTTTTATCCTGGTTTTTTCAATCTTTCTTAAGCTTCAGTAGTGGAATCCGTAGCCTGAGTGTACTACGGTATTCCGACACTCTTCATGGAGGCTTTTTTTCTTGTCCGCAGTTAAAATTTTAGTTGCAAATTCATAAAAAAAATTATTACCACTCTAGCCTATATGTAGATTCTTAATATAGTGAAAAACAATATTAAATGTATATAATTATAGAAAATATTAAAATATTTATATGCAAAATTCACAAAATATTGACAGATATCATGTCTCTGTCGGTAAATCACTAGGATAAAATATTTACTCTGCAAGTAGTTATTTTTACTCTATAACTTCTATTATAAAACAGATATTTTTATTTACTCGTCGATTAAATTTACTTTCAAAGTAATAACTCAGCAGTTTATTCGATGTTTATAAAACCGAGCATAACCATTTTATATTACAAAAAAAAAAATCTTGAAATTTGTGTCAATTCTTGTGGATCATACATTATTGATATGAACTAGTTGGGACATTTCTATTTATTTCATCATATATTTAATTGAATAAAATCAATTATACGGTATCGTTTGTCAATCAAAATCCAGTATGGCTAAATAATTTTAAATAATATCATGTTCATCATTTAATTAAAATTAAATTCTTATTAAATAACGGATATTGGTCAAAATATAAATGTTTCAATGGTAATACACTTTGTTTATGTTTGTTTAATATATTTCAATTAAATTTTCATGTAGTTCAATACCAATTGATAGAAAAAAAAATAATATCGAATGTAAACTTTTTTTTGAATATTTGTTGTTTGCATTTCAAATTATTTTTTCGGTTTGTTCAATGAAATAATGATGATCATGTTTTTATTTAACAATACCAATACCTACTTTAATTTTTTTTATTTACTAATAATATTGATTACATATTATACTCTCCGTAATGACGTCAAATGAGTATGAAATTACCCTGCGGTGTCGCCGCTTCTTCATAACTTATCATTTTTAACATTGCCCATATGAATTGGCAACAGTGTAGAAATATCCAGTTCATATTCATTTGATGGCAAGTATAATAATGTGTGTAGGTACAGTTTAATTTTTTAAATATGTCCAATTTAATCTAACCTAACCTTAACTTAACCTAACCTAATGTACCACAAGGGGGGGTCTCTGAGTTTGCTGATAATACTACCGACTGCGCTACTGTAACACGAGGGGGGTCTTCTAAGATGACTGATAATGATGATACTACGATGATGACTGGTGGACGCCTCGGATGGCTGGCGTCCACGACTTCGTGTGATGGAAGAACATACAGACACTTCACTTTTTACACTTTACACTAATGAACTCTACGGACATGAACACAACTTGTTGATTTACTAACTAAACTTTTATTTACAATTAAACTAAATGATTACATTATTATTAATTAACACTAAGCCTAACATAACTAACAAAACTGTTACATTCTGTAACACAGCGGACGAGCGTCGCCCCAAACTAAAGCTCTCCCATGTTTATCCCATGGCTAACTAATACCGACTCTCCCATGTTTATCCCATGGCTAACTAATTCCGACTGCCTTAAAACAAAAACGCTATCTCCAGGATAGGATTATCTTAGGGGTATGGGGTGCATAGGCGAGGTCATTCTATATATATATATATATATATATATATATATATATATATATATATATATATAATAATTTCCAGACTTAAGATCAACAAATAAATGTCGTGACTATCGTAATATGATAAGAATTTCTAAACTGAATTTTGACTTAAATAGATAAACCGAGTTAAAATATGAATATTGAAACTATAATTTAGAAGAGTTTATAAAAAGTTATTTATCTGTTATTGTGCTTACCCTCGCCTTGTCACACTAATCTGAACCCTGAACAGAATATTCATATTCACTGATCATTTATTTAACAAAATACTGATCATAAATGTCAAAAATACTGATATTTAAGCAATTTTTGAACTAGCGTTCTCTAAATAAACAGTTTTTTGTATGAATAAATCATTTTTAAAATAATTTTACATTAGAATATTTTTTTATTGACCTTTGTTTTTTACCTCCCGCTACCTTTGGTAAGGGAGGTACAGGGTTCGTGCTAAAAACCACACATTGAAATTTTGGTAAATGACCACGTTTTAAGGTCCCTAGAATCCAATTTTAATATTTTCACGATGATGTCTGTGTGTATGTATATGTGGATCCTCCACTCTAACTCAAATACTATCATTCAGAAAATTTTGAAACCATGTATTTCGAACTTTTTCTGTAATGGAAAAAGCCCATTAATGATTTTGGTGAAAATCGGATAACCGGAAATGGCACTTTACTAGAAGCTCAAAATAGTTTTTCTTCGAAAAATACCTTTAAATGTTATTTTTTCGAGATTAATGTTATTATAAAAATTAAAGATTATTAAATTTTCTACAGATTTGCATTAATACTTTTTCTATATATTTTAAAGATAAATTTATAAAAATATCTATAATTTAAATAACGGAGCCTACGCTTTAAACAAACAAAACTCCTTGGTTGCGCAGTTATTCAAATGTATATAATTGACAGATAAATGTAACTATCAAAGAACTAATCATTTCAAATTAATAATAGTAACGTATTTAAAAGAAAAAAGTAAATAGAACAATAGGAAAGGAAATCAATACAGTTTCCAGCATATGTAAATATGTAGATATGTATTTAGATTAATAAAAATTAACAATTCGCAAAAAAGTTGAAGCTAATTCTTATTTTTGGATTAGTGAATTTAATTTGTCCCGGTATTTAAAATTTAATCTTCATTTTATTATCAAAAAAGGTAGTTACTTGGATTAGATTAGACTATATTGTAAGAAATAAACTGCCAAAATTAGAGTAAAATTCGCTAATCTAAAAAATAAGGATTAGCTTAATCTGTTTTGTGACTCGGACGGTAATGGCGGGAAGTACTGTGTTGGCTGCACTAGATTTTTTTAATAATTGGTCAGGAGCAATGTATTTTTATGGTTTTAAATTTCCAAATTTGAATACACATGAATAAATAAACTTTCGTAACATTCATATTGTTATTGTTTATATTTAATAAATTTAAAATATAAAATAAACGATTCGAAATTTGACTTACATTATTTCTCGAATTTATGTCCAGCGGCTCCTTCAAAATCTTCTTCACAGACTCCGGATCATTCTTAATCACAGCTTCATGCAACAATAGATCATTTTTGAGCATTAAGGCCCTCTTCTCTTGTTCTTCAGGAGTCGGTGTTGGCGACCTACTGCCTCTTCTCAACATAAGCACTTGTTCCGGGATTTCTACGGGTATCGTTTCCATGACAACGACTGTTTGTTTGCACTGTTGATCTTTCATTCAGTTTGGCACACTTGCTTGGTTTATTAATTGAAATTGATCGTCTCGTCACATATTTGCGAGCGAGTTTGGATTTTGAGGTTAGGTGTTAAACAGTACGAAGTTGTTGATAAAGTCAGCTTCAGCTGATTGTTGCGTTATCATGGTGAAGTTATCGGCAGGGGTGCACAAAGTTGAGATCTGGAAGAAAAGGAAATTTGTTATTTGTATGCTAATATAATAATTATTATTTTAAGCAACATGAATTTGGTTAATTATAAAGTTAAGGGAACAATATGATTAATCAAAGCGATGCTCGAAAACTTGAATTAGACAGCGTTTCGTAGCATATAAATAAAAACATCTAATGTGGCCAGCACATTACCTTCCGTCTGTTCACGGATCACCTCAACTACAGATAGGACACACAATGTATTTTTCTAAATACGAAATAGTGACATCTACAGATTGCTTCCATAAACTAACGCACACTGTGATGGCTTGGTCGGCTAGGTAGTCTGTGACGCTTTGACGTAGATGACAAGTCATTGCATACACAAATTAAAATTTTGAATTTTGAAAATAGAAGATAAGAGAATTGAATATAGATACACATATATTTAAAAAATCACAAAACAATAACTACAAATTCATTTTAAAATAAATTTAAAATTACTAGTCACTTAGACATACACTATTTTAATATTTGTTTATATGTAAGATAAAACGATATTGAAAATGGTACATTTCGCCACTAAATATAAAAGTAAACGTACATCTGCTTCTTTGCATTGCACTTTATATCAAACAGCACAACGAATGTTCATCAGCTTATTGAACTTCATTTCTATATTACAACCGAAAAAAAAAAACACAATTAATACACTTTAAAACTGAAGAAATCACTACTGACACCATAAATAAAACTACAAACTTTTACAAATTGAATTACCAAATAATTAAAGATGTTAGAACGTAGGTTCAATGACATACAAAATATTGCAAAATGTTTTCAACTCAAAGGTGACTTTATCCATTTTCTTAAAATTTAAGCACGGTCGCGCCTCTACAGTTTGCTTCCTGGAACTATGATAGTGTTTTGGCACATTCATTTAGCTGTCCGGTGCCTGCGTCAGTTCTATGTATTTTGTACAAATTCCACACAGAAATTATCTTGTAAAAAATTCCATATTTTCAGTACATTACCTTCAGTCAGTTCCATGTATTTTGTACATGATTATAGCTCAGCTCGCTGCTTTATGAAATTTAATTTCTTTATAAGTTTTTAACTCTATATCCATTGAATATGAAGTATAGGCAATAAAATATTCTTTAATATCTATAATAACATTAAATGTGAAAAAATGATATTTAACAGCGTTTTTTCAAGAAAAACTGTTAAAAACTTCAAATTAGGGTATTTCCGGTAGACCAATTATAACCAAAATCTAATCAGCTCTTCATATATGGATGTAAATAAAAATAAAAGAATAGGCAATTATAATTTTTGGAAAAGTGGTATTGGAGTTATGCGACCCGAAAGAATTGTTACATACACACATTCATGCATTTACCCATCCATCTGTCTATACAGACATTATCATAAAAATAGTAAAATCATATTCTAGGAACCCTAAAGGTGCATTCACAAATGAAAATTTAAAGACTTTGGACGCATATTATATGATGACTCCATTCACACTTCAGAATTTAGGGTCTCTAAATCTAAATCATAAAGCTAAGCGCAAGGTCCAAACTTTAGGTTTATGATTTAGTTTGACGTCACAAACTTCACCAATGAGAACGAGTCTGAAATGATATAGATATATACACCGATCTTTATTTAGTATCCACTTGGTGGATTTGGTTTTTTAAACAAATGCGAGAAGAACATGGAGACTGTCATAACTTAATTGCTGAAATATAACCAATAATGCCAAGCGAATGATAGTTTCACGGCGCACAGGTGTCTTGTTAAGTACTGCTCTACCGATATTTTAATCTTGTTTTTGAAGCATTTACGTACATAGATGTCTGTATATATCAAAACTAATTTTCAGGTAATTTAAACTTACATTTATGAATGACCTTAACTTAAACAAAAACGATAAACCTAATTTCATTTGTGAATGCACCTTAAAACGTGCTGATTCGTTAAAAACTCATCATCGAATTTTTTGAATAAAGACAATACCTTCCTTACCTAACGGTGACGAAAAGAAAAACAATATAAATATTAAAAAATGTGATGTGGTCAGCACATTACCTTCCGCCAGGTCAGGCACCGGACAGCCGTGCGGACAGCAAAATGAATGTGCCAAAACACTGTCATAGTTCCAGGAAGCAAACTGTAGAGGCGCGACAGTGCTTAAATTTTAAGAAAATGGATTAAGTCACCTTTGGGTTCAAAACATTTTGCAAAATTTTGAATTGTAAAGTCACATAAGTCATCACACATGTCATTGAACGTACGCTTTAACATCTTTAATTATTTGGTAATCCAATTTGTAATAGTTTACAGATTTAGTTATAGTGCCAGTAGTGATTTATTTCGTGATTTCTCCAGTTTTAAAGTGTATTAACTGTGTTTATTTTTGACGTAATGCGGAATTGAAATTCAATAAGATGATGAGCATTCGTTGTGCTGTTTGATATAAAGTGTAATGCAAAGAAGCAAATAGACGTTTATTTTTATATTTAATTATGAAATGGCGTACTATTTCCAATATCCTTTTATCTTACATATAAACAAAAATTAAAATAGAAGTGTATGTCTATCTGACAAGTAATTTTAAATTTATTTAGAAATGAATTTATAGTTATTGTATTGTGATTATTTAAAATATATGTATGTACTTATATTCAATTTTCTTATTATGTCTTTTATTTTAAAAATTCAAAATTTCAATTTATCTATACATAACATGTCTCCTATGTCACAAACTACCAAGCCGACTAAGCCATCACAGTGTCCATTAGTTCATGGAAGCAATCTGTAGATGTCACTATTTTGTATTTCGAAAAATACATTAGCTGTCCTATCTGTAGTTGAGGTGATCCGTGCGCCAGGTCTATGTATTTTTTACATATTCCATATAAACAGTTTCTTGCGAAAGATTCTACATTTCCAGTACATTACCTTCCCTAAGTTCTATGTATTTTGTACAAATTCCATACAGAAAGTTTCTTAGAATTGATTCTATATTTGCAATAAAATTATGACACACACTTACTATGTCAATTGTATTTGACATTGACATCTGTCTATCAGAATTTTTGAAATTATATTATCTGTTTCCACTGTTATTGCATAGCTGGTTTTATGAAATTTAATTTATAATTTTTTAACTCAATATCCATTGAATATGAAGTATAAAATGTAATCAAATCGTATAGAGAATGAAATATTCTTTAATATTTATAATAACATTTCCGGTAGACCAATTTTAAGCAAAATCTAATCATCTCTTCATTATAATTTTTAGAATTGTAGTGTTGGAGTTATCGACGGAGAAAAAATCGTCACACACACATAAATGCACGCACGCACGCACACACACACACACACACACACACACACACACACACACACACACGCACGCACGCACACACATACATACAGACATCGTAAAAATAGTGAAATCGTATTTCAGGGACCCTAAAATGTGCTCATTCACTAAAAACTCACTAGCGAATTTTTTGACCAAAGATAATACTTTCCTTACCTAAAGGTGACGGAAGGTAAAAATTATTTCAGACGCAAAGGAACGAAGAAAATTCATTTATTTGAAATCATGATTGTGTTTTGAACAAAGAGTTTAATTATCTGTATATTATATACAGAATACAAGTGCAATTATATTGTGATATTAATCAAGATAGAACTAAATGAAGTTATTTTTATCAACAATCAAAACGTTGAAATTAATATTCATTACAAACGAACAATGAGAGCTGAATGCCAAATATGTACGCCGGAGTAATTCTGTAATTTCATATTATGTTTTATTAAACTGTCAAAATTTAGACAAACATACATTGCATCAGAATTAAATAAAAATACGCAGAAGACTTCATCTTACTTCTGTTGACGAAAAGAACGGTCAAAATTAGTGAGGCAAATGAGATGAGCTAAGACAAACTGAGATATATAAAAAGAACACGACTATTATTAACTAAAATCGGTAAGGCAATCCAAAATTTCTAAATATTACTGTATTGATTACTTTTTTCTAGGTTCGCTACTTCTTGGTTATCGTTGATGTAGTCAAAGGAGACGTTTTGTTCATTAAAAACTGAATCTGAACTTTCTTTTCTTTTTACCTTCCGTCACCTTTAGGTAAAATGCAGTGGTGAGCTGTTGATGAATAAGCACGTTTTAGAGTCCCTGGAATAATATTTTACTATTTTTGCGATGATGCCTTTATGTCTCTGTGTGTGTGTGTGTGACAATTTTTTCTCCGTCGACTCCAACACTACACTTCTAAAAATTATAATTCTTTCGCATTCCTTTTCTTTGCATCCATATGAAGATCTAATTAGATTTTGGTTATTATTCGTCGACCGGAAGTATCCTCATTTGACGATTTTAACAGTTTTTCTTGAAAAAACGATGTTAAATATCATTTTTTCACATTTAATGTCATTATAAATATTAAAGAATATTTTATTCTCTATACGATTTGATTACATTTCATACGTCATATTCAATGGATATTGAGTTAAAAAATTATAAAGAAATTAAATTTCATGAAGCAGCCGCTCAGCCAGCTATGCAATAATACTGGAAACAATTAAATTTTAAAAAAATTGATAGACAAATGTCAATGTCAAGTGCAAGAATCAATTCTAAGAAACTATCTGTATGGAATTTGTACAAAATACATAGAACTGAGGGAAAGTAATATACTGGAAATTTAGAATCTTTCGCAAGAAACTGTCTGTATCGAATTTGTACAAGTTACATATAGAACTGACGGAAGGTAATATCTGGTCGCGAATCTGGGGAACCGGGTCAGATCCTGATCGACGCCAAATATTTCGAATTTTAAATGGCACTAAATTGACCCCTGTGGTGCACTCTCCTGGCCAGCAATGAGTGCCCGTGAGGTGACGCCTGGTAAACACCCGCACGGTACAAATATGTTATCATCATTACCGATATCTACGTACAAAGCAGATTGGCACCCCCTGCAATGGGTAATATGCCGTGATGATATATTTATATTTATTTATTTATGATAGTGCAAATTTTGTTTTCACTGTCTGATTTTCTTATTTTGAATAATTAAGTCATAATAAATTCCCCAAACATCTTTCAAATTACTTATAAATTCCAATTTAATGTTCTTATATGTATAAGCACGATCTCTTGACAATCTCCTGTATTTCCTTTTGTAGTGAATAGTGTAGAATAACACACGTAGCTAATTGGAAACATAATGCTGGTGCTTATCTCGGCTCTCAGCAGCAGCAACGTTATTATCATTAACTCTGTTCCTGGTCTGGGGAGACGATACGTTGGGAAAGACCGAAAGACGCAGGAAGACCGATTGATTCAATCAGCAGCATATCGAACTGGTATTAAAGGATTCAGAACTAATGGAAAACATCACGGAAACTTATTAAAATTAAGTTACGAGATGTTTGTGATATTTTTGTACAAGAAAAATAAAAACTGATTGGAAATAATGCACAGTACTGTACGAATATTGTTCTGAGATCGTTCAATGAAAACGCCCTGCGGGCGGTAAAGTAAAGCAGCGCATGCGGACGGTAAAGTAGAGCAAAAGCCCGGCGACTGGCAAACAAAATGTCAAAAATATATTTGGAAATATAATCAACACTCTTACTTTTAAAAAATATCAGTTCCTCTAAAGCTATACTAGCTTTTATTAGAATACGCTAGTTGCGTGGTACTAAAAATCTGATATCTATCACTAAATACCTAAAGTAAAGTTGAAAACTTATGTAAAAATATCAATTTTATTTAAAAAAAAATACATGATTTTTAATAAATTAAGAAAGAAGATTTTCTTTGGCGTCATTATTTTGAACTGAAGAAAGAGATGCATATTTAAGAATGTAACCTATACAGGCTGTCTTACAACTCGCTCCTCAGAGCGAATGAGGAAACACGAGACTGCACTCGGATGTGTAATTTCGAAGAAAAAAAATCTGATGTGGCCAGCACATTACCTTCCGTCAGTTCCATGTATTTTGTATAAATGTCATACAGAAAGTTCCTTGCAAAAGATTATATTTCTTGTACATTACCTTAAGGCATTTGTATGTATTTTATACAAATTCCATACAGAAAGTTTCTAACAAAAGATCCTATATTTCCAGTAAAATTATAATATAAACATACTGTCAATTGCACTTGACACTGACACCTTTCAATCAGAATTTTCTTAATGTAGCAGCTGTTTCCAGAGTTATAGCAAAGCTGACTAATATATATGATATTTAATTTCTATATAATTTTTTAACTCTATGTCCATTTAATATGAAGTATAAAATGCATTCAAATCGTATAGGGAATAAATAATTCTTTAATATTTATAATAACATTAAATGTGAAAAAATGATATTTAACATCGTTTTTTCAAGAAAAACTGTTAAAATCTTCAAATGAGGGTACTTCCGGTTGACCAATTATAACCAAAATCTAATCAGCTCTTCACATGGATATAACGAAGAGGAATACGAAAGAATTATAATTTTTGGAATTGTAGTATTAGAATTATCGCATTAGAAAATTTTGTCACACACAGACAAACAAACACACACACACACACACATACATACACACACACACACATACATACAGACATCATCGTAAAAATAGTAAAATCGTATTGTAGGGACCCTAAAACGTGCTTATTCATCAAAAACTCACCACCGAATTTTTTGACCAAAGACAATACCTTCCTTACCTAAAGGTGACGGAAGGTAAAAAATCTACCTTAAAAGATATTCGAGAAAACACGTCTTAAAATTGACCAATCAGAGACCTACACTTTTAACGTGAGTTTGTCGTAATTTTACGTTACTAGGGTTTTATACAAATCTAATTTTTAAAATGTGTGGGCGACTGTAGTTTTCGAAAAATGTCAGTGTCAAATTAAATTTGACAAGGTGAATAAAAAAGGCTAATTCTTACCATGTATTCAGCCGCTGATTACTTAGAACTGATTATAATTTTCGGAGAATGTGGACGTAACGCCAGAGAGGCAGCACGAGTCTATTCGGAACATTTTCCGGATAGAAATCTTGTGCATCATAAAGTGATATTGAGAGCCATCGCAAGGACGCAAGAGACCGGTCAAGTTATGCCAGATCAAATGACAATAATATTTTCGTTTAACACATTTTACACAGCTGCTACAACACGTTGCACTGTACGATATAAATGATGATCTCGGATGACACCTTCGCTAACCTAAATTTGTTGACAGTGAAAAGTCAACTCTGAAGGTTCATTCAGACTTCCGAAATCACAAGCTTGAAACTAGAAATTCAATCTTATGTAGTCGTTCGGCCAATAGAAATGCGTGTGCAGTGGTTTCGTGCAACGAATCTGTTTCAAACGAAAAGTATGCAAATGCTAAACATTTCAATCTTGTGCAACGCTTTGGTCACTGATTGCACCAATTACAGCACAGCTGTAGTCTTGGTGACAGTTCCGCAAATAACCTTATATCCAGAATATGACATAAAGTGAATTATGAATTTGTTGCGGTTATAATGAGGCGAAGAATATTGTGTGCTGCATATATATGGAGCAAACATTTGTTAAATCTACAACGTCGAAAAAAAATAGTGAACTTGGACAAGTTTCATGGCAGCAATATAATGTATAAATTTATTTATTATGCATATTATATAATGTATGTATATTAAAAAACAAAACGAAATTTATGTAATACATATTTGTACAAAAAACTTATATAATACATATATATTTGTACAATAAAATGTTAATTTTATTCATCCTGTTCCTTATTTATTAAATTAATTATATCCAATTCTAATTTGGGCCTTCTATTTCGCGGAAAATCACTAACAACAAATACCGACAAGCGTCGTTTAAAAATTTGAAGTAAATTTGACATTTTATATGCAGATTGGCACACCCAGCAATGGGTAATAAGCCGTGATGATATATTTATTTATTTATTTATTTTTATTTATATGCAGAATTCTAAAAAGCCTCAATAGATCGCGCTACAATCGATATCGAAAAATTTAAAGTTGTGATTTCGGTACTGTGAACGCCTTTGAATTTGTTGCACGAAGGCATTGCACAGGTTTGAATTTGTAGTTTCAAGCTGGTGATTTCGTGAGTCTGAATACGCCTTAAAGTGTCAAAATTATAGTTAGTCAAACAAATTTTGTAACTCACTAGTAGTATTTTTAAAACCTAGGAACCAGTTTTATTTTGTAATAATATCATCACAACTCAAGATATCCTTCCGGGATTGGTGGATTAAAATGTCTTGTAACTCCGTTATGCAAGCAGCCGCAAATTATTTTTTTCTATTTGTTGGCAACCTATTGTCGTCGGCAAATGTCAGTTTCGTCTGGGGCGCGAACTGTGAGTCACCCTGTAGATGGCAACCGAGTGCGAGTTTTAATTTGACTTTTACATTAGTCCATTTTCTGTCTCTGTCTCTCTTCTTTATTATTTACAACTTGCGTGGTTTCTGTTACTTTTATTACGTATTTCGATTTGTTAAGCAAGATTTTAACTTAGCTTATACTCGTAGAAAATTAAAATGACAAACGAAAATATTAACTATTATTCAAACGCCAAACAAATGATCTGTCATGTTTAAATTACCCGCACATGCCGTTGCTATTGGACGTACTGATTTTATTGCTTTACCATTCATTGGTTCGGCGTAATGGACTTTTTCAATTTAAAGAGATAGAAGATATGCGCAATGGGGATTTGCGCATAGTAAGAACAACTGAGATCTATGGCGTTTGTTTCTAAAAAAAATAGAAATAAAATGTGAGAATATCTCAGATAACTATAAAAAAATCTTATCGAAATAAGTTACAAAAGCTTTTATTGAAGTTAAAATGTCTAACAATGCAAATTTTCACTGAGAATACAGGTATTTTAATAACTGCAATATTTTTGACGTTTCGTTTGACAGCCAAACTATCAGTTGTTCGCGCCATTTTCAATAGCCCTTAAATTGAAAAGGTCCATTCTACGTCATACACGGCGGTATTTTAAATATTAAAATTTTATTTATTTTTTTCTTGCCAATTATTGAATATTTTGCCAAAAGAAAAAATATAGGTAGCAAGAATTTATCGCCTCTTCAAAAATATTAAATAAAAAATCTGATGTAGACACCACACGACTTTCTTATACGCAAGACCAATGCGAAGTATACACCCAATTATAATTGCACATAAATATTTGACGTAATTTGACATTAACATCTATTTTTTATTTTTTTGTTATTTTTTGTCCTAATCCATAGCAAGCTTAATTACAAAAACCAAAAAGCATATGTTTTAAATTTACATATTTCGCTTATACAAAGGGCTAATTTAATAATACTTGATGTGCTAGACGCAGAATATAATTCTCTAAAACTCGTATTTGAAGCATTTCTAAAATCAAAATGAAACAATTTTATTCAAGAAAAACTGTTAACAACTTCAGGTAATATATCACTTCCGGTTAGCATGTTTTAACCAAAATCTGCTATTATTCCAATTGATATAAAAGTCTTATATACTAAATTTGAAAAGTTTTGGATTTTATTTTAATATAGTTTTTTATTAAAATCTATTATAGGCTTCAAATAAAGTACCATTTCTGGAAATTATGTAATGACTGAAAAGGGAGGTGCACAACTAGATGTTATAGAAGTCCTAAATACAAAATTTCAACTTTCTACGGCTTACCGTTTTTGAGTTATGCGAGATACGTACGTACGTACGTACAGACGTCATTACGAAATTAGTCACAATGGATTCAGGGATGGTCAAAATTGATATTTCCGCTGAAACCTGAAAACCGAAATTTTTCGCGATTTCAACACTTCCTTTACTTTGTACAAGGAAGTAAAAATGGCACGCAAGTAGCCCATTGATTGAAGAATTTCCTCAGAAATTGCCTGCAAGGCTCCAAGCTTGACATTTAAAAAAAAATTGACATAACCAAATAGTTAGCAAAGCAACGCGTCGCTAATTGGTTTGTGCCATGGCCAATTGGCCACGTAATATTTTTACTTAGCATAGCAACAAGTTTTAAATGTATTTAAAAAATAATTGACAATAACTATTGCATTTATAGATTATAGCATTATTATATATAATAATTAAATATATACAATTGCTTTAATTTTTTTTTGTTTATCGTTTGACTATTAACATCGTCCGCAATTTTCTTTAAATGGTTCCAATACCTTGCAAGGCTAGTCTGAGAATTGCACATTTTACTCAGTTGTCTAAATGCGAGTATGACGCGAAAGAAAGACTTTACACTGCTTAAATGTTTAATTTATGCTTGTTTTTTACGGTAAGTACAATCTATTTTAACTACTAATCTTTTTTTAAATGTGAAATGAATATAATTTTATATTGTATATTTAAACTATATTTTGAATCTGGTACGATCTGATGTGGACAGCAAACGACTTCCTTGTACGCAAGACCAACATGAAATACTCATATAGACCCAATTATAAAATTGCCGTAATTTAACATAACATTAATTTTTTTTATTTTTTTTTGTCCTAATCCATAGCAAGCTTTATTACAAAAACCAAAAAGTATATAATTTTTAAATTTACATATATCGCTTATACAAAAGGGTTAATTTAATAATATTGGATGTACTAGACGCAGAATTTAATTCTCTAAAACTATTATTGGAAGCATTTATTTCTAAAAACAAAATAAAACCATTTTATTCAAGAAAATATGTTAATAACTTCAAGTAATATATCACTTCCGGTTAGTCTATTTTAACCAAAATCTACTATGTTATTCCCATTGCCATAAAAGTCTTATATACCAAATTTGAAAAGTTTTGGATTATATCTTAAAATAGATTTTCATTAAAATCAATTATAGGCTTCAAGTAAAGTTCTACTTCTGGAAATTATGTAATGACCAAAAAGGGAGATGCACAACTAGATGTTATAGCAGTCCTAAATACAAAATTTCAACTTTCTACGGCTTACCGTTTTTGAGTTATGCGAGATACGTACGTACGTACAGAGGTTGCAACGAAATTAGTCAAAATGTATTCAGGGATGGTCAAAATGGATACTTCCGTTGAAATCTGAAAACCGAATTTTTTCTCGTTTACAATACTTCCTTTACTTTGTACAAGGAAGTAAAAATTAGTTGTGTTTTTATTATAAAGATTTATTTTTCTAAAGACAATCTATTGCTATAATAAATATATTTGATTCGCGTAAGAAAAAGAAAATAATCTGATTTGGACACCAAACGACTTCCTTGTACGCAAGACCAATCTGAAGTATAGATCAAATTATAAAATTGCACGTATTTGACGTAATTTGACATTAACATCTACTTTTTTTTGCTATTTTTTGTCGTAATCCATAGCAAGCTTCATTACAAAAACCAAAAAGTATATAATTTTTAAATTTACATATATCGCTTATACAAGGGCTAATTTAATAAAATTGGATGTGCTAGGCGCAGAATTTAATTCTCTAAAACTATTATTTGAAGCATTTATTTCTAAAATCAAAATAAAACCATTTTATTCAAGAAAATCTGTTAATAACTTCAGGTAATATGTCACTTACGGTTAGCCTATTTTAACCAAAATCTATGTTATTCCCATTGACATAAAAGTCTTATATACCAAATTTGAAAAGTTTTGGATTATATTTTAAAAGAGTTTTTCATTAAAATCTATTATAGGCTTCAAGTAAAGTTCCACTTCTGGAAATTATGTAATGACCAAAAAGGGAGGTGCACAACTAGATGTTATAGCAGTCCTAAATATAAAATTTCAACTTTCTACGGCTTACCGTTTTTGAGTTATGCGAGATACGGGCGTACAAATGTACGTACGTACAGACGTCACGATTAGTCAAAATGGATTCAGGGGTGGTCAAAATGGATATATCCGCACATCGGCAAAAATCGTAAAATACATGACATGAAAGAGTATTTCATGCTGAATTCAAAATTTCAACGCGCGTTTTCCTATATATAACAGAATTAGAATAGTGAATGAAAAAATGGAAATTTGTAGAAAAGTGTCAACAAAAATTATTTAAAAATCATCGACAATTTACTTCTTTCGATGCCACGATGAATTAAAACAGTTATAAACAGTAATACCTGTTACACCAAGTATTAAATACGTAATATTGTATATTTTTACTTCCTTGTACAAAGTAAAGGAAGTATTGTATTCGCGAAAAATTTCGATTTCCAGATTTCAACGGAAATATCCATTTTGGCCATCCCTGAATCCATTCTGACTAATTTCGTCGTGACGTCTGTACGTATGTATCTCGTATAACTCAAAAACGATAAGCCGTAGAAAGTTGAAATTTTGTATTTAGGACTTCTATAACATCTACTCCCTTTTTGGTCATTACATAATTTCCAGAAATGGTACTTTATTTGAAGCCTATAATAGATTTTAATGAAAAACTATTTTAAAATATAATCCAAAAGTTTTCAAATTTGGTATATAAGACTTTTATGTCAATTGGAATAACATAGTAGATTTTGGTTACAACAGGCTAACCGGAAGTGATATATTATACCTGAAGTTGTTAACAGTTTTTCTTGAATAAAATGGTTTCATTTTTATTTTACAAATAAATGCTTCAAATAAGAGAATTAAATTCTGCGTCTAGCACATCAAGTATTATTAAATTAGCCCTTTGTATAAACGAGATATGTAAATTTAAAACTTGTATACTTTTTGGTTTTTGTAATGAAGCTTGCTATGGATTAGGACAAAAATAACAAAAAATTAAAAAATAGATGTTAATGTCAAATTACGTCAAATACGTGCAATTTTATAATTGAGTCTATACTTCATATTAGTCTTGCGTACAAGAAAGTCGTGTGGTGTCCATATCAGATTTTTTGTGTAAAAAATGTTGAGAGTTTAATGTCGTATTTTTGTAAAATTTTGCTACGCGCAATTGTTTTCGAGAAGATGGCCAAAAACCTAAAATGGTTCCGTTTCCGGTAACTTTTGACATGTTATTCAGCGCATTTTTCTAGACAGAATTCCGTAAAAAAAGTTTTTTGAGTAGAATCGTAGATTTCCTGGACTTTATCGGATTATGGCAGTTACAATTTCGAAATTTGTTTTTAAAATTGCGAAGAAACCAAAAGCAATAAAAAAACGTAAAAGCAGTTTTGTAGACAATTTTTAATTATGAACAACTTTGTACTCAGAGAGAGACAAAGATAATATTTTTTAAGTAAAAGTCAAATATAAAAATTATTCTCGGTCGCCGTTGAATTCAGTCGTTGATAGTTTCTTATCAATAATATTTTAACAGTCGCAATTTTCAGTCTGGAAGTAATTCCTTTATCCTTTTGATAACAGTTTTAATTAAATAATAACTTATAACTTTCCATGACGTCACAATTCACATATTTAATAATCTTTTGTAGAATATATACCTTCGTTTATATAAATGGAAAAAAAATAGTTTCCACTTTAAGTTCAAAAAATCTGATGTGGCCAGTATATAACCTTGCGTCAGTTCTATACAATTATTTTATACAAATTCCATACAGAAAGTTGCTTGCAAAAGATTCTATATTTCTTGTACGTTACGTTCCGGCAGTTGTATGTATTTTATACAAATTCCATACAGGCAGCTTCTAGCGAAAGATCCTATATTTCCAGTAAAATTATATCACAAACATATACTATGTCAATATACTACTTGACACTGACCGTTTTCAATCAGAATTGATCGGAATTTATTTAGAATGGTAGCTGTTTCCATAGTTATAGCACAGCTGGCTATTTTATGAAATTTAATTTCTTTATAATTTTTTAACTCTACGAGTATATCTGTTTAATATATGAAGCATAAAATGAAGTCAAATTGTATAGAGAATAAAATATTCTTTAATATTTATAATAATATTAACAACTCAGAGTTGTTAGGTCATCTGGCATGGTTGACATGTTGAGTAATCTTGACTACTCTGTTTAACTTTCACTTGTTGTATTACTGATGATGAGAACTTAGTTCTCGAAATACGTATATAGTTTTTGTTAAAATTAATTTTAAGGTTAAGGGGTAATTATAATAGTTTTAATTGATATACAACAAAGACAAAAAATTGATTACCTGCAAAAATCAAAACATAAAGTATATTTTGATTCAATAATTATATATCTCATTTATTCATAAACATATGTGTAAATCTGATGTATTTATAGAAATTAATAATAATGAAACAATCGTGATGGAATCTATTACTTATTCAACTACATAAATATATTATGGAATATGTATCTTTGAACCAACATACCTACCATTTTATAGTGTATTATGTAAATAAAAATCGTTTTTATTTCATATTTTTTAGAATGCCTACAAAATTACTGTCAAATATATTGTAACATATTTGACAGCTAGACGGGAATGAAGTTAGGCATTCTATAAGAATAACTCTGTAGCGAGGCTTGTTATAGAGGCAGTTACAGAATAGGTAATTTTACTACTCTGTAAGCTGTCGTCTTACAGAGCTCTATAGCTTTATAGAGTCTATAGAGTTACAGTCTTACAGAGCAAAGTTACAGAATAGCATCATAAATCTAAATATATGACACATGTAATATAACCGCACAAAACCGCCGATATATTGCGGTTGGCTTGGTCACGGAAAAGTTACAAGATCATTCATTAACCGCGTTCCGAAAATATAACCGGTTACTGAAAACCTAACAACGGTTATAAGCAGGGTCTGAAATGGGTCTAAGTACCTTAACTTAAACCTTAAACTTGTAAATAAAATAGCTGAAGTATCCAATTCATTAGTTAATATTAAATTTCTTTTAAACAGGACTCTAGTCACTACCATTTCCGTTAAACCAGAAGCCAACACTGAAAAACTTTCCAAAGAACTTCTCCAAGAACTTAAAACATCTGAAGACAAAGAAGACTTACATCCTTTACAAATAACTCAGAAATTTGGTTCAAATGCGAAAGGTCTACTGAAAGATAGACATTCAGTTGAAAAACGTGACACAGATCAACTGAAATTTAACAGAGGAAAAACTGGTTCATCCTTTCCTAAAAATGACAATCCGGAACTAACCAAAGATCTGCTGAAAGATGTTCTGAAAGAAGCTGAAGGAAGATACAATCCCAATGAAGACGCACACCCCCATCTCGTTGTAAAAAGAGAAATACATCCTTTGAAAGTCAAACGAGAAACTGATGATCCTGGTTTATCCATTCCTGAAAATGACAATCCAAGATTGACCAAAGACTTGGTGAAAGATATTCAGGAAGAAGCTGAAGGAAGATACTATAACTCCAATGAAGACGCACACCCACACCCGGTTGTCAAAAGACATATACAGCCTTCGAAAGTCAAACAAGATGCTGATGAATCAGGTGACTTCCGTGCTTATGCAGTCACGGAACTAGAACCAGTAGATTTAATAAGAGACGTAACTGAAGGATCTAGTATTATTGGAAGTAGTACCAGTGAATTAACAAACAATGGTAGTACTATAACAGCAACTATTGAAACGGATACAAAAGGATCCATAATAACAATAAATCCTAGTGGACTAACAATTTCAAACTTATTTACAGTGCAATATGGTAATCCAGTATATGGAATGTTTACTAAAGAAAGGACTACCATACAAGGTACAAAAACACTCACAGTATACGACAGTGGTACTGTCACAATAACAGCTGAGGACTCTGAGAGTGAAAGTAGTAGCAGTACTGTAAAATTAACCAACGATGGTAGTACTGTAACAGGAACTATTAAAACGGATCCACAAGGATCCAAAGTAACAATAAATCCAAGTGGAAAAACAATTTCTGAAACAGTCACAACGCAAAATGGTACTCCTATATCTGGATTATTTACTGAAGAAAGTACAACCATACAAGGCACAAAGACACTCGCTGTATTCGATAGTGGTACAATTACAATAACAGCTGCTGTGTCTGGGAGTAAAAGTAGTAGTGGTACTGTAAAATTAACCAACAGTGGTAGTACTATAACAGGAACCATTGAAACAGATATAAAAGGATCCATAGTAACAATAGATCCAAGTGGACAAACAATTTCTGAAACAGTCATAACGCAAAATGGTACTCCTCTATCTGGATTATTTACTGAAGAAAGTACTACAGTGCAAGGCACAAAGACACTCGCTGTATTCGATAGTGGTACAATTACAGTAACAGCTGCTGTATCTGCTAGTAAAAGTAGTAGTGGTACTGTAAAATTAACCAACAGTGGTAGTACTATTACAGGAACCATTGAAACAGATATACAAGGATCCATAGTAACAATAGATCCAAGTGGACACACAATTTCTGAAACAGTCATAACGCAAAATGGTACTCCTGTATCTGGATTATTTACTGAAGAAAGTACTACAGTGCAAGGCACAAAAACACTCGCTGTATTCGATAGTGGTACAATTACAGTAACAGCTGCTATATCTGCTAGTAAAAGTAGTAGTGGTACTGTAAAATTAACCAACAGTGGTAGTACTATAACAGGAACCATTGAAACAGATACACAAGGATCCATAGTAACAGTAGATCCAAGTGGACACACAATTTCTGAAACAGTCATAACGCAAAATGGTACTCCTGTATCTGGATTATTTACTGAAGAAAGTACTACAATACAAGGCACAAAAACACTCGCTGTATTCGATAGTGGTACAATTACAGTAACAGCTGCTATATCTGCTAGTAAAAGTAGTAGTGGTACTGTAAAATTAACCAACAGTGGTAGTACTATAACAGGAACCATTGAAACAGATACACAAGGATCCATAGTAACAGTAGATCCAAGTGGACACACAATTTCTGAAACAGTCATAACGCAAAATGGTACTCCTGTATCTGGATTATTTACTGAAGAAAGTACTACAATACAAGGCACAAAAACACTCGCTGTATTCGATAGTGGTACAATTACAGTAACAGCTGCTATATCTGCTAGTAAAAGTAGTAGTGGTACTGTAAAATTAACCAACAGTGGTAGTACTATAACAGGAACCATTGAAACAGATATACAAGGATCCATAGTAACAATAGATCCAAGTGGACAAACAATTTCTGAAACAGTCATAACGCAAAATGGTACTCCTCTATCTGGATTATTTACTGAAGAAAGTACTACAGTGCAAGGCACAAAAACACTCGCTGTATTCGATAGTGGTACAATTACAGTAACAGCTGCTGTATCTGCTAGTAAAAGTAGTAGTGGTACTGTAAAATTAACCAACAGTGGTAGTACTATAACAGGAACCATTGAAACAGATACACAAGGATCCATAGTAACAATAGATCCAAGTGGACACACAATTTCTGAAACAGTCATAACGCAAAATGGTACGCCTGTATCTGGATTATTTACTGAAGAAAGTACTACAATACAAGGCACAAAAACACTCGCTGTATTCGATAGTGGTACAATTACAGTAACAGCTGCTATATCTGCTAGTAAAAGTAGTAGTGGTACTGTAAAATTAACCAACAGTGGTAGTACTATAACAGGAACCATTGAAACAGATACACAAGGATCCATAGTAACAGTAGATCCAAGTGGACACACAATTTCTGAAACAGTCATAACGCAAAATGGTACTCCTCTATCTGGATTATTTACTGAAGAAAGTACTACCATTCAAGGTACAAAGACACTCGCTGTATTCGATAGTGGTACAATTACAGTAACAGCTGCTGTATCTGCTAGTAAAAGTAGTAGTGGTACTGTAAAATTAACCAACAGTGGTAGTACTATAACAGGAACCATTGAAACAGATACACAAGGATCCATAGTAACAGTAGATCCAAGTGGACATACAATTTCTGAAACAGTCATAACGCAAAATGGTACTCCTGTATCTGGATTATTTACTGAAGAAAGTACTACAGTACAAGGCACAAAGACACTCGCTGTATTCGATAGTGGTACTATTACAGTAACAGCTGCTGTATCTGCTAGTAAAAGTAGTAGTGGTACTGTAAAATTAACCAACAGTGGTAGTACTATAACAGGAACCATTGAAACAGATACACAAGGATCCATAGTAACAGTAGATCCAAGTGGACACACAATTTCTGAAACAGTCATAACGCAAAATGGTACTCCTGTATCTGGATTATTTACTGAAGAAAGTACTACAGTGCAAGGCACAAAGACACTCGCTGTATTCGATAGTGGTACAATTACAGTAACAGCTGCTGTATCTGCTAGTAAAAGTAGTAGTGGTACTGTAAAATTAACCAACAGTGGTAGTACTATAACAGGAACCATTGAAACAGATACACAAGGATCCATAGTAACAGTAGATCCAAGTGGACATACAATTTCTGAAACAGTCATAACGCAAAATGGTACGCCTGTATCTGGATTATTTACTGAAGAAAGTACTACAGTACAAGGCACAAAGACACTCGCTGTATTCGATAGTGGTTCAATTACAGTAACAGCTGCTGTATCTGCTAGTAAAAGTAGTAGTGGTACTGTAAAATTAACCAACAGTGGTAGTACTATAACAGGAACCATTGAAACAGATACAAAAGGATCCATAGTAACAGTAGATCCAAGTGGACATACAATTTCTGAAACAGTCATAACGCAAAATGGTACTCCTGTATCTGGATTATTTACTGAAGAAAGTACTACCATTCAAGGTACAAAAACACTCGCTGTATTCGATAGTGGTACAATTACAGTAACAGCAGCTGTATCTGCTAGTAAAAGTAGTAGTGGTACTGTAAAATTAACCAACAGTGGTAGTACTATAACAGGAACCATTGAAACAGATATACAAGGATCCATAGTAACAATAGATCCAAGTGGACACACAATTTCTGAAACAGTCATAACGCAAAATGGTACTCCTGTATCTGGATTATTTACTGAAGAAAGTACTACCATTCAAGGTACAAAAACACTCGCTGTATTCGATAGTGGTACAATTACAGTAACAGCAGCTGTATCTGCTAGTAAAAGTAGTAGTGGTACTGTAAAATTAACCAACAGTGGTAGTACTATAACAGGAACCATTGAAACAGATACACAAGGATCGATAGTAACAATAGATCCAAGTGGACACACAATTTCTGAAACAGTCATAACGCAAAATGGTACTCCTGTATCTGGATTATTTACTGAAGAAAGTACTACCATTCAAGGTACAAAAACACTCGCTGTATTCGATAGTGGTACAATTACAGTAACAGCAGCTGTATCTGCTAGTAAAAGTAGTAGTGGTACTGTAAAATTAACCAACAGTGGTAGTACTATAACAGGAACCATTGAAACAGATATACAAGGATCCATAGTAACAATAGATCCAAGTGGATACACAATTTCTGAAACAGTCATAACGCAAAATGGTACGCCTGTATCTGGATTATTTACTGAAGAAAGTACTACAATACAAGGCACAAAAACACTCGCTGTATTCGATAGTGGTACAATTACAGTAACAGCTGCTGTATCTGCTAGTAAAAGTAGTAGTGGTACTGTAAAAATAACCAACAGTGGTAGTACTATAACAGGAACCATTGAAACAGATACACAAGGATCCATAGTAACAGTAGATCCAAGTGGACATACAATTTCTGAAACAGTCATAACGCAAAATGGTACTTCTGTATCTGGATTATTTACTGAAGAAAGTACTACAGTACAAGGCACAAAAACACTCGCTGTATTCGATAGTGGTACAATTACTGTAACAGCTGCTGTATCTGCTAGTAAAAGTAGTAGTGGTACTGTAAAATTAACCAACAGTGGTAGTACTATTACAGGAACCATTGAAACAGATATACAAGGATCCATAGTAACAATAGATCCAAGTGGACACACAATTTCTGAAACAGTCATAACGCAAAATGGTACTCCTGTATCTGGATTATTTACTGAAGAAAGTACTACAGTGCAAGGCACAAAAACACTCGCTGTATTCGATAGTGGTACAATTACAGTAACAGCTGCTATATCTGCTAGTAAAAGTAGTAGTGGTACTGTAAAATTAACCAACAGTGGTAGTACTATAACAGGAACCATTGAAACAGATACACAAGGATCCATAGTAACAGTAGATCCAAGTGGACATACAATTTCTGAAACAGTCATAACGCAAAATGGTACTCCTGTATCTGGATTATTTACTGAAGAAAGTACTACCATTCAAGGTACAAAAACACTCACTGTATTCGACAGTGGTACAATCACATTAACAGCTAGTATACAACCAACATCTAGCAGTCCAGGAGGAAGCAGTACCATTCCTCCAGGCAGTGGAAGTTCTCAAAATCAGACTGGAAGTGAGCCTACTACAGGTTCTGGTAATCTTGGCAACCAAGGAAATTTTACAGGCAATGGTTTCCAACATTGCACAACAATTGTACAGTATACCAACTATCCACTTGAAAACAATTTGACGAATGCAATATCAAAAAATGGCGCCGACAAATGTCCGTATAATAAACAAATGATATTCTATCAACAAATACAAAGTGAGGTACAATCTGTGGGTTTCAATTTAATATGGAATGACAAGTTGAATTCATTCTTATTTACGGATAAATTCGGGCAACAAGCTTTAAGATACAGTCCAGAATCTGGCAAATGTATTAAACTACACATACGTAAGTATTAACAATTTTATAAATATTTATTTGAGATATCCAAAAGCAATTATCAATTTTTACATTTGTATACAAACATTACGATCACTGGGGAAGTATTAAATGTTAATATTTTTGGACATTTATGCAATTTTCAGAAATTATACTTATTGGAGTAACTTTTGAACACTGGTCAATTTCCCTAAAAATAGTTATTTGTATACTAAGTGCTGAAAGTGTTTCTTTGTCGCACCAAAAGGAGTTTCAACATATGTTGCACATACTATTTTTTCTACTCCTGCAAGATAAAAAAATAATTTAACATTTATTGGGGTGTATTCTGTAAGAAAACTGTTAATTTTAAACAGTATGTTAAAAATAAACTTGCTGTTAAAATATATTTTCTATTCTGTAACTATCAATTCTGTTAATATTTTAACACCCGTGTTAAAATTAGGTGTTAAAACTGTATATTTTAACGTCATTCAAATCGATGCCGTTAAAATTTTAACATCTGTTCATACAATAAAATTATAACAGCATTTGAATATGATGCACTTCTAATTAATGAAAATATACAACTGTTTTACGAAGTATTTTATTTAATTACGGTCACCCGTGCCGTCGTATGTCTAGTAGGAATATTTAATTAACATAATTCGACAAAGAGTGAACTTTGAATGGTATACCGCGAGCACGATTTAGATGTATCGTAAAATATAGTTCTTTATTATAATGTAGGTATTAAATGCAGTTAAAATTGCTTATTCCTGTCTTGTTCGTCAAACCAACGTAACTTAACATTTTGGATTGTCAATACTGAGGACCAAGAAGAAGAAATTTTACATACCTAATGATAACTTAATAATTTACAATTTCAATGTAATTCATTTTTAATATGGAACCTAAAAATGAGACATGATTATGCAGCAAATTTTTATTTATTTTCCAAAGCATTATATCCATTCGTTTTTCTAAAATTTCAAAATGACAGATTCGTTTTCTAAAATTTCAAAGTGACACATAAACTGACAATTGTTCACTCTTTTTATCACGTTTATTTCTTTGTGTTATGGTTACGAACTACATTACTTTAGCAAAGACGTGCCTTTTTTCTACCTTGTTGATCACTTCATTCTGGTGTTTAACAGGCATGTTAAAATTTATGATTGTAACAGCAGTGTCAAATTTTTGCGTAGAGAATACCAAAAAATGAATTTATTGTTAACAGTCATGTTAAAATATAATTTTTTTTAAAGGCATGTTAAAATTAACATATTTTTTGTGCAACCGGACGCGAAATAAGCATTTTGCAGCCGCAATACAGGCCGCGAAATTAAATTTCGCAACCGTTGTTATGGTAACGGCCGCGAAATTCATTTCGCGGACGTTGTCATGGTAGCGGCCGCGAAATTAGGTAAATAATTACTTTGACACTTGAAAATTGCAGGGTTTTGTTTATCAAATGTTAATCCCATAGCCACCGTGAAAGCTAACTTTCTATATACAATGAAACTGTTTAAAATTAATAAAATTTGTAATTACATATTTTTTACCGTTGCACAAAAAATATTGTGTACACCTTGTCCGCGAAATCCTTTAGCGCCCTCGAGATAGTCTTGCCTCGGCCGCAAGCGGCCTCGGCGACAATTTTTCTCTCGGTACGCTAAAGAGTGATTTCGCGGCCTTGATATACAAATAACTATTTTACAGAATACACCCCATTATCATTTTTTGTATTTGTGATGCGTATCTATGGCAACAAACATTGTATACAACATTGTTAGATTATCGAAGCGAGCTGCAAAAATTGCAGCACTACTGCTGGAAAAAGTCGCTTGAAATACAAATCAGAAAATTGTTATTTCAGAGCAAGAGTAGAAAAATATATTCATACAGCAAAACAAAATTTGATAAAAAGTTAGTTTTCGTGATTATATTAAAATTTTAGGCTCCTTGGGGGAGTATTAAAAATAATTATTTTTGGATTTTTTTGCAATATTAAGAATTTTTACTAGAGGGAGCAACATTTGCACACTGGAACATTCTTCTAAAAAAATATATATCTAAATGCATAATTCATTTTGCTTATTGCTTGAGATGCAGAATTTCAGTATCATGGTCAACACGCTGTATTTCGAAATATGTAATTAATGTGTAATCTATTTTAGCATCACAACATTGCGACGCAATACTACCAACAATACATGACGATGAGTACATAGTAGTAGTGGACAAAATAATTGCCAGTATTAAAACAAAGTTTGACAAAGATGAAACCATAATAAAGTTTACGAAATTGTGGATTTCATTTGAAAACGCAATAGGTTTCAGTGGAGTAAGCACAGATCCTCAAGGAAGAATATGGCTATGTAAATAAAGTTTTTTTTATTATATAAGCTGAAGTATGATCCCTCTTGTTTTAAAAAACTAATAATTAAAAAAATCTGGTGTGGCCAACACAATACCTACCGCCGTTTACAGTCCGAGTCACAAAAAATATTAAGTTAATCCTTATTTTTGGATTAGCGAATTTTACTCTAATTTTGGCAGTTTATTTCTTAAAATATAGTCTAATCTAGACCAAGTAACTACCTTTTTTTAAACCCCTCAACAGGATGAAATCCCAATTACACAGTAGGTTCACATTCACACACATCCATGCCTTATTGGGATTCGAACCCAGAACCCCGAGCGCACTCATGACTTATGAGGCGTTGCTCTAAACATTAAGATTAAATTTTAAATATCGGGAATCGTCAATTTTTATTAATCTAAATACATACCTACATATTTACTTATGCTGGAAACTGTATTGAATTCCTTTTCTATTGTTCCATTTACTTTTTCTTTTTAAAACTGATATTATTTCGGAATGACTAGTTCCTTGACAGTGACATTTATCTGTTAGTTACGTACATTTGAATAACTGCGGTTTCTTTTTTTGAAGCGTAGGCTCTAGGATTTAAATTATAGATAATTTTATAAATTTATTCATAAAATATATAGAAAAAGTATTAATGCAAATCTTTAAAAAATTTAATAATCTTTAATTTTTATAATAATATTAATCTCGAAAAAATAACATTTAATAGTATATTTTGTTATTAGGAGTAGAAAGCGGTCTTTTTGTGTTGAACCCAGCTATTGCGGCCGAGGCGCCAGCCGAGGCCTGGCAAGCTGGGTAAAACACAAAAAAGGCGTTCTACTCCGAATGACATATACTATTTTTTCTTCAAGCGTTTCAAATAATTTTTTGACTTTTTTTGGAATTTTTCAATTTTAAAATTTGCAATTTTAGTCAAATCTGACTGTGTACACTACAAAACACAAACGATTCAACTGTCAAATAACAATTTTCATTATGATCTGTGTTGCTGTGGCTACTGCCGCCGCCAGCGGTGAACTAAGAAACTAACATTTTTTTACTAGTACAACAATAACAACATTTTTGTACTAGTAAGACAATGAATATCTTCTACAGCGTGTGTACAGTAGCATAATATGCATATTATAATACGCTTGAAGAAAAAGGTATTTTTCGAAGAAAAACTATTTTGAGCTTCCAGTAAAGTGCCATTTCCGGTTATCCGATTTTCACCAAAATCTAATGGGCTCTTTCTATTACAGAAAAATTTGAAATACAAGGTTTCAAAATTTTCTGAATAATAGTATTTGAATTAGAGTGAAGGATCCACACATACACACAGACATCATCGTGAATATGTTAAAATTGGATTCTAGGAACCTTAAAACGTGGTCATTTACCAAAATCTCGATATGCGAGTTTTAGCACGATCCCTACACCTCCCTTATTCGATAGTAGCGGGTGGTAAAAAGGTGACGAATCCTGGGCATGGTTGAATATGTTCTGGTTCATTTTGAACAATTGGTTTTCAAGAGAAAACAACTTAATACAGTAAAATGTAATGGTACGGTAAAATGTACCTATACAAGGATTGCATTTAAGGCAGCAGTTCTAAGCAATTTCCATTTAAATAGTAATAGTCTGCAACAATTCCAAAGAAAATAACTACGTTGTGATAAAAGTAAATGTAAAATGTTCACATTACGATATATTGGAAATTGGAATTCTTTTTGAAATCATCATCGAAAAACTATAAATTTTTATGTAACTATAAATATAAATCGAAAAGATATACCTGTATAATCTAAGTAAAATTTATAAAATTAACTTATATTTCTGTAATTGTAGCTGTTCGGTACAAAAAGAATAATGAAGAATATGAACATCTCTATACGATTAATGGTGGAAAAGCTACTATAAAAGAAAAAGACATACGTAGAAACATGGGAATGGCATGGAATGTGAATAAAGATCGTTTCTACGTTGCTGATGGTGACCAGAAACTTATCTACTCATATTTGTACAATTCAACAACTGGACACATAGGTAATTCACGCGGAAAATTATAAAAGATCAAGTCAGCTGCGTCTTTAATTGTCATGTGCCCGACAGGGGGAAACAAAGTGACGTTGAAGTTTATGATTGGCTACGATCCGATTTCATAGCCTTCTCATTTTTGTTTAAAACTGAAAGCTAATTACGTTCCGTAATGAAGAGTATGGTTTTTGTTGTAAATATAAAATATTATTTGTTGGATTTTGTCACTACATTTTATAGTAATTTACATTGCAAGACCGTTACTCAGAACTAAGAACTTCACGGGCGTTCACGGTACTTAATGAGCGAGCGAAGCGAGCTTGTTATCCGTGCAAGCACGTAAATTTTGGGTGACGGCAAATAATTTGAAAAAAAATATTGGAACTTACAACACAATACATTAAACTATTTGATCGAAATAGTCTTTGGAAACATATGGCGAAGCGAAATAATGACTAAATAAATCTGTATACATGTTGTTATGGCTTTAAGAGCCGTATTTTTTCTTTTACGGACGGAGCCTGTAAAAACTTTCTTTACCACTAGACACAGAGCTCTGTAATAAGACGATTACGATTCAGTATAACGTAAATTAAATAAATGATTTTAAAATATTAACAAAGAAAAATTAATATTGTGCACGCTGCTGAACACTTCCTTTGAGGCGTGGTTAGTAAAACCGAGTAATGACATAGCTGACTTGTTCTCAACGTGTATGCTCTCTAACACCTATTTTCTGAGTATTTAATATGTTGAATTTACTGTTACTTATTGAAACATAATCCTAGGATTTTATTTTGTTTAAAATTAATATTTATTTCAGATAATCGTACTGTATTAGTCGACTTCAAAACAAAACAGGAATACAAAGGTGTACCGCACAGTTTGGCTGTAGATCAAAAAAATTTCATGTGGGTAGCATTCTTTGGAAATACAGAGGTACTTAATTTATTTTATATTTCTCACTCTTACTTAAAAAGTAACAATTTATTTATTGAAATTTCGAAAATAAAGTAGCACTTTAATGATGAGGATGGATTTGATTTGTTTAACAACATTAAAAGGTAGCAGATTCACTGCCTGAAATGACTATTATTATATTTCCAAAAAGTTATGACACTTTTACAAGTTTTTTATGTTGTTTCTGTTTTTCACAGATTATAAAAATTAACCTCAGGGCAGGAATTTTAAGAAAAATGATTTCATTACCTCAGCCATATACAGGGTCTATAGCTTTTGGAGAGAAGAAAATGAACAGATTGGTTGTTACGACAGGTTTTAATCGTAAACCATTAAAATATCCATGGCTCTATGCTGTTGGCAACACTGGAGTAGTAGGTAAGTATAGTAAAATTCATGCAAGAAGAAGATTCTTTTCAGTAATCGAAATGTTTTCACAATAAAAATTTTATTCAGCTAAAATTGTAAACCAAGCAGAAGCCAGCGACTTGAACCGAAAAATTTTGGGGTTCGGTTAACGGTTATTACAATAATAAAATTCGGTTTCGGTTTTCGGTAACGGTTTTTTGAAAATATTATATCGGTTTTCGAGGGGTTAAATAAACAAATAAATTTCGTTGTCGTTACGGTTTCGGTTTTTTTTTCGGTTTCGGTTAAAATGAAAAATTAATTTAGTTTTTAATTTACATAAAATACATTTTGTACCTACTATTTCGTAATGTAATAACATTTTTATTCCTCGTTTTACGAACAACTAGTACTAGTAGATATATTCGGCTTGCGCGGAATTCTAAATTCGAAAAGAATTTGTAAGGAATTTTAAGTAAATTAATAAAAATCAACAAGAAGTGACTGAAGCTCCGTTATTTTTCCCATTATTAATACTTTCTACAGTCGAATCATTCTTATGGGTGTATTCTGAAGACATTCCGTTACTTATAAACGGACCGTTAAAATTAAGATATCCGTTAACTAGATTTTGCTATTCTATAGACAGTATCCGTTAATAATATAAACGGAGATCCGTTTATGTTATCCGTTTATAAATAAAATTTAAACGGAGAATGATTCATAGCCGTTAATTGTAAACGGACGACATTTAATACATAAATATTTAGAAATTTCTAAATTGTAAGCAGACAATGATGTTATCACCTTTACTGTTTGCTCCGATTCTTGGATTCATAACATGTAATTGAAAGGAAAGTACAAATAAATAATTTTTATAACAAAATTATACTCGTACATAATTCATAAAAAATCGGTTCGATGAAAGTTTTTAACAATACAAAAATTATCCATTTCTCGTTCTCAAAATAATTAAAAATGCTTTCTCTAAAGAAACGAGCAGATATTTTACTCTACATTGCAAATCTTGTACTTTACCTAATGTTTTAAAAATATTCGAGTATTTTCAGGACTGCATTTAATCTTCAAGGGTTCAAGACACAAATGTTCTATTGATGCCTTTATTTTTAATTATTGATTACAACAAAGAATATTTTTATTGCAACAAAGAATATTTTGATTACAACAGTGGATATTTGGATAATATTCGAAGAATACTGATTAGATGAATGAATCTAATGAAGAAAATTAATTTTTGCGAAGAATTAAAAATCAAGCTTATAATGTGTGTTTTATAATTTGTGTAGTTTTTAAAGTGCTTGCGCCTATATTTTATTGTGGCCCCGCGTATGTTCATTTTCTCGATACTGTCAATTAGCTTGGAGGTGTCTATAATTTCAAGATAAATGTTGGGGTTGGGCGTTTGGGATCTTCTTCATTATTACTTTAGCTGCGCTTAATAAGTAACGAATTATGATTTTATAGATTTTTTTTGTTTTATGCCCATTTTTTCCAAATTTACAATAATATACAATAATATCAAAAGGTTATGAAACTGACAATTTTGACATTTATTACAACAAAGTATTTACCTACCAACATTCCAAAGATTATTTTGAAGAATATATTCATTATTGTGATTATTTATTGATATAAATTTATTACTAAATAATATCTCTAAATTTATGTATCACAAATATCTGTTTAGATCTTAATATATTTTGTTATTATCAAAATATAAATATGTTGACATTTACAATTTGACAACACTGCCCTACAGTAAGAAACGGATCCGTTTATTATATTAATTTTAACGGATCCGTTCAAATGTCATATTGTGAATAGAATTTTTAGCGGAATCCGTTAATAAGAAATATTTTAACGGAATCCGTTTACGTAATATATTTTAACGGATTGTGTTTAGAATACACCCATTAACCATTTAAATTAATAAAGTTAGGTACTTTATTTTAAGGTGTGATCTAAAAATCGGTTCAAAATGTAACTATAACATTAAAGTTCTTAAGTTTTAAGTTTAAGTTTAATTTTATGTTTTAATAATAATTCTATTTTAATAGTAATATATGTGAACTAAAAGTGTGATTGATTGAAAAACGTCTTAACAAATAAGTATTTTTTTTATTATAATTGCAAAAAATAAATGAAAAATGGAGGTAAATGCCTTCAATATTTTTAAAATAAAAAACTACTTTTTAGGAATTCGAAGGCAAGCAGAGTATATCTACGAAAAAGAGGTGGGGTAATAAAAAATACCTATGTTTAAATTTACGGTACGGTACTAATACCGAAATTATTTCGGTTCGGTTATGTTTTCGGCTACAGAATAAAATTATTTTTCGTATCATTTTTCGGTTTCCATATTTGAAAAAATAAAATTTCTTATTATACAAATCACATATCTATTATTATAACACAAACATACGTCTGTTCGTTGTAGTTACTATGCACGGTACATTACCCCAATTTTTAACACGATCCCTATACCTCCCTTACCAAAGGTAGCGGGAGGTAAAAAATGTAACTATATTTCAATTTCCTTTCTAGGCATCAACCCTGCAAAAAATATTGACCCCTCCAAAATATTCGGCGACACCCCTATAAAAGTCGACAACACAGATTCCGACCCCGCTTCAAACATGGATCCCACCTCCCTGCCTTTCATGCAGTGTCAAATTCCTTCGAATGGCACTAATAATGGTACCGGACCGGGAAGTAACGAACCATCCACTGGTCCAGGCAGTTCTCAAAATGAGACTGGTAACCTTGGCAACCAAGGATATTTTACAAGCCCTGGTTTCGACGACTGCACAACAATTGTACAGTATACCAACTATCCACTTGAAAACAATTTGACAAATGCAGTTTCAACAAATGGCGCCGATAAATGTCCGTATAATTTACAAATGATATTCTATCAACAAATACATAGTGAGGTACAATCTGTGGGTTTCAATTTATTATGGAATGACAAGTTGAATTCATTCTTATTTACGGATAAATTCGGGCAACAAGCTTTAAGATACAGTCCAGAATCTGGAAAATATATTAAACTAGACATACGTAAGTACTAAAAATTAGGTCCTATGTTCGGTGTCACAGTCAACACCCTGTATATGGAAATATGTAATTAATGTGTAATTATTGAGCTATCCAAAAGCAAGAATCAGTTTTTACATTTGTATACAAACATCAGAGATCACTGGAGCAATATTATAATTAAATATATTTGGACATTTTTGTAATTTTCAGAAATTGTATTTATTGCAGCAACTTTTAAACACTGGTCAATTTCTCTAAAAATATAATTATTTTGTATTTCTAACAAAACAAAACTAGAAAAAAAGTTAATTTTCATAATTATTTTAATATTAAAGGTACCTTGGGCCAATATTAAAAATAAACATTTTGAATTTTTTTGTAATATTAGGAATTTGTACTAAATGGAGTATCTTTTGCACACTGGTCCATTGTTCTATAACAGCGTCCACACTCTGTATATCGAAATATGTAATTAATGTGTAACCTATTTTAGCGTCACAACATTGCGACGCAATACTACCAACAATACATGACGATGAGTACATAGTAGTAGTGGATCAAATAATTGCCAGTATTAAAACAAAGTTCAACAAAGATGAAACTATAACAAAGTATACGAATTTGCGGGTTTCATTTGAAAATGCAATAGGTTTCAGTGGAGTAAGCACAGATCCTCAAGGAAGAATATGGCTATGTAAATATATTCTTTTTATTATATAAGCTGAAGTATTATTGCGCCCCTCTGTTTTTCAAAAACTAACAATTAAAAAATCTGATGTGGACACCACACGACTTCCTTGTACGCAAGACCAGTATGAAGATGAAGTATAGACCTAATTATAAAATTGCACGTGTTTGATGTAATTTGACATTAACATCTATTTTTTGTTATTTTTTGTCCTAATCCATAGCAAGCTTCATTACAAAAACCAAAAAGTATATAAGTTTTAAATTTACATATCTCGCTTATACAAAGGGCTAATTTAATAATACTTGATGTGCTAGACGCAGAATTTAATTCTCTAAAACTCTTATTTGAAGTATTTATTTCTAAAATCAAAATGAAACCATTTTATTCAAGAAAAACTGTTAGCAACTTCAGGTAATATATCACTTCCTGTTAGCCTGTTTTAACCAAAATCCACTGTTATTCCAATTGATATAAAAGTCTTATATACCAAATTTGAAAAGTTGGGAAGTACACAACTAGATATTATAGTCCTAAATACAAAATTTCAACTTTTTACGGCTTACCGTTTTTGAGTTATGCGAGATACGTACGTACGTACAGACGTCACGACGAAATTAGTCAGAATGGATTCAGGGATGGTCGAAATTGAAATTTCCGTTGAAATCTGAAAACCGAAATTTTTCGCGATTACAATACTTCCTTTACTTTGTACAAGGAAGTAAAAATGGCACGCAAGTAGCCCATTGATTGAAGAATTTCCTCAGAAATTGCCGGCAAGGGTCCAAGCTTGACATTTCAAAAAAATTGACAACCAAATAGTTAGCAAAGCAACGCGTCGCTAATTGTTTTGTGGCATGGCTGGGAATATATCACTTCCGGTTAGGTGCACAACATAGGCGAAGTTAGACTTTAAAATTAGGGGGTGCTAAAGTCCCTTACCTTAAAATGAAAAAAAGTTGGTTTACAAAATAAAAAAAAAGTTATTTGATTAATTTATAAACAAAAACATAAAATATTATTTAACGTAACAAAATAGTTATGATATAAGTATTAAAAGTGACATTTTATTTTGTGAAAAGGAAGTTTGGAACACGACGCGAAGCTAATTTTCTATTTCTAATTAGAAGAATAAATTCTTGCAAAATATCTTAAGTATTATTTATTATTATTATTATTATTATTATTATTTTTATCTACCTACTAATAAATTAGTAAAGCTTTTTTGTGTCATAGTAGTGCTCAGCCAGTTTTTAATTCTCCACATAACAGATAATAATCTTTCACAAGTTTAGAAACTTGTGAAAGATTATTCTCTGTTATGTGGAGAATTAAAAACTGGCTAAGCTCTACTATGACACAAAAAAGCTTTACTAATTTGATTCTTTACTGATCATTATGTTCTTTAGAATAGTATAGCTTTCAAAATATCTTTATTTACTGCAAAAGTGGTATAATGATCTACTTATATCTACGGCTATTGCTTGTTCTTGGCTCTCAGGTGAAAATCGGAGTTTTAGGTTATTGGTAGTCAAGTAAATATTAATTCGGAAAGAATCATTATCAAGAATTATCAGCACGAGTATGTAAGTCAGTATCATGTGAACTAGATCCAATTGTTGAGTCGATTTTTTATTTTTCTAGTTTTAATAGGTTCTATTTCAATATTGTTATTATTGAAGGAATTTCCATATGTCTCCATGAGTACAAAAAGTCATAGTCAATTAGCTTTTCTTGTAATATTTTTTTTATTACATCATTAATGATGGTTAAATTCCCTTCTTTACTTAAAGGTTCTTCTTTAATATGTTGATAATATTTAATATAACAGTCAAAATAAAGAGATGTGTCTAAAATGAAATTATTAAAATTTATAGAAATTTTGGGGGTGCTAATTTAAAATCTGGGGGTGCTAAGCACCCCCTAGTACCCCCCTAACTACGCCTATGGTGCACAACTAGATGTTATAGAAGTCATAAATACAAAATTTCAACTTTCTACGGCTTACCGTTTTTGAGTTATGCGAGATGCGTACGTACGACGAAATTAGTCAGAATGGATTCAGGGATGGTCAAAATGGATATTTCCGTTGAAATCTCAAAACCGAAATTTTTCGCGATTACAATACTTCCTTTACTTCGTACAAGGAAGTAAAACGGTGACAAATCCTGGGCATGAAAACATTATAAATGGGTTTACTACACCATAGTCAAATTTTAACTCTTTTGAAATGTAAAATGTTCACATTATGATATATTAAAAATTGGAAATTTGAAATCATCATTGAAAAACTATAAATTTTTATGTTACGACAAATATAAATCGAATATATATATATATATATATATATATATATATATATATATATATATATATATATATATATATATATATATAATGTAAGTAAAATTTATAAAATTATCTAATGTTTCTGTAACTGTAGCTGTTCGGTACAAAAAGAATAATGAAGAATATGAATATCTCTATATGATTAATGGTGGAAAAGCTACTATAAAAGAAAAAGACATACGTAGAAACATGGGAATGGCATGGAATGTGAATAAAGATCGTTTCTACGTTTCTGATGGTGACCAGAGAGTAATCTACTCGTATGTGTACAATTCAACAACTGGAGACATAGGTAATTCAAAAGAGAATAATTTAGATTAGCATCAAAATCATTTTTGAGTAGAGTGCGTACACGAAAAGAACTAACCAACTGTGTGCAGCAGGGGGATAGAAAATGACGTTGACGTTTACCATTGGCTTGTCAATTTTGTTATAAATGAAGCGTATGTCATTGGTTTTAAATTTAAAATATTATTTGTAGGAATTTTTCATTGTATTAATGGCGATTCAATGAAAAATCCATTTATTAATTAATAATTATGATTTTAATTATGAAAAATATTTGTAAAGAAATAGTTATTTGTATATCAAGATCGCGAAATCACTCTTTAGCGTACCGAGAGAAAAATTATCGCCGAGGCCCCTTGCGGCCGAGGCAAGACAATCTCGAAGGCGCTAAAGGATTTCGCGGACAAGGTATACACAATATATTTTTGTGCAATCGTAAAAAATATGTAATTACAAATTTAATTAATATTAAACAGTTTCATTGTAAATAGAAAGTTAGCTTTCAAGGGGGCTATGGGATTGACATTTGATAAACAAAACCATGTAAATCTCAAGTATCGAGGTGATTGTTAACCTAATTTCGCGCCCGCTACCATGACAATGGCCGCGAAATGAATTTCGCGGCCGTTACCATAACAACGGTCGCGAAATCCAATTTCGCGGCCTGTATTGCGGCTGCAAAATGCTTATTTCGCGTCCGGTTGCACAAAAAATAAATATTGTGCACACTGCTGAACACTTCCATGTACGCTTTGTCAGTAGAACCGAGTTTATGACATAGCCGGCTTGTTCTCAACGTGTATGCTCTCTAACACCTATTTTCTGAGTATTTATGTTGAATTTACTGTTACTTTTTGAAACATCATCCTAGGATTTTATTTTGTTTAAAATTAATATTTATTTCAGATAATCGTACTGTATTAGTCGACTTCAAAACAAAACAGGAATACAAAGGTGTACCGCACAGTTTGGCTGTAGATCAAAAAAATTTCATGTGGGTAGCATTCTTTGGAAATACAGAGGTACTTAATTTATTTTATTTTTCTCACTCTTACTTATAAAGCAACACTTTATTTATTGAAATTTCGTAAATAAGTAGCACTTTAATGATGAGGATGGATTTTATTTGTTTAACCACACTAAAAAGTAGCAGATTCACTGCCTGAAATGACTATTATTATATTTTCAAAAAGTTATGATATTTTTACAAGTCTTTTATTCTGTTTCTGTTTTTCACAGATTATAAAAATTAACCTCAGGGCAGGAATTTTAAGAAAAATGATTTCATTGCCTCAACCATATACAGGGTCTATAGCTTTTGGAGAGAAGAAAATGAACAGATTGCTGGTTACGACAGGTTTTAATCGTAAACCATTAAAATACCCATGGCTCTATGCTGTTGGCAACACTGGAGTTGTAGGTAAGTATAATAAAATTTTCCCAAGAAGAAGATTCGTTTCAGTAATTGAAATATACTCACAATAAAATTTTAACCCAGCTAAAATTGTATACTAAGCAGAAGCATTTACATATAGCTATGTACAGTGGCGGATTTAGAAAATTATAATAGGGGGGGCACTAAATTCAGAAAAACAAATTTTAAATATATAGGGTGAGCCCCCCCCCCACCTCGTTAACTTTTGTATTGTATTGTAAAAAATTGTTCATATAAAAGTTTTATTATATTTAATATACTATTTGATGGCAGATGTAAATTTTTTTATAAAGTCAAAACTTTTATTTTTTTAATAGCAACCTATAATTATTTTACTTAAATACAAACCCACATTTTTTGTCTTTTTAATGATCTATTTGGGGTCCTGCACCATAACAAAAAATAATAAAATGTACACTTGATATTTAAAGTATTACTCAATAAATAGGGATTAAAATAAAGAAAACATTAGTGCTACCTTTCTCTCACTGCCTACTATAGAACTTGTGCGAGAGAAAGATATAGCAATAGGTGTCGCCGTGACGTCATGTTGACTTTAAATATCAAATTCAGTTAAACCAAAAACAATTCAGACTTTTTAATACTACGTATTGCTTCAAAATTAAAAGAACTTTTATTTAAAATAATTAAAAAAATCAGAGTGCAGGACCCCAAACAATTAAATGAGTTTGAGAAATAATGTTTATTTAAATATTCTAAGTAGCCATGTGAAAATAAATAAAATGCAACAATGTTATACAAAGCAAGTTAAAACATCAAATTAGGTAATAAGAACAACTTAAGGCAAAAAATGGCGGTTTATATTTTAGTCGAATAATTATTATTTGCTATTTAAAAAATAAAAGTTGATACTCGTATCTTTTAAATGTGACTTTATAAAAAATTTCTACATCTGCCATCAAATAGTATAATTAAAATAATAAAACTTTTATATGAATTATTTGTTCTATTATAATAAAAAAAGTTAGGGGGGGCATCTCCAAAATAATAAACAATTTGAAAAATAAATAGAAAATCTGTGTTTTTATTAGTATGTTTATTCTTTTATTTATTTATATGTGTAATACGTGAATAATATGTAATAATTAAATTTTTTAAAATAACAGGGGGGGCACGTGCCCGAGTGCCCCCCCTCTAAATCTGCCACTGGCTATGTACAACTGAAATTTTGATCTGGAGCATTTGGGGATCGGATTGTACGTTGGCTTGAACCTTGCAAGGCGCAAGTTTTCACTTCAAATCTGGAGTGAAATCGCCTGCGCATTGTGATAGTCATTTTTTCCCACAGCATTAACTCTGTCTTTCAACAACATTCTTACTAACGTTTTGTAGAATATAGCGTCCACTTGGTGAAATTTTAGCAATAGGTAGTCGGATATTGGACCAGGAATTAACAAAACGAAAACAATTTCTTTGAAGACATCACAACCGCACATGGTCCAAATGCAACTCGTTGCCTGAAGAACTGGGACAAGTCTTCAAAATCCCTTGCAGCAGCAAAAAACCGGAAGCTCTTGAAAATGATTAAAATCTTAATCGAAACGTTGAGGAATTGAGAAATTGTTTTCGTTTTATTAATTCCTGGTCCAATATCCGACTACCTATTGCTAAAAATTCTTACTAACCTGACACCATACAACAAATATTCCGCTCTTAACATATTAGTGACCGATTTTCGGTAGCAAAATAACGCAACCGGACCACAGTAATACTTACGAAACAATCATCCTTCGCCACACATTCCTGTCTAAGCACACTTGAATTTGGCTATTTTATTTATTTCCGTGGAGTTACATTTCAGATTGATTGATAACAATTTAGTTTACATAAGTACAATATGTTTAGTATTTTATAATCTAACAAATAAAGATTGATTGTTAATGAAATAAATTTATAAGCAGCACAATTTTCACTTCACAAGCAAATTAGGCAAGTGATTATGAATTTACTTTTAGTAAAAGTAAAAGATTAGTTCTTGGCAATTAGTTTTTGTTATTAGAGACGTAATTACACCAAAATGTTTTTAAAAAAATGTAACTATATTTCTATTTTCTTTCTAGGCATCAACCCTGCAAAAAATATTGATCCCTCCAAAATATTCAGCGACACCCCTATAAAAGTTGCCAACACAGATTCCGATCCCGCATCTAGCACGAACCCCACCACCCAACCATTCATTCAGTGTCAAATCCCTTCGAATGGCACTAATAATGGTTCAGCAGGCCAGCAAGGAAATGGTACCGCTCCGGGAAGTAACGAACCATCCACTGGTCCAGGCAGTTCTCAAAATCAGACCGGAAGTGAGCCTACTACAGGTTCTGGTAATCTAGGCAACGAAGGAAATTTTACAGGCAATGGTTTCGACCATTGCACAACAATTGCACAGACCACCAGCTTTCCATCTGAAAACAATTTGACGAATGCAGTTTCAACAAATGGCGCCGATAAATGTCCGTATAATTTACAAATGATATTCTATCAACAAATACAAAGTGAGGTACAATCTGTGGGTTGCAATTTAATATGGAATGACAACTTGAATTCATTCTTATTTACGGATAAATTCGGGCAACAAGCTTTAAGATACAGTCCAGAATCTGGAAAATATGTTAAATTGCACATACGTAAGTACTAATAATTAGGTCGTTTACAATTCAAAAAAAATTATTGAGCTATCCAAAAGCAAGAACCAGTTTTTACATTTGTATACAAATATCAGAGATCACTGGAGCAATATTATAATTACATATATTTGGACATTTTTGTAATTTTCAGAAATTGTATTTATTGCAGCAACTTTTAAACACTGGTCAATTTTCCTAAATATATAATTATTTTGTATTTCTAACAAAACAAAACTAGAAAAAAAGTTAATTTTCATAATTATTTTAATACTTGGGCCAATATTAAAAATAAACATTTTGAATTTTTTTGTAATATTAGGAATTTGTACTAAATGGAGTAACTTTTGCACACTGGTCCATTGTTCTATAACAGCGTCCACACTCTGTATATCGAAATATGTAATTAATGTGTAATCTATTTTAGCATCACAACATTGCGACGCAATACTACCAACAATACATGACGATGAGTACATAGTAGTAGTGGACAAAATAATTGCCAGTATTAAAACAAAGTTTGACAAAGATGAAACCATAACAAAGTATATGAATTTGCGGGTTTCATTTGAAAATGCAATAGGTTTCAGTGGAGTAAGCACAGATCCTCAAGGAAGAATATGGCTATGTAAATAAAGTTTTCTTATTTTTTATTAATGTATAAGCTGAAGTATGATCGAGCCTGCACCCTTCTCCACCCCCCCCCCCCCGTTTTTGTGGTTACTATACCATAGTCAAATTTTAACTCTTTTGAAATGTAAAATGTTCATACTATGATATATTGAAAATTGGAAAATGAAATCATCGTTTGAGATCATCTTTGAAAAACTATAAATTTTTATGTTACGATAAATATAAATCGATAAGATATACCTGTATAATGTAAGTAAAATTTATAAAATTAACTAATATTTCTGTATTTGTAGCTGTTCGGTACAAAAAGAATAATGAAGAACACGAATATCTCTATATGATTAATGGTGGAAAAGCTACTATAAAAGAAAAAGACATAGGTAGAAACAGGGGAATGGCATGGAATGTGAATAAGAATCGTTTCTACGTTTCTGATGGTGACCAGAGAGTTATCTACTCGTATGTGTACAATTCAACAACTGGAGACATAGGTAATTCAAAAGAGAAAAAATTAGATTAGCATCAAAATAATTTTTGAGTAGCGTGCGTACACGAAAAGAACTATCCAAATTAATATTGTGGACGCTGCTGAACCCTTCCTTTGAGGCGTGGTCAGTAGAACCGAGTAATGACATAGCCGACTTGTTCTCAACGTGTATGATCTTTAACACCTATTTTCCGAGTATTTATGTTGAATTTACTGTTACTTTTTGAAACATCATCCTAGGATTTTATTTTGTTTAAAATTAATATTTATTTCAGATAATCGTACTGTATTAGTCGACTTCAAAACAAATGAGGAATACAAAGGTATACCACACAGTTTGGCTGTAGATCAAAAAAATTTCATGTGGGTAGCATTCTTTGGAAATACTGAGGTACTTAATTTATTTTATTTTTCTCACTCTTCCTTATAAAGTAACACTTTATTTATTGAAATTTCGTAAATAAGTAGCACTTTAATGATGAGGATGAACTTTATCTGTTTAACCACGCTAAAAAGTAGCAGATTCACTCCCTGAGTAATAACTTTCAATGTCGCCTACAGCGGCAGAGAAGGTAAAACTTTGATGCCTGAGATCTGTAAATAAAATCATACTTTTATTTCTAATTGGCGTGGCAAAAATAGAAAGTATATTATTTTATAAGGAGTTAAAGTTATTTGACCCTAATATTGAAATAGAAAACTTTTCATATGTGAGAAATTTTTTACGAACATTCGTCAATGGGACACTTGATTTATGACCATAATTTTCTAAACTAATATTAGAATTAAAATAAAAAGTATATGTTTTTCACAGATTATAAAAATTAACCTCAGGGCAGGAATTTTAAGAAAAATGATATCATTGCCTCAACCATATACAGGGTCTATAGCTTTTGGAGAGAAGAAAATGAACAGATTGCTTGTTACGACAGGTTTTAATCGTAAACCTTTAAAATACCCATGGCTCTATGCTGTTGGCAACACTGGAGTAGTAGGTAAGTATTGTAAAATTCACCCAAGAAGAAGAAGATTCTTTTCACTAATTGAAATATACTAATAATAAAATTTAAACCCAGCTAAAATTGTAAACTAAGCAGAAGCATTTACATTTAGCTATTTACAACCGAAATTTTGACCTGGAGCACTTCGAGATCGGATTATACCTACGTTGGCTTAAACCTTGCAGAGTCGAACCTTTCACTTCAAATTTGGAGTGGAATAGCAATAATAGCATACGCATTTTGATAATCATATTTCCCAATAAAAGCGTTGCAAACACTGCTTTGAATTTGGCTATTTTATTTATTTTCTTGGAGTTGCATTTGAGATTGTTTAATAACAGTTTAGTTTAATAAGTGTAACATGTTTAGTATTTTATAATGTTGCTCATAGACGTTTCACATTAAAAACTAAAGATTGCTTGTTAATGGCATAAATATCAGCTCTATGCTCTGTTCCATTTAAGCCATTCAGTAGATGGCACTGCCAACAGCGCAAATCTGAAGTAGCCGAAATTACATTGGATAAACTTGTCTCTTGTCTCCAATTTCAGCCAATCAGAGATGTCAAAACTATTCCCTATGCTCCGCAATACTGAATGGCTTAAATGGAACAAGGTATAGAGGCCTAGTTGGCCCATGGCTTCATAACACACATTCTTCTCCATTCCTTCATGTTTGTTGTTTTTTGTTTCCAGTTATATCTTGTAAGTCCGTTTCGACTGCCTACAACCGGCCCGATCTTGGCCTTCCCCACTTTTTTCTGCCTTCTATTCCTGCCTTTAATACTGGTTTGGTTATTCTGTCGTCTGTCATCCTATTTACGTGACATAGTTATCGGAGTCTCTGTGCTCCAATATAATTCTTGAAGTTCGTTGTTTGTTCGTTCGTCTTTTCCATTGACTTCCTACTTTCCGGCCTCCATATATTCTTCTTGGAAACTTCCTTTCCCAAATTTGCAAGGCTTCCATCTCCTTTCGGTATATCTTCCATAATTCTTCTCCATATGTCACTGAGAGTTTTATCGCTGTTGTGTATATTTTTATTTTCGTCTTCCTTGTTTCGAAAAACGTGATTTAAAGCCCCTGCGAATTTTGATCCCTTCGATATTCGATCTTGTATTTCCACTGTTTCTTTTCCGTCACTCGTTATTGCTACTCCCAAGAAATTATATTTTTTAACTTTCTCTAGATGACATCCTGTTCTGTCTCGAGCTTTTTCCTTTAGAGTATTTATTTATCTTTCCCTTTACTTCTTCTTGTTACCATATACTTAGTTTTTTTTATCGTTAATTAGTGGGCCTATGTCTTTTGGTGTATATTCTAAATTTTGCCTCTATTAAGTTATTTTCTTAGACCTAAATTGATTGTAAATGTATTCTAAGTTAAAAATTAGTTCTTTGACAATTAGTTTTTAGTTATTAGTGACGTTACATCAAGATGTTTTTAGAAAAATTTAACTATATTTCTTCTCTTTCTAGGCATCAACCCTGCAAAAGATATTGACCCCTCCAAAATATTCGGCGACGCCCCTATAAAAGTCGCCAACACTGATTCCGACTCCTCATCTAACATGGACCCCACCACCGTGCCTTTCCTTCAGTGTCAAATCCCTTCGAATGGCACTAATAATGGTTCAGGAGGCCAGCAAGGAAATGGTACCGCTCCGGGAAGTAACGAACCGCCCACTGGTCCAGGCAGTTCTCAAAATCAGACCGGAAGTGAGCCTACTACAGGTTCTGGTAATCTAGGCAACGAAGGAAATTTTACAGGCAATGGTTTCGACCATTGCACAACAATTGTACAGAACACCAGTTTTCCATCTGAAAACAATTTGACGAATGCAGTTTCAACAAATGGCGCCGATAAATGTCCGTATAATTTACAAATGATATTCTATCAACAAATACAAAGTGAGGTACAATCTGTGGGTTGCAATTTAATATGGAATGACAAGTTGAATTCATTCTTATTTACGGATAAATTCGGGCAACAAGCTTTAAAATACAGTCCAGAATCTGGAAAATATGTTATATTGCACATACGTAAGTACTAATAATTAGGTCGTTTACAATTTTAAAAAAATTATTGAGATATCCAAAAGTAAGAACCAGTTTTTACATTTGTATACAAATATCAGAGATCACTGGAGCAGTATTAAAATTAAATATATTTGGACATTTTTGTAATTTTCAGAAATTGTATTTATTGCAGCAACTTTTGAACACTGGTCAATTTCTCTAAAAATATAATTATTTTGTATTTCTAACAAAACAAAACTAGAAAAAAAGTTAATTTTCATAATTATTTTAATATTAAAGGTACCTTGGGCCAATATTAAAAATAAACATTTTGTTTTTTTTTGTAATATTAGGAATTTGTACTAAATGGAGTAACTTTTGCACACTAGCCCATTGTTCTATAACAGCGTCCACACTCTGTATATCGAAATATGTAATTAATGTGTAATCTATTTTAGCATCACAACATTGCGACGCAATACTACCAACAATACATGACGATGAGTACATAGTAGTAGTGGACAAAATAATTGCCAGTATTAAAACAAAGTTTGACAAAGATGAAACCATAACAAAGTATATGAATTTGCGGGTTTCATTTGAAAATGCAATAGGTTTCACTGGAGTAAGCACAGATCCTCAAGGAAGAATATGGCTATGTAAATAAAGTTTTTTTTTATTAATGTATAAGCTGACGTATGATCGAGCCTGCACCCTTCTCTCCCCCCGTTTTTGGGGTTACTATACCATAGTCAAATTTTAACTCTTTTGAATTGTAAAATGTTCACATTATGATATATTGAAAATTGGAAATTTGAAATCATCATTTGAAATCATCTTTGAAAAACTATAAATTTTTATGTTACGATCAATATAAATCGATAAGATATACCTGTATAAAGTAAGTAAAATTTATAAAATTAACTAATATTTCTGTATTTGTAGCTGTTCGGTACAAAAAGAATAATGAAGAACATGAATATCTATATATGATTAATGGTGGAAAAGCTACTATAAAAGAAAAAGATATACGTAGAAACAGGGGAATGGCATGGAATGTGAATAAGAATCGTTTCTACGTTTCTGATGGTGACCAGAGAGTTATCTACTCATATGTGTACAATTCAACAACTGGAGACATAGGTAATTCAAAAGAGAATAATTTAGATTAGCATCAAAATAATTCTTGAGTAGAGTGCGTACACGAAAAGAAATATCCAAATTAATATTGTGGACGCTGCTGAACCCTTCCTTTGAGGTGTGGTCAGTAGAACCGAGTGATGACATAGCCGACTTGTTCTCAACGTGTATGATCTTTAACACCTATTTTCCGAGTATTTATGTTGAATTTACTGTTACTTTTTGAAACATCATCCTAGGATTTTATTTTGTTAAAAATTAATATTTATTTCAGAAAATCGTACTGTATTAGTCGACTTCAAAACAAATGAGGAATACAAAGGTGTACCACACAGTTTGGCTGTAGATCAAAAAAATTTCATGTGGGTAGCATTCTTTGGAAATACTGAGGTACTTAATTCTTTTTATTTTACTCACTCTTACTTATAAAGCAACACTTTATTTTATCGTGGCCGCGTGCCTGAGTGTCTGGTCGCGAATCTGGGGAACCGGGTTCGATCCCGACCGACGACAAATATTTCGAATTTTAAATGGCACAAAATTGACCCCTGTGATGCACTCTCCACGCCAGCAATGAGTTCCCGTGAGGTGTCGCCTGGTAAACGCCCGCACGATACTAATATGTCATCATCATTACCGATATCTGCATACAATGCAGATTGGCACATCCAGCAATGAGTAATATGCCGTGATGATATATTTATTTATTTATTTTTATTTTACTTAATTTATTTGATTTTTCTCACTCTTACTTATAAAGCAACACTTTATTTATTAAAATTTCGTCAATAAAGTAGCAGTTTAATGATGAGGATGAACTTTATCTGTTTAACCACGCTAAAAAGTAGCAGATTCACTCCCTGAATAATAACTTTCAATGTCGCCAACAGCGGCAGAAAAGATAAAACTTTGATGCCTGAGAACTGTAAAGAAAATCATACTTTTAATTCTAATTGGCGTGGCGAAAATAGAAGGTATATTATTTTATAAGGAGTTAAAGTTATTTGATCCTAATATTGAAGTAGAAAACTTTTCATTTGTGAGAAATATTTTACGAACATTTGTCAATGGGGCACTTGATTTATGACCATAATTTTCTAAACTAATATTAGAATTAAAATAATATAAATGTGTTTTTCACAGATTATAAAAATTAACCTCAAGGCAGGAATTTTAAGAAAAATGATATCATTGCCTCAACCATATACAGGGTCTATAGCTTTTGGAGAGAAGAAAATGAACAGATTGCTTGTTACGACAGGTTTTAATCGTGAACCATTAAAATACCCATGGCTCTATGCTGTTGGCAACACTGGAGTTGTAGGTATGTATAGTAAAACTCATGCAAGAAGAAGAAGAAGAATTTTTTCAGTAATTCAAATATATTCACAATAAAAGTAAAAAATAAAGATTGGTTGTTATTGGTATAAATATCAACTCTATAGGCTTAGTTGACTCATGGCGTCGTAATATATTTTTCTCCATTCCTTCATGTTTGTTGTATTTTGTTCCCAGTTTTTAATTCCTATTTCCTTTAAATCCTTTTCGACTGCCTACAACCATCCCGATCTTGGCCTTCCCCACTTTCATTTGCCTTCTGTTCCTGCCTTTAATACTTGTTTGGTTATTCTGTCGTCTGTCATCCTATTAACGTAACCTAGCCATCGGAGTCTCTGTGCTCCAATATAATTTTTGCAGTTCGCTGTATGTTCGTTTTTTCCATTGGGTTCCTACTTTCCGGCCTCCATATATTCTTCTTGAAAGTTTCATCTCCCAAATTTCCAAGGCTTCCATCTCCTTTCGGTATATCTTCCATATGTCACTGTGGGTCTTATCACTGTTGTGTATATTCTTATTTTCGTCTTCCTTGTTTCGAAAAACGTGATTTAATGCATCTGCATATTTCGATCTCTTGAATATTCCCTCTTGTATTTCCACTGTTTCTTTTCCGTCACTCGTTATTGCTACTCCCAAGAAATTATATTTGTTAACTTTCTCTAGATGATATCTTGTTCCGTCTCGAGCTCTTGCCTTTAAAGTATTTTTTTCTTTCCCTTTACTTCTTCTTGTTACCATATACTTAGTTTTTTAATCATTAGTTAGTGGGCCTATGCCTCTTGGTGTATATTCTAAATTTTGCCTGTATTAAGTTATTTTCTTAGACCTAAAGTGATTGTAAATGTATACTAAGTTAAAGATTAGTTCTTTGACAATTAATTTTTAGTTATTAGTGACGTCATTACATCAAGATGTTTTTAGAAAAATTTAACAATATTTCTACTCTTTCTAGGCATCAACCCTGCAAAAGATATTGACCCCTCCAAAATATTCGGCGACGCCCCTATAAAAGTCGCCAACACTGATTCCGACCCCGCATCTAACATGGACCCCACCACCGTGCCTTTCCTTCAGTGTCAAAACCCTTCGAATGGCACTAATAATGGTACCACTCCGGGAAGTAACGAACCGCCCACTGGTTCAGGCAGTTCTCAAAATCAGACTGGAACTGAGCCTACTACAGGTTCTGGTAATCTAGGCAACGAAGGAAATTTTACAGGCAATGGTTTCGACCATTGCACAACAATTGTACAGAACACCAGTTTTCCATCTGAAAACAATTTGACGAATGCAGTTTCAACAAATGGCGCCGATAAATGTCCGTATAATTTACAAATGATATTCTATCAACAAATACAAAGTGAGGTACAATCTGTGGGTTTCAATTTAATATGGAATGACAAGTTGAATTCATTCTTATTTACGGATAAATTCGGGCAACAAGCTTTAAGATACAGTCCAGAATCTGGAAAATATGTTAAATTGCGCATACGTAAGTACTAATAATTAGGTCGTTTACAATTTAAAAAAAAAATATTCAGATATCCAAAAGTAAGAACCAGTTTTTACATTTGTATACAAATATCAGAGATCACTGGAGCAGTATTAAAATTAAATATATTTGGACATTTTTGTAATTTTCAGAAATTGTATTTATTGCAGCAACTTTTAAACACTGGTCAATTTTCCTAAATATATAATTATTTTGTATTTCTAACAAAACAAAACTAGAAAAAAAGTTAATTTTCATAATTATTTTAATATTGAAGTACCTTGGGCCAATATTAAAAATAAACATTTTGAATTTTTTTGTAATATTAGGAATTTGTACTAAATGGAGTAACTTTTGCACACTAGCCCATTGTTCTATAACAGCGTCCACACTCTGTATATCGAAATATGTAATTAATGTGTAATCTATTTTAGCATCACAACATTGCGACGCAATACTACCAACAATACATGACGATGAGTACATAGTAGTAGTGGACAAAATAATTGCCAGTATTAAAACAAAGTTTGACAAAGATGAAACCATAACAAAGTATATGAATTTGCGGGTTTCATTTGAAAATGCAATAGGTTTCAGTGGAGTAAGCACAGATCCTCAAGGAAGAATATGGCTATGTAAATATATTTTTTAACTATATAAGCTGAAGTATGATCGCGCTCATCCATTTTTCAAAAACTAACAATTAAAAATTGATGAATCCTGGACATAAAAACGTTATAAATGGTACTATACCATAGTCAAATTTTAATTCTTTTGAAATGTAAAATGTTCACATTATGATATATTGAAAATTTGAAATCATCATTGAAAAACTGTAAATTTTTGGGTAAAGGTAAATATAAATCGAAAATATATACCTATATATTGTAAGTTAAATTTTAAAAATTAACTAATTTTTCTGTAACTGTAGCTGTTCGGTACAAAACATTTCCAACGAAAATAACTGCATTGAGATAAAAGTAAATGTAAAATGTTCTCATTACGATATATTGCAAATTGGAATTCTTTTTGAAATCATCATTGAAACACTATAAATTTTTATGTTACGATAAAAATAAATCGAAAAGATATACAAAAATTTATAAAATTAACTTATATATCTGCATTTGTAGCTGTTCGGTACAAAAACAAGAATGAAGAACATGAATATCTCTATATGATTAATGGTGGAAAAGCTACTATAAAAGAAAAAGACATACGTAGAAACAGGGGAATGGCATGGAATGTGAATAAGGATCGTTTCTACGTTTCTGATGGTGACCAGAAAGTTATCTACTCATATGTGTACAATTCAACAACTGGAGACATAGGTAATTCAAAAGAGAAAAATTTAGATTAGCATCAAAATAATTTTTAAGAAGAGTGCGTACCTACACGAAAAGAACTAACCACCTATGTGTGGCATGGGAAAAGTAAGTGGCGTTGACGTTTACCATTGGCTTGTCAAATTTAAAATATCATTTGTAGGAATTTTTTATTGTATTTAATGTTGATTCAATGAAAAATCTATATTTATATAAAAATGATTTAAAAACATTGATAAAGAAAAATGAATATTGTGCACGCTGCTGAACAATTCCTTGGAGGCTTTGTCAGTAGAACCGAGTGATGACGTAGCCGGTTTGTTCTTAACGTGTACGCATTCTAACACCTGTTTCTTGAGTATTTATTATGTTGAATTTACTGTTACTTTTTGAAACATCATCCTAGGGTTTTATTTGGTTTAAAATTAATATTTATTTCAGATAATCGTACTGTATTAGTCGACTTCAAAACAAAACAGGAATACAAAGGTGTACCGCACAGTTTGGCTGTAGATCAAAAAAATTTCATGTGGGTAGCATTCTTTGGAAATACTGAGGTACTTAATTTATTTTATTTTTTTCAATCCTACTTTATAAAGCGACACTATATTTATTAAAATTTCGTAAATAAAGTAGCACTTTAATGATAAGGATGAACTTTATCTGTTTAACCACGCTAAAAAGTAGCAGATTCACTCCCTGAATAATAACTTTCAATGTCGCCAACAGCGGCAGAAAAGGTAAAACTTTGATGCCTGAGAACTGTAAAGAAAATCATACTTTTAATTCTAATTGGCGTGGCGAAAATAGAAGGTATATTATTTTATAAGGAGTTAAAGTTATTTGACCCGAATGTTGAAATATAAAACTTTTCATTTGTGAGAAATATTGTACGTACATTTGTCAATGGGTCACTTGATTTATGACCATAATTTTTTAAACTAATACTAGAATTAAAATAATATAAATGTGTTTTTCACAGATTATAAAAATTAACCTCAAGGCAGGAATTTTAAGAAAAATGATTTCATTACCTCAACCATATACAGGGTCTATAGCTTTTGGAGAGAAGAAAATGAACAGATTGGTTGTTACGACAGGTTTTAATCGTGAACCATTAAAATACCCATGGCTCTATGCTGTTGGCAACACTGGAGTTGTAGGTAAGTATAATAAAATTCACCCAAGAAGAAGAATATTCATTCAATAATTGAAATATATTCACAATAAAATTTTAACCCAGCTAAAATTGTAAAATAAGCAGAAGCATTTACATTTAGCTGTTTACAACCGAAATTTTGACCTGGAGAACTTCGGGATCAGATTATTCGTTGGCTTAAACCTTGCAGGTTTTTTGCAATAAAGGCGTTTTAAACACTGCTTACATTTGGTTATTTTATTTATTTTTGTGGAGTTGCATTTGAAATTGTTTAATAACAGTCTAGTTTAATAAGTACAACATGTTTAGCATTTTATAATCTTGTACTGTAACAAATAAAGATTGGTTGTTAATGGAATAAATTTATAAACGGCACAATTTTCACTTCACCTGCAAATTAAACGGGGTCTAAAGTGATTGTGAATGTACAGGCTGTCTCATTTTCGATGTTTTTTAAGGTATCTCGGGTAATACTAATGATAGAGCAAAACCGTTTGCACATTCCAGGGTCAACTTTTCCAGAAATGTTTAATAGTCGCCACAGGACAATTCGATCTTCTTTTGTTTCTGAGCTACAGGCAAAAACTCGTTTTTCGCTCATTTTGAAAATATCTCATATCTTATTTATTATGATAGTTAGAGAAAAAATGTTTTTACAAAATTTTTACCGATTTTTAAATAGAATAAAATTGCGCAATCAGATTTTTTGAAAACAATGATTCTCGAGATATAACACAAAATTTAGATTTCTTAAATGGGAACCTATGTTGAAAATAGTCTCGTCTTTTTGCTTATTTTATAAGCTTTTCAATGATATATAACAAGTCTACATTCTTTTGTTTTAAACTTGAATAAGAAATAATTATTAATTTATTGGGGTGAAAAAATTTAAAATTATTAAGAAACAAATGAAAAAATCTATTACAGATCATCATTTGCATATTTCTAATAATATTTGTTTCAGTTTTACTCATTTTTTCAATTTATTTACTTCAAAAGCGTATTAAACCAACTTTTTCGGATTGAGTCAAAGCCAACTGTAACGTCGGTAACTAGTAATTTAACTTTCCCGAAAATAATTGGTTTAAGAATAATTTTGAGAACATGATTAATAGATATTAAATCAAAATAAACAAATGATGATTGGTAATAATTTTTTTCATTTGTTTTTTAATAATTTCCAATATTTTCACCTCAATAAATTAATAATTTGTCTTTTATTAATGTTTAAAACAAAAGAATGTAGGCTTGTTATATATCCTTGAAAAGCTTATAAAATAAGCAAAAAGACGAGACTATTTTCAACATAGGGTCCCATTTAAAAAATCATAAGTTTGTGTTATATCTCGAGAATGATTAAGTTTTCAAAAAATCTAATTACGCCATTTTATTCTATTTAAAAAACGGTAAAATTTTTGTAGAAACATTTTTCCTCTAACTATCATAATAAATAAGATATGAGATATTTTCAAAATGTGCGAAAAACGAGTTTTTGCCTGTATCTCAAAAACAAAAGAAGATCGAAAATTCCTGTGGTGACTATTAAACTTTTCTGGAAAAGTTGACCCTGTAATGTGCAAACGGTTTTGCTCTATCATTAATATTGCCCGAGATACCTTAAAAAAACATCGAAAATGAGACACCTGTACTTTTAGTTAAAGATTAGTTCTTGGCAATCAGTTTTTTTATTAGTGACGTCATTACACCAAGATGTTTTTAATAAAATGTAACTATATTTCCATTTTCTTTCTAGGCATCAACCCTGCAAAAGATATTGACCCCTCCAAAATATTCGGCGACACCCCTATAAAAGTCGCCAACACTGATTCCGACCCCGCATCTACCACGAACCCCACTACACTGCCTTTCATTCAGTGTTAAATGCCTTCGAATTTCACTTCAAATCTAGGGTGAAATCGCATGTGCATTGTGTTAATCATATTTTTCGCAATAAAGGCGTTTTAAACACTTTAAATTTGGCTATTTTATTTATTTTTGTCGAGTTGCATTTGAAATTGTTTAATAATACTTAGTCTAGTTTAATAAGTACAACATGTTTAGCATTTTATAATCTTGCACTGTAACAAATAAAGATTCGTTGTTAATGGAATAAATTTATAAGTTCACAATTTTCACTTCAAGTGCAAATTAAGCAGGGTCTAAAATGATTGTCCATATATATTTAATTAAAGAATATTTCTTGGCAATTAGTTTTTAATTATTAATGACGTCATTACACCAAGATGTTTTTAATAAAATGTACTATATTTCTACTCTTTCTAGGCATCAACCCTGCAAAAGATATTGACGCCTCCAAAATATTCGGCAACACCCCTATAAAAGTCGCCAACACTGATTCCGACCCCGCATCTAACATGGACCCCACCACCGTGCCTTTCCTTCAGTGTCAAATCCCTTCGAATGATACTCATAATGATTCAGTAGGCCAACAAGGAAATGATACAGTACAGAATACGAATATTATGTCCAACTATTCATTTGAAAACAATTTGACGAATGCAATTTCAACAAATCACGCCAATAAATGTCCGTATAATAAACAAATGATATTCTATCAACAAATAGATAGTGAGGTACAATCTATGGGATTCAATCTAATATGGAATGACAACTTGAATTCATTCTTATATACGGATAAATTCGGGCAACAAGCTATAAGATACAGCCCAGAATCTGGAAAATATGTTAAACTATACATACGTAAGTATTTTCAATGCGGTCTTTAGCCATTTCTTTTTAATTTTTTGGAGTTTGAGTTAAAAATTGTTTGTAATAACAGATATATTTGTAGATTTTTGATAATTATTTCTCTCTCGTTTTCTATATCTTTCTAAGTAGAGCCATCTACGTCACAGTCTTCAAGGACTTTGTATGCGACATACAAGTATAAAATACTTAAAATCTATTAAAATATTTTTGCTGATATTTTAATAGATTTTAAGTATTTTATACAGAGTGATCAAAACCATTTGATAATCACGTAACCCGCATCTTTCTTCAATGACATTAAAACTACACTTCTGGGAAGAAAAGTTTGGTATGTAAGTTTATGGACGTGCAAATTTTTTTTATAAAGATTACTCTTCGGCAATAACCTTGTGGTCATGGGCGCCTATAGGTGGGGGGGGGGCAAGAGGGGCGCTTGCCCCCTCCCCCGGCTTTTCTCTAATTTTAAGAATTTTAAAAACAAAGTTACCATTTTTAATTGTTTTGCCGCAGCTACTTATGTCGCATCCTAATGACCTTACATCGCCCTGTTGTTTTCTTCTTTTGTTCTGTTTCCTAACGTTCAAATCTTCATCATGAAGTTAGCGTAAGCTTCGCGCGCACATAATTTAAAAGATACATCCGCAGTACAAATTATAAATAAAAATATTACCAATACCATAGCTGAAGTTAATCATGCTACTAGATTAGGAGCACAACAACTATCAAGTGCTACTGTTGAGAGCTATTTTATTGTTTCCCTTAAAATAATTTCTAAATATTCGGCACTTCTGGAACCCGTAACAAATATTTTGCAGGGTTTTTCTGTTGATATGCTAGCTGTACAGAAACATATTAATCACTTGGAAGACAAATTCACCGTGCAAACTACGAAGCTAATTCTGTGCGAGAATATTTTAAAATAGCAATTTTTATAAATTACTTAGATTTTTTAATTAGTTCTTTAAATTCTCGGTTTTCGAAAGATGATAATGTTGCCTTTTTGCTCTATAATTTGCATCTGATTAATTTAAAACAAATAAACTATAATAATTTTACTAAACTAGCTCAAGAGATTCATTCATATTATAAAATTAACAATTTTTTTGAAGAAGCTTTAGCATGGCACGAATATTGGGTTTCAAATAAAGAAATGATTATTACTAAAGAAACTCCTGTAACAGAACTTTTACAACATTGTACATTTTACCCAGCAATCTCCAAAGCTTTAGAAATTTTAATTTGTCTTCCTCCAACTACATGCACTGTGGAAAGATCTTTTAGCACTCTAAGAAGAGTGAAAACACGGATTAGATGTACTATTAGCGAAGATCGGCTAGACGGATTATGTATGATGAGCCTCCATCGCGACTACATAAGCGAAAATAAACAAAAATATATAGACGAAGTTCTAAATGAATTTGCCAAAGATGCAAGGAATTTTAAATTAGAATTTTCGAAAAAAGAATAAGTGAGTAATGTTGTTTATTCACAATCAGTTGGTAATACGAGTATAAAGATTTCTGACTTTTAAAAAGTTGGGAAGTTAGTTATTGTTTATTCGCGCCTTGGTCAGCTATCTTCGCCCTCAACAGTAATGAAACACTTTCCACCTCGGTTAGTAATGTACTATTACTGTATTGTAATTTTTTTCCATCAATATTTATGTTGTTTTATATTTTTAAGGACATACTTATTTTTAGTATATTATATTTTTGTATTCTTGACTTTGCCCCCCCCCCCCCGTGAACAAACATTGTATGGGCGCCCATGCTTGTGGTGTTCGTCCGTTAAAACCATTTCGGGTGGTAACTTAACCTAAAAAAAACTCATGAATAAAGCTATTAATAGTTATTTGTATATCAAGGTGTAACACGAGGGGGGGGGTCTCCTTCGAAAAGATGACTGTTACTACTGCTTCTTACTCCAACGATGATACACTAACTGGTGAACGCTTGGCGTCCACGACTTCGTGAGACGGATTTCGTGATAAGGGCTTCTTGATAAGGATGTCATGAGAAGGACGCAAGATAAGGAAGAACACACATACACTAACAGTTTACACTTGATGAACACTACCGACATGGACACTACTTGGGTTTTAATAACTAAACTTTATTTACATGATTATTATAACTTATTATTAACTATGGATTAAACTAAACATAACTAACACAGCTAAACAAGTACTAAACTGAAACTAAACATTCCGTAACCCAGCGGGCGAGCTTCGCCCCAAAAACTAAAAGACACTACATGTCCAAAACAAAACACGTCTGCCCGACGCGACTAACTAATTTCGACTCTTCTACATGTTTACTCTCACGAGTATCTAATCCGACTCTCACATCTTTACCCCATGACTATCTAATGTCAACTCTCTAAAACAAAACGCTATATTCAGGACAGGGTGATCTTAGGGATACAGGGTGCACAGGCTAGGGCATTCAAAGTCACGCACGTATACATAATAATTTCTAGACTAATGATAAACAAATAAATGTCGTGACTATCATAATACAACATGAATTTCTAAACTGAATTTTGACTTAAATAGATAAACAGAGTTAAAATATAAATATTGAAATTATAATTTAGAGAAGTTTATAAAAAGTTATTTATCTATTATTGCTCTTACCCTCGCTTTGTCACAAAGGCCGCAAAATCACTCTTTAAGCGTACCGAGAGAAAAATTGTCGACGAGGCGCTAAAGGATTTTGCAGACAAGGTGTACACAATATTTTTTGTACAACCGTAAAAAATATGTAATTACAAATTTTATTAATTTTAAACAGTTTCATTGTAAATAGAAAGTTAACTTTCAAGGTGGCTATCGGATTAACATTTGATAAACAAAACCATGCAATTCTCAAGTGTCAAAGTGATTGTTTACCTAATTCCGCGGCCGTTACCATAACAACGGTCGCGAAATTTAATTTCGCGGCCTGTATTGTGGCTGCAAAATGCTTATTTCGCGTCCGGTTGTACAAGAAATTATTTTTGTAACTCACTTACCAAGCAAATAACGAAATACACTAATAAGAGTCTTGAAAAAGACGCATTATGTAATAAAGACGTTAAAAATAAACAGAGAGCGTAACGAATATTTGAACAGATATTTGACAGAACAATATACGTCACTGAATTGCATGCAACTGTAAATAAATTATTGGGAACTACTCAGGTCACGTGACTATCAGATGGTTTTGATCACTCTGTATTTTTATATAAGTATAAACTAATGAAATTTACTATTATAAACACTAAATTCATTTAAGGTTAATGCTCCCATTCCAATAATTTTATTATGTGAAAATATGTCATTTGCAATTTATTTTAGGATCACAACATTTGGAAGCAATACTACCAACAACACAACCTGATGAGTACATAGTAGTAGCGGACAAAATAATTGCCAGTATTAAAACAATGTTCAACAAAGATGAAACGATAACAAAGTATATGAAATTGTGGGTTTCATTTGAAAACGCAATAGGTTTCAGTGGAGTAAGCACAGATCCTCAAGGAAGAATATGGCTATGTAAATAAGTTTTTTTTTATTATATAGGCTGTTCGAAAAACAGGGGTGCAAGATTCTAGAAATACCCATGTTCGAAAAAAAAAATTGGATTTAAACCTCTAACAATATTGTTATTTAATTAAACAAACAAAATTAATTTAAACTAATAGATACTTGTACCTACTATTTTAAATCTTTCGAAATGCTGCCACCATATGTGTTTTTACTAACAAAATACAGGAAAAAGATAATATTTAGGCCCGGGCCACACTATGCGTTTAGGCGGGACCGGTTGACCGGGAAGACAACAACACAACATTGTTTTAAATGAATGCGTCCACACCGATGCGGTTGCGGTCCGGTTGCTGGATACTACCGCAGCATGTTGCGGTTTGACGGGACGGTCAATTTGCCTGTCTTCTCGGCCTTCCTTTTGTCGCTTGGTTTATTTGGCCTCTAGCGGGTAACCTTGTAAACTGAGTCTCCCCCTCTTGTTGCTTAAACTCGGCCTCTAGCGTGGTTGACACGTCGGGTAACCTTGTTTATGACAGAGCTGGGCAAAGTACCGGAAAGTAGTACTTGAAATACAAGTACCAAGTATCTTAATGTTTTTAAAAGTACTTGAAGTACAAGTACTCTTTTAGTTTCTAAAGTACTTGAAAGTACCAAGTACTTAAAAAAGTACTTGTAAATTTGGGTGCAAGTACTTTTTCAGATAATTGATATTTTTCTGATTATATGGACCTTAACAGGTGATTGTTGACAAAAATTTCAATATGCGATATTTATTTGGTTATTTAAAACAAGAGTTCCTCGCTGGGACTGCCGTATCACCTAGCGATCTCATGACGTAAAATTGACGTCATATGATCGCCATGCGATGCGAGAAGCTGTACCGAGATGTTAGAATGACGTCATTTTTACGTTATACGATCGCCAGGCGATACGCAATGTCCTAGCACTGTAGTTAGGTAATACAAACATTTATGTATATGCAATATGCGCAGATTAAAATTAATTTATTTATGCCAAAAAATTTGCAAATATATCTTTACTTTCATATTATCGCTGAAAATATATTTACTAATGAAATTCACACCTCTGCAAAAGAAACACTGACAAACAAACAAAGTAATTCAAGTAAATTTAAAGTAATTCAAATAAAATAAATATATCATCACGGCTTATTACCCATTGCTGGGTGTGCCAATCTGCTTTGTAAGCAGATATCGGTAAAGATGATATATTTGCACCGTGCGGGCGCTTATCAGGCGTCACCTCTCGGGCACTCATTGCTGGCGTATAGAGTGCACCACAGGGGTCAATTTTGTGCCATTTAAAATTGGAAATAATTGGCGTCGGTCCGGATCGAACCCGATTCTCCAGATTCTCGACCTGACACTCAGGCACGCGGCCACGAGACCCCGTAAAGTAATTCAAGTACATTTAAAATACTTCAAGTACATTTAAAATACTTCAAGTACATTTAAAGTACTTCAAGTACATTTAAAGTACTTCAAGTATTTTTCATTGTACTTCAAGTATTTTTCCAAGTACTAAGTACCAAGTACATGTGAATAGATTTACTTTGTCAAGTACAAAGTACTATAAATAGAAAGTACTTCAAGTACAGTACTTGAAGTACTCAAAGTACTTGCAAGCCTAATAAAGTACTTTCCTTGCAAGTATTGCCCAGCTCTGGTTTATGATAGCACTATCCCCCTTGCTCCTGAAGATGCCCCATACGACTGCGGGCGAAACGTTGAGCTCTGACTCAAAATATGACACAGTCCATTCCCGGAAAACGAATATTTCTCATGACTCAGACTGTGGAAGCCTACGCAATTAATGTATTAATACAGTAATAAAAATATACCGGGTATCTTAGGCCAACCGACACATGGGGGATTAACATGGAAAATCAGTTAATTGTGAATAGTATCTCCCCAGTGCAAGATATTAAGTTGAAATTTTGTATGCTTATCTGGGGATAGTAATTATATGGATTATATTTCAAATTAGTGAATTTACAAGTGTAGAAAATTATCGAATTTCCAAAATTGTTGTTCATATCCCGGAAAAAATAGTTCCTAAGCAACGGTTCAAATAGCATAATGGTAGCGTGATGGTAGCGTGTGCGCTTGGTAATAAACAAAAATCGTAGAGTCGGGTTCGGAACCAATCGAGAGCAAACATATTTTGTAGTCAATCTTTTATTCATATTTATTAAAATATAAGCATTATTTCAATCATAAATTATATTTTGTAAAATTTGAATCACACTGATTACAACATTTTAAATGGATCAATTAAATGGCCTGCATATCTCTTGCCCCTTAGATTTTTTCTTTGAGCTCATTTAAAATCAAAAATTTACGGCCATTATGAATTGACCACTTTAGAAGATCTTAAAGCGGCAATGAGAAATGATTGCAGCCTTATTTCAAATCGACAGCTGACTAAAGTGAGACAACAATGCTTTACTTAGTACAAAATGGCGGTCATTTCGAATATTTGTTGTAATTTTTTAATTCTTGCTGTTGTATTTAATGCGATTTATATTTTATCAAATAAATAAGTTTAAATATATATTAATGAAAGATTAAAAACGTAATAATAAAAATTATTTTGAGAAGTAAAAATTTAAAAATAAGTTTTGCTGTCGGCTGGTTTCGATGCTGTCTCTCCGAATTTTGTTTATTGCCAAGCGTACTCGCTACACTATTATTCATGAAAGATGACAATTCAAGGTCATTTGTTCGATGAAAGAATACACATCACTGTATAGCAGTAGCTTAGCAACATTTTATATTAGAAAGAGAAAGATTATTTAAACTATGTCTATTTAATTTATGTAGTGTTACAGATATACGTAAATAGTGGCATTACTTTCTAACACACTATAAATAATAATGACGTATGTCGTAGAATTACAGATACCTAATTATCTACTGCACTGCCCTCTGTGCTTATATTTACCCAGTGGCGTTGACATTTAAATTAAATTATTATTCCTTGGTTTATAAGTTAAGTCTATGTTTTCGTATTTTGCAAAAACATATGTGAAGAACATAAATCTTTCAGAAAGGTATTATTTAGAAAGAAACATAATTTTCAAATGAATTATTCTTATTTTTTCAGTTAAAATGTGTCCATAAATATTTCATGTAGCACGCCTATGCAAGCGAAATGCAATGAAGTTATCTGCAAGTAATATTATATCAGACGGCTCACAAATAACCTTGAATAGTCATCTTTCGTGAATAATAATAGTTTACCACTATACTATCATAACCGTTGCTTGGAAACTATTTTTTTCGGGATGTGAAGAACAATCCTGGAAATTCTACAATTTTTCTTTGTATTGTAAAAGTTACTCACGGTTTGTGCCAAACATTGGTATTAGTGTACGACTGATATATTTCACAAATATTGTCCCCTATTGTCCAAACACCCTAAATATGTTACAGACAAACCATATAATAAGTATATATTCACTTGCTAGAAAGTGTATAGTGTACCTATTATTTTACTTAATTTTTTCCTGCCTTTTTAACTTCTCTAGATTCATATAGGATTAACAAAAATTAGGAATATTTTTTTTAATTCATCGCCAATACTAATTCTCTCGCAAATAGGTAGGCACTTATTTTTCGTGAATATGTTCTGGTTCATTTTAAGTAATTGGTTTTCAAGAGAAAAAAGCTTAAAAAGTATAACGGACATTCAGGTAAAATGCAATTGTACGGTAAAATGTACCTATTTATGGATTGCATTTAAGGCAGCAGTTGCAAGCAATTTCCATATGAATAGTAACAGTTTACAACATTTCCAACGAATATAACTGCATTGAGATAAAAGTAAATGTAAAATGTTCTCATTACGATATATTGGAAATTGGAATTCTTTTTGAAATCATCATTGAAAAACTATAAATTTTTATGTTACGATAAAAATAAATCGAAAAGATATACAAAAATTTATAAAATTAACTTATATATCTGTATTTGTAGCTGTTCGGTACAAAAACAAGAATGAAGAATATGAATATCTCTATATGATTAATGGTGGAAAAGTTACTATAAAAGAAAAAGACATACGTAGAAACATGGGAATGGCATGGAATGTGAAGAAAGATCGTTTTTACGTTTCTGATGGTGATCTGAAAATTATCTATTCATATTTGTACAATTCAACAACTGGAGACATAGGTAATTTAAATGGAAAATAATAATTAGCATCAAAATAATTTTTGTGTGGAGTATGTACACGAAAAGAACAAGCCAATTGCCTCCTCAATTTTGTTTAAAACTGGAAGCTAATTATGTTCCCTAATGAACCGTACGTTTTTGGTTGTAAATTAAAAATCTGGTGTGGCCAATACAATACCTCCCGCCATTACAGCCCGAGTCAAAAAAGATTAAGTCAATCCTTATTTTTGGATTAGTGAATTTTACTCTAATTTTGACAGTATATATCTTAAAATATAGTCTAATCTAATCCAAGTAACTACCTTTTTTTAAACTCATCAACAGAGTGGGTTCACATTCACACACATCCATGCGAGGGGTTCGTCACTCGACGTTTTAAGTGTACAAAGATTGTAAATCTTTGAGGATTTACTAGATTCGAGATGATTTATAGGGATTTTCAATCGGATATTTATGTAAGTGTACAAAGATTTCTTGAATTAGTAGCTATGAAAATGCATAGATTTGTCTAAGAATATCAGATTGCAAGCAAGATTTCCAAGATTTCTGGAATTTTACAAAGATTGTAATGATTTTTGGGATTGTAATGATTCTTGGGATTGTACTGTTGATTGCAAAAATTTATGGGATTTTACAAGATTGTTTTTGCGACTGCTGATTACAAAAATTGCAGTATTAAAGAAAGATTTTCAGGATTTCCAATCGGATTTATATGGAAGTGTACAAAGATTTCTTGATATAGTTACCATGAACTTGCATAGACTTGTCTAAGAATATGAGATTGCAAGTAAGATTTCGAAGATTTTATAAAAATTTATAAAGATTGTAATGATTTTTGGGATTATAATGTTGATTGCAAAGATTGCAGTATTAAGATAAAGATGTTCAGGATTTTCAATCGGATTTTTATGTAAGTGTACAAAGATTTCTTGAGTGACGGACCCCTCGCATCCATGCCTTAGTGGGATTCGAACTTAGAGCCCCGAGGCGTTAATCTAACCATTGAGCCACCGGAACTATAATAAAATGATTAAATTTTAAATACCGGAATAAGATAGAATTCACTAATCCAAAAATGAGAATTAGTTTGAACTCTTTTACGAATCGTTAATTTTTATTAATTTACATATGCTGTATTGATTTTCTTTTCTATTGTTCTATTTACTTTTTTTCTTTTTAAAACGTTACTATTATTAATCTGAAATTATTTCTTTGACAGTGACATTTATCTGTCAGTTACATACATTTGAATAACTGCGCAACCAAGAAGTTTTGTTTGTGTAAAGCGTAGGCTCGAGGATTTAAATTATAGATAATTTTATAAATTTATCCATAAAATATACAGAAAAACTATTAGTGCAAATCTGTAGAAAATTTAATAATCTTCAATTTTTTTAATAACATTATTGTCGAAAAAATAACATTTAAAGGTAAATTCGAAAAAAAAACTATTTTGAGCTTCTACTAAAGTGCAATTTCCGGTTATCCGATTTACACTAAAATCTAATGGGCTCTTTCCAGAACAGAAAATTTCGAAATACAAGGTTTCAAATTTTTCTGAATGATAGTATTTGAGTTAGAGTGGAGAATCCACACATACATACACACAGACATCATCGTGAAAATGTTAAAATGGATTCTAGGGACGTGCTCAATTAACAAAAACTCGATATGCGATTTTTAGCACGATCCCTATACCTCCCTTACCAAGGGTAGAGGGAGGTAAAAATGTTATTTGTAGTAATTTTTCATTGTATTTAATTAATATTGTGCACGCCGTTGAACACTTCCTCGAAGGCGTGGTCAATAGAACCGAGTGATGACATAGCCGGCTTGTTCATAACGTGTACACACTTTAACAATTATTTTCTAACCTGACTGTTTATTAAGTTGAATTTTAAAATTGTAGGATTTTGTTTAAAATTAATATTTATTTCAGCTAATCGTACTGTATTAGTAGACTTCAAAACCGTTCAGGAATACAAAGGTGTACCACACAGTTTGGCTATAGATAAAAAAAATTTCATGTGGGTAGCATTCTTTGGAAATACTGAGGTACTTCATTTATTTTATTTTTCTCACTCTTACTTAAGGTGGATTTATGCAGTCTACTTTTTCTTTTCGCTTTTACTTTAAATTTGCTACTTTATGCTACTTTATAGCCTTCGATACACATGCGCAGAAGTGATTTTTCTGACATAGTTGTAAATACAAATAGATAATAATATATCCTGTTAAAATGGCCAGAAATGTATTAATTTGTGCATACAAAATAGTTATTTATGCAAAAAGTGTGTAAAGTAGTCCCTTTTTGGTCGAGTGCGATGTTTTACGCATGAGGCACAGCCGAATGCGGAAATTGTAGCACGAGACAAAAAATACTATTTTTATATTTTGCGTTCACAATGAAGTCATTACGATACGCAATTGCGTATCGTAATGACCTTCATTTCGATACGCAATTTTTTGTTTTAGACGGTTGGTACTAGATGACGTTTCTTTAACCCATTTTTACCTAATTTATTTTTAGTTAATTGACAATTCATTTTAATAATATAATGTCGTTATTATTATTATTTTTTATTTAGGGAAGATTATTTACATGAAAATGTACAAATATAATCACAAATTGAGTAAGTAAATGTTAATATAATGTTCGAATTAGTCCACATAGATGGACCTAGTAGTACTAAAAATTTGTAGATTGAACCTTTGAACGATAGAAAATTATTTTTAATTAATTTTAAAGCAAGTTTTAATTCAAATATAAGAAAAAATAAAAATTTCCTGTACACTGAGGCTGAAAGGGTTAAATTGTCAAACGTCAAAGCTGGAAGATAAGAAATTTCAATATAACCTCAAAATTTCTTTTACTTAATTAATCACTTTATTTAATGAATATAATAATAATAATAATTACATATTTTCGTCATACTTTGCATTTCAAAATAAGCAATCAAAACATTCTCTGTTACGCCTTTGACATTATTTTCTTTACACCATGTGTCAAAATTTGCAAATTCTTTCTCATAAATCTCGCGCGATTTTTTAGGAAGTATATTATTTCCTGTAGTCTGAGCTATATTACGTAGCTCAGGCGGAGTGCAACTGATTTCATCTTCCATGATTACACTAAATTCACTTAAATTTGTTCGTAAATATTGAAATGACATGAACTTTCAAATAATAATTGAATGTGGTCAATTCAATGTTACCAACTACAACATTTCACTTACAAATTTCCCTAAATCAACTCGGTTTAATATTAACAGTTTTTTTAAAATATTTTAGTTTGTAGAAGGTGCAAAATATAAAAAATAGTATAAAGAACTCATTTTATAAGACTTTTTTCGCACTTGTCAATTAGAAAACTCGCTGACGCTCGTTTTCTAAATTTTGACGCGTGCGAAAAAAACATGTCTTATAAAACACGTTCTTTAATATACTATTTACACACGTGTTGCATACAACATTTTTCCTACAACCGAAATGGTATTGATGTTTCTCATAATACTGAGTGTACAGGCATCCAGCAGCTTCAAATACTGTTAGTACTCTTTCTCATAACAATGTACAAAATGTAACTTAAACACTTGGAAGAATCTCAGACAGACGATGATTAGAGTTTTATAATGTACAAATTGTACATTTAATATTAATATTAAAAATTAGGTTAGGTTAGAATACATGTCAAAAAAAAATGTTAATGTTCTCGAAAATTAGATTAGTAAATCTGTTAAAAAAATATTAGATTTGTTTCACTTACAGTGTATATTCATATTTCTTAACAATTTTTTTTACTTTCATTATTATTTACTACCTAATTATATACTTGACAGGTAAATTAACCGAATTTTAATGCTGCCTAGCAACGGTTATTTACTTTTCAAGCACTAATGCTTGAAAAGTGATACTTTACACACTGTAATGAGTGCGTGATAAGTACTTTTCACGCACGGTTGTAGGAAAATAATATTACATAGTACTTTTCCATGCATTCTTTTTGGCCACTATATCCTTGAATAAAATATCTGTTTTATCATATAAAGTGGGGATATTTTTGAATTAAATCTAATAATAAACAATCTTGTTCTTTACTCATTTTTCGTTTGCATAACCTAAAACCTACACACAAAAACGAAAACACAACACGTTGACGTTTGTGAAGTTTAGCTCATGCGCAGTTGTGATTTTCTTTTACTTTAACGGTCTTAAGTTGAAAGTTCGCCAACTTAAGGTCTTAAAGTAAAATTAAAAGTATGCTCATAAAGCAGGACATATATTAACACACATTTAACTTTTATAAAGTAAAAGAAAAAGTAAAATAAAAAGTAGGCTGCATAAATCCACCGTTATAAAGTAACACTTTATTTATTGAAATTTCGTAAATAAAGTAGCACTTTAATAATTAGGATGGATTTTAGTTATTTAACGAGGCTAAAAAGTAACAGATTCACTGCCTGAAAATAACTTTCACATTTTTAGCCGAATCTGTAGGTGAACCGCAAAGTTACTTTAGCATCACATCATAAAATATACTATTTTCCCCCAAATGTTGAAATATAAAACGTTTCATTTGTGAGAAATGTCTTACGTACTTATACCATACCATATATGACCAATAAGATCAAATTTCAAAAAAGTCATTTATGCTGTTTCTGTACAGTACCAGAGGCGTAAACTTTTAATTTTGGCTGTGGGTGCACTATTTTTATTTTAGATAAGTGTATATATTTTTATAAATGCAAAGTAAAAATGGCATAGTTAATTTATTATGCACATATTAAATTATACATAGATTTGGCTTAACCACAGACTCCCGGTCCAAAAACAACATGATTTAACTAAATTTATCTATATCCGAAAGTGTTCCATTTAGCAAATTTTGCTTCAAAGTGCTTCTAAAAAAATAATTTTGTTTATAATAGAACGCTTTGTCCGATTTGAATGAAATTTTGGTATGATAATCCATATGGACATGACATCTTTTCAGATGATATTTTTTGTTATTATTAGTGATCCCCTATTCTATATAATTTAGGTGTCACGACCATGATTAGTTCATAACTTTTTTTTTAATCGACCGACATTATTACTACATATAAAATATAATTAAACTGTTAGGGCAAAATTACTGGGGCTTAGGGATGGGTAAAAATCAAGAGACTATCAATCTAGCGAATCGATACGATTCGAAACTTTTAATATCGATCTACCATTAGATTTAGATGCAAAATATCGATCTGCAATAAATAGATTACTTACAAAATTGAATTTCAGTTATACTTAGATGTTATAAAAAGGCAACGTTGTAAATTAAAATGGTTTAATTTGCTAATAATTCAGATAATACAACACAAACATGATAAATTGCCACAGACCATAGACCAGAGAACGACAGGAAGAAGTGAAATAGTCAAGTCAAAAATAAATTTAAAGTATAGATTATAGCCGTACCAAGCTAAGAAATGATACAAAATTATATTTCAACGACTTTTAATAAAAAAGATCGATTCGTTCAGTGAAGGTAAATACCGAAAACAACTTTCGATCGATATTTTTAAAAATTGGTTCAGAATCGTGGGTCCCTACTGTGGGTGCTGCGCACCCACACTTTTACTTACTGTGGGTGCGCGTGCGTCCGTGCACCCACGTAGTTTACGCCCCTGTACAGTACAAACATTTGTCAATGGGACACATGATTTATAACAATAATTTTTTAACTAATATTAGAATTAATATAAAATGAATGTGTTTTTCACAGATTATAAAAATTAACCTCCAGGCATCAGGAATTTACAGAAAAATGATTTCATTGCCCCAACCATACACAGGGTCTATAGCTTTTGGAGAGAAGAAAATGAACAGATTGGTTGTTACGACAGGTTTTAATCGTAAACCATTAAAATACCCATGGCTCTATGCTGTTGGCAACACTGGAGTAGTAGGTAAGTATAGTAAAATTATTTTTTAAAAATTAAATGATTGTGAATGTACATTATGGCGGACCTTAAAAGTGGTCGAGTCGAATTTTATCCGGGCTGTCCCTAAAGGGGTTCCAATAAATTTTTAAAAAAATTGCGCAGGCAATGACCCCGCTAAATATTAATATTTGACAGTGCTTAAATCAGGGACTCGAACCGAAAAAAATTGGGGTTCGGGTACGGTTAACGGTTTTTACATTAATTAAAATTCGGTTACGGTTATCGGTTACGGTTTTTTGAAAATATTATATCGGTTTTCATTTCGGTTAAAAAAAATTTCGTTTTCGTTACGGTTTCGGTTCTTTTCGGTTTCGGTTTAAATGAAAAATTAGCTTAGTTTTTATTTTTTGCAACATGAAATACATTAAGTACCTATTTCGTAATGTAATAACATTTTAATTCACGTTTTACTAACAACTAGTACTAATAGGTATATTCGACTTGTTCGGAATTCAAAATTCGAAAAGAAGCTGTAAGTAATTAGTTCTTAAGTTTATTTTTGCAACAAAAATTAAATACGTTTCGTAATTTATTATTTTAATTTCAATTTATAATAATAAATCTATTCCAATAGTAATACGTAAACTAAATGGGTGATTGAATGAAAAATGTCAACAAATGAGTATTTTTTTTATTATAATTGCAAAAAATAATTGAAAACAGGAATAAAATGTCTTAATTTTTTTTAATAAGAAACATCTTTTTTATGAACTCGAAGGTATGTACGAAAAAATGTGGGTCGGGTATGTTTTCGGTTACAGAACGAATTTATTTTTCGTATCGGTTTTCGGTTTCCATATTTGAAGACATAAAATATAGGTTTCGGTTTTCGGTTACGGTGTCATAAAAAGTCAAATATCATTGCGGTTTTCGGTTACGGTTTCGTTACGGTTCGGGTCCCTGGCTTAAATACACATGATTTTTCCGCATTTAAATAACACTGCGTTTTGGCACATTTTGGAACTGTATTTTTGTCAAAGGCAATAAGAGGTTTAAAAAAATCTACTCAATATTGGAATATTAGGTCTGTTAGAAAAGTATCCGACTTTTAGCCGGAGGAAAAAAAACTGACACACACCTGGAGCGTTGGAAACCTAATCACCTTCAAAGTAGAGATGGGCGCGGGCCGTGATTTTGTCGGGTCACGATGATCGTGAATATAATTTAAATTTTGCGTCGTGATTGGACGTAGAGGTGGGCGCGTGAGTATCTTTTTGTTCACGATCACGCACGCTCACGCAACTAAAAATGTAATCACGACCAATCACGCACGACTTTTTATGGTTGATTCACGATCACTCACGCTCACGATTTTATTTTGGCACTCACGCCCGGCGGGTCACGTTCGTGTCACGTAATTGTATCTATGTACATTTAAGCCTACTTAACATAGTCATAAGTTGTTATCAAATTTGTTAACAAATTGGTAATAAGTTAGGTAACAGATTGGTTCCATTGGAAACGAATGTTTATGTACAAATAGGTTGTTCTATTCCTTCACAAATATCATTATAAATTTGGTAACAAATTTGTTACCAAAATTATGATCGCGTCAAACGGGCTTAAAGATTTGTATATCTTTAGTGACATCGGAGCAACTGTGTATACAATTTTGGGTACAACAATAACACTGTTTTTATGCAAAAAAATTTGGACATAATAATGATAAAAAGAATGCAAAGTAAAAAATGGAAATTGACATTTTTTTAAATAAAAAATAGAAGAAAACTTGTACTCACGCCCGATTAAATTTCAATCACGCCTGATCACGCACGATAATTTTTTAGTGCCTCACGCTCACGTCCAATCACGACGCAAAATTTAAATTATACTCACGATCACGCGGGTCACGTCGTGACCCATCGTGACCCGACAAAATCACGGCCCGCGCCCACCTCTAATTGGACGTGAGCGTGAGGCACTAAAAAATTATCGTGCGTGATCAGGCGTGATTGAAATTTAATCGGGCGTGAGTACAAGTTTTCTTCTATTTTTTATTTAAAAAAATTGTCAATTTCCATCTTTTACTTTACATTCTTGTTATTATTATGTCCAAATATGTGATCAACAGTATTATTTTGCATAAAAATAGTGTTATTGGTGTACCCAAAATTGTATACACAGTTGCTCCGATTTCACTAAAGATATACAAATCTTTAAGCCCGTTTGACACGATCATAATTTTGTTAACAAATTTGTTACCAAATTTATAATGATTAGTAGTGGAATAGAACAACCTATTTGTCCATAAACATTCGTTTCCAATGAAACCAATCTGTTACCTAACTTATTACCAATTTGTTAACAAATTTGATAACAACTTATGACTGTGTTAAACAGGCTCAAATGTACATAGAAACAATTACGTGACACGAACGTGACCCGCCGGGCGTGATCGGGTGTGAGAGCCAAAATAAAATCGTGAGCGTGAGTGATCGTGAATCAAACATAAAAAGTCGTGCGTGATTGGCCGTGATTACATTTTTAGTTCCGTGAGCGTGCGTGATCGTGAACAAAAAGTTACTCACGCGCCCACCTCTACTTGAAAGTAGTCTCCTTGCGACGCCACACACTTTTCTCAGTGGTTCTGCCATTGTTGGAAGCATTCCGAGAAAGACTCTTTCGGAATAGAGTTTAGCTAGTAAAAGTTCCCAATTAATTTTAGACAAAAATGTTTCATATAAAACTATATATAATTAAATTATACGCCGAATTCACTAGACTTGTTTTTTAACATAGTATTAGGTAGATGATTTTATTTTTAATTCATTGTGTGCTATTGTTTAGAACTATACTCTGTTCCATTTAAACCATTCAGCAGATCGTTCTCGCATCAGCGCCAGTTTTAAGTAAACTTGTCTCTTGTCTTCAATTTCAGTCAATCAGAGAGCTCAAAACTATTTCCTATTCTCTGCAATATGAATGACTTAAATACCTGAAAAAATAAAATGGGGGAGGGGCATTTTTATATAAGAACAAAGGCGGCTGATAAGTTAGGATCGACCCTGGTTTAAGCATATATAATTATCTTAAGAATAATGATTGGGACTTCAAATTGTGTCTACATATTCTCGGTCATTCTAGTATACAGAGTTTCGACACATTTTGGAACTTTATTTTTTACTACCCAATAGGGGGTTTCAAAAATCCACTCAGTTCTGGAATATATGAACAGAGTGTCCCAATTAAGGTACGAATGCATTGGGAGCTCGAGAACCGTAAGAGCTACGAGGTTGGTTAAATTAGACAAAAGTTGCCCCATTAGGAGACCATTTTAATGGTATTTTTTTATTTGCGAAAAAATGCATAGGTCACAAGATATAGGCGCAAATGTAAATTTTGCAGTTATTTATTTTTGCAAATAACTTCGAACTGTGAAATTATACTGGATTTTGGTTTGCACATCTTTAGGGCACTTTTTTATGTTCTTTCGACTGGCGATGCTCAATTTTTTTTATCAATGTTGGTTTTCGAGGATTGATGTCAAAGTTTTAATTTCGATATGGACGCCATATTGGAAAGTTGCGCCATTGAAAAGAGAATTTTTTTAGCTTTACAACGATATAAAATAGTAATAATTTATTTTTATTGTTAACAGAGAAATTAACAAAAAATATTATTAATACTAAAATTTAATTGAAAAAAGTAAATCGAAGGCTGCTGTTTAAGAAAATAATTATTTAATAAACAAAGAATGTTAAAAATACAAAAATAATTTACAAAAACTTTACAATAAATTTTCTATTAACCCACCATTTCGTTCTACGCACTTCTGCGCCTTTCGTCCTGTTCCTTCTATAACTTTTCTCAGCATTCTTGGCCTAATTTGATTTAGAATTCTTACTGTGGCATTTCTTAATTAATTTTCATTTTGATATTCCCAAATAAAAAGTTTATTTTTTAAGTATCCCCATAAAAAAATCTAAAGGTGTTAAATCTGGAGATCTAGCAGGCCACTTGATTTCACTGTTGGTCCCTATCCATTGTCCTCCAAATCTAATATTTAAATATTGTATTGTAAATTTTAGTATTAATAATATTTTTTGTTAATTTCTCTGTTAATAATGAAAATAAATTATTACTATTTTATATCGTTGTAAAGCTAAAAAAAATCTCTTTTCAATGGCGTAACTTTCCAATATGGCGTCCATATAGAAATTAAAACTTTGACATCAATCCTCGAAAACCAACCTTGAGAAAAAAAATTGAGCATCGCCAGTCGAAAGAACATAAAAAAGTGCCCTAAAGATGTGCAAACCAAAATCCAGTATAATTTCACAGTTCGAAGTTATTTGCAAAAATAAATAAATGCAAAATTTACATTTGCGCCTATATCTAGTGACCTATGTATTTTTTCGCAAATAACAAAATACCATTAAAATGGTCTCCTACTGGGGCAACTTTTGTCTAATTTAAAATTTAACCAACCTCGTACATATATTCCAAAACTGAGTGGATTTTTGAAACCCCCTATTGGGTAGTAAAAATAAAGTTCCAAAATGTGTCGAAACTCAATGTTATTTAAATGGGGAAAATGAAGTCAAATATTAATATTAAGCGGAATCATTGCCAGTACAATTTTTATTTATTTATTTGGAACTACTTTAGGGGGTGACACAGTTAAAATTCGACTTGACCCCTTTTAAGGTCCATTCTAATATACATTTACTTAAAAAAAAAATAGAAAAGTTTAACTTAATTTATATCTTGTTTCTAGGCATAAATCCCGCAAAAGACATCGTCCCCTCCAAAGTATTCAGCGCCAACCCTATAAACGTCCCCAACAACAATTCCGAACCCGAACCCGAAGCTAACACAGACCCCATCTCCATGCCTTTCATTGATTGTCAACTCCCTGAGAAATACAAAATTTTCAAAGAGAAAGCAGCAGGCTCCTGTGGGTACAACAAAAATGGCACTATACTTCAGGTGATGAAGGCTTGTATTGAAACAATAGGAGGAAGTCCACATTACAGTTCTAAGAAAGAGGCGTTGTTCTTGACGGATAAGTATATGCCATCCATTTTGAAATTGGAAAAAGAGAAGGGTGGCACGATTACGCAAATATTAGAAGGTAAGGATTGATGATATATAGGCAGTTCATTTTCACTTTTAGATTTAGATCATGTACAGCAAGTATAAATTAATTTCTAGTTTTTTATATGTGATTGTAAAATATATTCTATCTGCGAGAAAATCAACGAAGACTGAGAGGTGTTATAGATCCTTTCTCACCTCCAGTAACATTTAAATAAAATTTACTTTCTCTAGCTTTACATCTGTTTTATTCCATAAACTCAATCAATCATGTTTTTTGTTGTTTGGTCATTCTTTGTAGCTAGATATTTTTGCAGATACCTTTGTATTTCAAGAATGTGTCAATTAAATAAATAAAGGCGATTTCGGGCGACAACCGTTTACTTGCGGTATGTTGCGTTCAGGGGCTTGATTCTCGAAATTTATCGTATGCGCTTTCATACTTTTGGCGCATACGAACTTCCCTATGGTATTCTTGAGTATGAAAAGAGTAGGGAGGCATGAAAATTTCGCATGCGCTAACATAGAGTGGGTCGAAACCATTCGAAGGAGATATCGCATGTGGTATACCAGGAGTTATATTTGCTAATATAAATTATTATTATAAAATTAAAGTTACAAAAGGTGTGCAGGAGATATTTTAAATTGGTTTTATATTTATGACTTTAATACATTCATTATTATCCATTATAGGTTATGGCTAAAGTAAAAGTGTTGAATCAACTAAATCTTATACTAGAAACAGCGAATGGTTCTTGAATTTACGTAAATTAAATATAATATGAAACTTACTTTTCGCTACAACTTTCAATTTTTAAAAATTGGGGATTGAATTTAATAATATTGGTTATTTCTTCCTACAATTTTTGGCCGTTTATAATAATTCAAATTGCTGCTAAATTTTCTTCATTTAGCTTTGGATTAAAAAAAAATCATTTAACTTAATCCTCTGCTCACCATTTATAGCATTTGTTTCTTATATTGTATTAAGCTAAAATGCGTGCGAGCTATGAGGCCCAATCACCTAACCTAAAGTAATATTGTGACAGTCGAACATATTATAATAACATCACATGATACTAGTGAAAGCATGTTATTGGTTGGTAGAAAGTTCGTTCGTTTGTGCTCATCCATTTGCATGCGCACAACTTCACCAATATCGCACACTAGTCGAGAATACCTTTTTCGTAAATGGTTTGGGCGCACACGATATAGGACCGAACGATGTCGTTCGCATGCGTTGAGTTTCGCACGGTTTCAAGAATCAAGCCCCAGGTACGTTCACACATTCGGGCGCTAGGAGCAACATACCCGGTATGCTTGGATCAGTGCTCACAGCTGAACGGGTTTGCGAGTCGGGTCAGCTCTCTGTTCACTATTTCTATCTCTTTTTATCATGTCTTTTTTTGAAATGTCAAAAATCAAAACAATCGGAGTCGTGGTGTTATGTCAAACAGGGTGACATTATTTTCGTTGACTCTTTTTTGGACAAATATGGAAAAAAACTATCTTTCTCCGTTGCCAGATACTATTTTTGACAGTTTGAAATATCGCAGAATATACATAAACACCAAGCACGGTGTCAACAAGTGAACCAACGATTTTTGGCGCCACCATTACCAAACCATACCGTACCTAACCGTAAGTAATCCGAAGAAGTGAACGGGTATGTCGTCCGAAATCACCTTAATTGTTATACCTTTCAAAAATGCAAGTGACATGATACTTTTTTTCAAAAATATGCGGTAAATTTATCAAGGCAAGCATTTTTGGTTAATCTGTTTCTCACGTCACATCACTTTTTAACGGACCCGTTAAAAATATAAACATTAACGGACCGCTAAATTTTGTATTTCAAATAGTAATTTTAACAGCATCTAAATTTTAACGGAAAACTTACAGAATACACTCATAACTATGTAAAAAAATATCATGTATTCTGTTTTTCCATTCGTGGCACTCTTATTGTAGCCATATTGTCATAAAATTAGGTGCAGAATCATATAAAACTAACTGCGCAGTCAAATATTGCAAAATTTAATTTTATTATATTGACTATTTCACTCATACATATATGAACCAATCCAAATTCAGGATTCTACCTAATTACCAAGTTTCATTTCAACAAAACACCGCCACAAATTTTTTTTATCGCATCCTTTAAGCCAATAAGATGTCGTATTTTTACAAGTGAGTTTTGATAAGCGAATTTTTTTTGACGTTTTAGAAACATATTGTTTACACAAAGTGTGTATATTTTCAGTGTTATCAGTTTTTATTAAAAATGAGTCGATTCGGACAGGAATCTATTTAAAATGTTGAAAAAGCAAACTTAAATATAACACCTCAAAACACAATAAACATTAGAAGATTTTTGTGAAGAAAAAAAAATATAAATGATTACCTGATTTTTATTTTGGAAATAGTCATCTGAATACCATTCGTGGTTAAATATTATCCTGGAAAAAATTTCCGATTGCTTTACTCGAGCCTGTTACCAATTTATCTCGTGACATTGATCAAAAATCACTCGTTTGACAACTCGTGATTTTGTTTGTCAATGTCACTCAATAAATTGCTAGGTAACCGGCTCTCGTAACAATCTGAAAATTTTTCCGGCAAAAATTTACCACTTATGATATTATATATGAAAAAATAACCTACCCTCCATTTCACGTAACTTCCAAAAAGGAACCATTTATAAAGTAGTAAAACACTTTAAAGATAAAAATCTAATTCATTTCTAGTTGAGATACTGTGCTTTACTCTTTTAGAAGAATAGACACTTACATAATTGATGTCACACGCAAGAGAAAAATAGAAGATCTTTATTCCAAACAAAACCTCTCTCGTTGACTTACGTCACTCTCTTTAGTACTATAGCGCGCGAGCAGACACGTGACTCGGGCGTCTTTGACGTGCTTGGAATCAGCTGATTTGTGTGCGCGTGTCATTTTGACAAGAACAATGTCACTTTGACAAGACCAATATTTTGACTTATTTTGATTTTGAACTGCTAAAATATTTTTAATGTACAATTTTCAGCCAGTAAAACACATGAAATTAAAAATAATAACTTCTCAAGAATTCAAAATTAAAATAAGTCAAAACATTGGTCTTGTCAAAGTGACATTGTTGACGTCAAAGTGACATGCGCACACAAATCAGCTGATTCCAAGCATTTCAAGGTCACTCGAATCACGTATTTGCTCGCGCCCTATTCTGACTTTTGTTCGTTGTTTTCTTAAAAATGAGTATAAAGTGAGAAAAGGTGCCTGCAGCAACTTTTAGTTCTATGCTTTGTCGCTAGATGCGCTCGTCCAAATGCAATTGTGTGTCTATTATCGCGTCAGTGACGTCATAAAAAAATTTAAATGTTATCGTCCCTTATAAGATACAATATGAAGTAATGGTTTAATAATAATAAATATAATTCTAACAGCTAACTATTTTTTCAGATGCTAAAATAGCTGCTGCAGTAATACCAATTAAAACAGAGAAAAATTATTACCTGGTAGCAAAAGATCATAAATTTGTTGCAATAGAAACTCCCTTTACTAAAGATCGCACATTGAAAAAATCGGCCGAAACTTCTATAGCCAAATTACCAGAAAATGATGATGACGTTATCTTCGGCATTGGCAAAGCGGATAGCAAAGGCCGTTTATGGATTGGTAAGAAGATTCAGCGGTGGATTTAAGGGGTGTCGCACCTGGCGGAAGCCATGGGCCTAGGGTTTATGGGGGCCACAATGGCGGCGTCGAAAACATACAAAAGTACTGACATTTTCAAAATTTGAATGAATAATATTTTATACGTTTGTATATACCAACCATCATAGACTAATCTCACTCTATAGACTCCTAACGTACCTAACGCAAAAAATTCCTTGAGATTGTAGCCAACAGCGACATCTCTTGCCGCGAAATGGTAGTATAATTATTACTGTATTGCTGATAGACAAAATTTATTTTTGGATAATGAAAGAATATAATTTCAAGTTTTAAATCCCGCAATTTTAAATAAAATACTTTGAAAATTTATAGACAGATGTCAATGTCAAGTGCGATTAACGTATACTCTATCCGTTTCAACTATAGAGCGTTGGATGAGATAGGGCCTAAGATTCTAGCTCTCTGATTGGTTTAAACGTGAACCGAGTTTATACAGTAAAATAATTGACGCAAAATTTAAATTTGCTTGACAACTGTATTAATTATTTTGACGTATGACAAAAAATAAATATGTCAATCAAGTCAATAGTACACGATTTATTACAAATTATTAATTTCTGTTCGGTTCTGTTTGCTAAGTATATTATTGTTAAAATTATTTGCTAATTTCCGATGTTCATTGTCATAAGTTAATAAATATTGTAAGTGTCCTTATTATGAACTCGTCAGTAATTTAAAAAATAAGCCAGGATGCATACCGTGTGATGTTTGAAGTGGAGAAATTGTTCTTGCACGACACTGGTGGTGATCACGAACTGCACTGGGTTGGATTTTAAAAAACGCGTCGTGACGAACATTTAACGTGTTTTTTAAAATCCAACCCAGTGCAGTTCGTGATCACCACCAGTGTCGTGCAAGAACAATTTCTCCACTTCAAACATCACACGGTATGCATCCTGGCTTATTTTTTAAATTACTGACGAGTTCATAATAAGGACACTTACAATATTTATTAATATATTATTGTTCTTTTCGTTTATATAATTTTCATAGTGTTTTAGCGTTATATTTTCATATTACGTAGATTTAGCCGTGCGCGTTTTCTTAGATTTTAGTTAGTAGTTCGTTAGTTTTGTTATTGTTCTCTTCGTTAATATTATGGATAATAAATAGATAGATAGCACATGTACGTACAAGACAAAATTACTAAAAAAATGTCAATTAGAAAGAATTTTTTTAAAATCCAGGAATGGCTCTAAAATTTGAATTCTTTATTTAATACATGTATGTCTGTAATTTTACTGCAAATATAGAATCAATTCTAAGAAATTTTCTGTGTGGAAATTGTATAAAATACATAGAACTGACGGAAGGTAATGTGCTGGCCACATCAAATTTTTTATAGGGATATCTAAATGCAGATGTTTAGAAACACTGACCTATAACCCTGCTTCAGCTGAAGAATATTATTCGGCAGGAAATAGCTAGAATGTTGGAACGTGTAGTGAGGAGCTTCAGAAATCGGTTGCATCAGTGCATAAAGAACGGTGGTCACTACCTTCAAGTTCTTTTGTTTAAAACTGCATGATTTAAAACTTGAAATTATGTTCTATCATTATCCAAAAATAAATTTTGTTTATCAGCAATACTTTTTATTTTATTAGCATTAAAAAAAGGAATTTCTACGTAAAACTAAAATAAAGGATACGTACAATTAATTTTTCTGTAGCTATTAAAATACTTTTCTCTAAATAATCCATAAATGAATGACTTAAAAAAAACAATGCTAGTCACCTGCTCAATAATCACCCTTAATCAGCGCCGGATTTAGAGTCGTTGAGGCTCTAAGCTATAAAATATTTGAGGCCCTTTGCTTTGTATAAAATAAGTTAATTTTAATAGGAATATGAACTGAAATTCGTAAGTATTTAAAAATTAAAGTAGGTAAATAAAAAGAATTTTTTGAACATACATATATCCATTTTGTTATTTATATTAAATACAGTATAACAAAAATAACAATTCTTTAGTTTTTCGATTAACGACAAAATAAAATAGTACACTAAACATTTTTAGTTTTTGCTAAGAAAAATAAACTAAAAACCAAGAATACAAATCATTATATGGAAATAAACAACATGATTATTTACATTTTTTTTCGCGACTTCATTAAAGCAAAATCAGATATAACATCTTCAAATGATAAACTTCGAATTTAAATTGTGCACAATTTATTTTGAACGTTGACATTAACGTTTGTGACGCGCCGGTTATTAATGCGCAGATACGCACTGAACGTGTTAATAATGTATTTATTTAAATGCTTTATTTCACAATTTTTGTTAGATGAATTACATGTATAAAGATCATAGGGAACACACACATTGTCCCAATGTCCACACATCACCCGGTTCATTTGCTGTTTTGTTCAGTTCCACAACATACAAATCTAAACCATGAAGTTCAAACAGATAAACTTCACGCGCTCACAATTTAAAAAGTATACTCCAAAGTACAAATTATATATGAAAATAATTTAATGAATATTGAATCGGAATAGGTTGAGTTGTTGGTAGTTTTTTTTTTTGTATAATATATACTGCGCAGTATAATTTGTCTAGATTTGAGTACCGAACCATTATCATACAATTAAAAAAAAAATCTTTCTCACTGACGTTCGAAGCGCCGAGGCCCCTCATAATGTGAGGCCCTAAGCTTCAGCTTGTCCAGCTTGTACGTAAATCCGGCACTGCCCTTAATCAGTTGTTCATATGCTATAAGCCATTGTATATTTTGTTTAATGCTTAAAACTTCTTGTTTAGCAACGAAAAATATCCGTCAAGATACACACGAAGGCAAACTGTACCTGTTGACTAAAAAGTCTGTGAAACTTATTAAAAAGGACTTAATGAACCCTGAAGGCATGACTTGGTCTTCCGATAACAAACATTTCTACCTTGTCGAAGGTGGATATCGAGCCATCTACGAGTGGAATCTCAAAGAAGGCTCTGGAGATATCAGTAAGAATTGTTTTAAGATACGAAAAAACGACAAAAAATGGAACGCGTTCTGTTGTACAAAAATAACAATTAAACAATTTTTATTAAGTTTCTTATGTAGAAGAAAGTGGTGGTATAATTTGGGTTGCGTTATTATGCATATGAAATATGCATTTTTTTTAGTTACAAGAATTTCTATAGATAAATAAAAACTATAATTTTAAATATGAGATCCCACTTTAGATTGTTAAAAAACCAGACAGGTCGTAGTTCATAGTTCAATATAGTTTCCACATATCGAATATCTCAAATTTGAAAATTTATGGATATATTTAAGTGTCTTATTTTTTATGCAGCAGTGTATATTTTTTTTATTTTCAGGCCAAAAAACTCTATACTTTACAGTCAATGGTACAAAATATGCGAATAGTATTATTAAGGACATTACTATGGATAAGAAGGATAATATGTGGATTACTATGTATGGAGGATATGCAGTAAGTATATTACATAACTATTAGTTCACGAAAGATGACTATTCAAGGTCATTTATTCGAAGAAAGAATACACATCATTTAAAGGTGGGTACACACATGTACAAAATACCGTAACAGAACACCGTCGAGTAACTTAAACGCGTAACTGTGTGGACGGTACATCGTAACAGCGTAACACCGTAACATCGTAACAGAACAGCGTTCCACCGGCTGTCGGTTTTCTAGCGTCGCATCAAAGAAATGTTACACGCACGTGTTCATCCCTCGTGTGCGAGTGTGGACAAGTCATAAGAACTTCGCAGTTTACAGTAACAATATTCAGTTGGTAAGTGTTAACACTATGGAGTGGACGCAAGATAATATCATAAGTTTCATTGAAATTTATCAGAAATATGATATATTATGGGATTCAAAACATCCAGTCGCCAAAAATCGAATTGTCACTGCTAATCTTTGTTGTACAGCAATGGCCTTCCTCCAGTATGTGTCTTTGCGCATAATTTTTGGACCAATTAAATTTATTAGGTATTCGAAATCCACAGGTGACATTTGTGTAAAAAATTTGTACAAACCACTAACTGTTTGGAATAAGATCATTTAGTAAATGGTCCGCACCATAATCAATTCTGTTTGCAAATAGTTGTGTACACCACCATCGTCTTTGTCTTCGTTTTTTATGTATTAAATTATCAATTACTATATATGCTGCAGCAGCAACTTCCATCTCGAACACAGACAAATGACTGCTTGACATGGAACGGGAAAATGTTCGACTATTTGATTCGTGGCGAGGTTACGTTACGGTCACACAAAAATTTAAACGTAACGTCGACGCGTAGCAGAAAAATGTTACGCGACGGTGTTCTGTTACGATATTTTGTACATGTGTGTATCCACCTTTACAGCAGTAGCTTAGCAACATTTTGGTTAGAAAGAGAAAGGTTACTTGACCTACGAGGTTTGTCCAATAAATATAACATACATTATATTTTTTAATAAATAGTGGTCTGTGAATACGGGCCATTGACTTTATGATTTAGTTGTTCAATTGTTATAAAAAAATAATTATGTTCACACTTTAGATACGTTTTATTGGTGTCAGAAATCAGAAATCTTTCTACTTCTTCTAGTAGAACATCAATGGTCGTTCTTTTGCATCAAAAAAATCGAAATATTCCTACGAATCAATCCAACTTCAGAGTTGGAAGCGTTGGTAGGAAGATATATAGAGTGGAGATAAATTCAAAATTTTACTAGCCGACTGTCGCATACATTTCTGTCACATTTGTAAAATGATTAGAGTAGACTGTGCTCAACAAAAATATCTCCTTTACGTTTTAATTATTTAATATATTTTTATATAATTATAATCTCTGTAATATTTGCATAACAACATTTTGAATATCCAAAATAAACATACAAAGTTATCTTTAGTTGTTAACTAACAATAACACATAACCACTGACCATGTTCTATTGTATTTATTTTTTTAATTGACTGCACGTTCTATTGCTTTAAGAATATTCGTATTCTAGTAGGAATATTTCTGACACCGATAGAACGTACCTTTTGTGATTTAATTATTCTTTGTCGACGAAATAAAATGCAATATAAAAATATTACAAAACTTTCTATTCAATTTTCTGAAAGTGCGTACGGCAATCTTAGTCTTCCTGTAAAAACTGAAAAGATGTTTGTATAATGTGAAAATATTCAGTGAGTCCAGAGCCACTGGGAATAAAAGAAATTTCCCTGTGGACAAGTGCCAGCGGTATGGCGTTCTTGTAATTCCCTACCAAGAAATTAAATAAACTTCAACGGGTTTCATTATGGATGTTGGACTCGTTCAGTTAAAGCTTATGTATATGATATAAGTTACCGAATTACTGTTTTAAATTTACTTTCAAATTAAAAAACAAAAAATTAGGCACTTACTTACCCCATAGGAAGATGATTTCGGTCAGATTAGAATCCAGGGTGTTCAAACTGCAACCTGTAACAATATTTTGTTTGAAATTATTTTTACAATATTTTTTGTAACTACATAATTATTAACAAAGTAAAAATGTCTTATAAATTCGTGTACCTACTAGGTACGTTATAATTTGAATTTGAGGTTATTTTTTATTTTGAAAGTTGATTACAAGATGAGCAGGCCTATATATATTCTATTTTTCACTTGGATAAGATCTAATGTTTTCTGAACCTGTTCACTCATTTGTCATTCCATTTGACTGGATTACTTAACCCCCACCACTAGATATTCTGATCCGAATCACCGCGGAGTATCTCCAGGGTATGATGTGTTTCACGATATTTGCAAATCTACCTGTCTTCGACCCGGTACACCGCAAAACAGCATGGTATTTATGTTCCTATGCGTCAGGGGAAGATTAGCAAAATTTGAGAAAACGATGTAGCGGTACTTGCGGGATAAAAAAACACGCCCTTTGTTACATGAAAATCGCGAAAATATCACATTATATAATAAATTGTAATATTGTTGTTGGGAGTACAAAATTTAAATTAGTGTTAAATCTTATTCACCATGGCTTAAATTAATATAACCTGTTTGAAGGTAATAATTGGTTGAACTAAACTAAATCAAGTACCGGACAAAATTTATTTCCTGAAAAAGAATTTCCGGTACACCATTAACATAAATGAATGTTCATGAGCTATCGGTCGATTGTTTGCAAAATAAAGGATTTAGACAGTAAATTTTATGAGAGCCTCATCTACAATGAGATCCTCCACCATAGTAACATAGGAACTACCAAAGTTAAAAAAATTATTTGATTTTAAAATATTCGAGTTTTTATTGTCCCCAACATATACGTCACACATCTATTGTATTCTAAATTTCTACTATTTTCAAGTCGTCTAAAATAAATAAATAAATAAATGGGGTCTCGTGGCCGAGTGCCTGAGTGTCAGGTCGCGAATCTGAGGAACTGGGTTCGATCCTGACCGATGCCAAATATTTCCAATTTTAAAATGGCACAAAATTGACCTCTGTAGTGCCCTCTTTACGCTAGCAATGAGTGCCCGTGAGGTGACGCCTGGTAAGCACCCGCACGGTGCAAATATATCATCTTTACCGATATCTGTGTACAAAGCAGATTGGCACACCCAGCAATGGGTAATAAGCCGTGATGATATAATGATTTATTTATTTTAATAAAGTAATAATGAAATATTTGCATCGTGCGGGCGCTTACCAGGCGTTACCTCACGGACACTCATTTCTGGCGTGGAGAGTGCACCACAGGGGTCAATTTTGTACCATTTAGCCTTGATCTACATTAGCGGTACAATGACGGTACAGGGGTGGAATCCCAAGACTAGGCTAGATAGCGTAGCGACAAATAACACTTCGTTTCCCTAACAACCATGGGAAAGGAACGTGAAACGTAGTGTATTTTTCGCTACGCTATCATAGCGTAGTCTTGGAATCCCACCCCAGTAACGATAACGGTACGATGACGGTACAATACTTCTAGCTGCTATGTATTTTAATGGACCCATTTCCCCATTTACATCTACATTCTCGTTACGATGACTGTATAATGGCGGTACATTGATATTCACTGATTTACATTAGAAGTACGACTACGGTACAGTATAGTTTTGTTTCTATTGAAAAAATATTGAATCATAGTGACAGCGTAGTACTTGCATGCAAGGGGGAGTGGAAGGGTTGCATTTGAAAAGTACGTGCACGTCACGTTGACGTTCATGCCAAAATCAGCTATGCTAGTACGTGATTGAGATCTGACATGTTTTTGACTTTTTGATGTTTGTCTTTTAGTTAAACCAAAATGTAGTTAAATTGTCATTGTACCGCTAATTACCTGGTTCCCTAGATTCGCGACCTGACACTCAGGTACGTGGCCACGAGACTCCAAACCGTCTGCTATCGTCTTTTTGAAATGCGCATGTAAATGAATGCAGAAAATAACGAAACAACGAAAGTAAACAAAATAAACAAAATATACAAAAGGTTGTATTACTCGTATTTGTTTGAATTTATGATGCCACGTGCGAAAATGTAAATAAATGAACATCGTGCCAGTGGTAATCAAAACTTGGACTATACTATATGTCAGTGGCGTATCCAGGACCCATGGTAAGGGGGGGGGGCTGCCATATACCTATTATTTATAGGTATACTGCCCATTGCCTATTTGCATACTTTCAAAGAATTCTCAATTAAAAAAAGGACGGTAAACTACAGAATATCTATGTACTAAAGCTCGATCGTACCACCTCTAGTGAAAGTGACAGTTTTTAACCATTAGTTAAAAATTAAACTGAAGGTTAGAAGCGATGCGACCAATAATTTTAATTTCCAATTAGCTCTAATCAAAGGTGGTAAGAACAATTTTGCGACATAATCGTTGGTTATCACTAACTGTCACGTTAACCATTATTTAAGAATTTAAAAAAAAGGTTAGAAGCAATTCGCGCAACAGTTATAACTTCCAGTGGTGGTAAGAACAATTTTGCAACATAACTGTTGGTTATCACTAACTGACACTTTAACTTTTAATTAAGAATTAACATAACTGTTGTTAACACTAACTGTCACTTTAATTAGAAGTGGTAGGAGCGGGCTCTACATAATCAAACCAAATAAAAAATGACACTTTGTTCATTCTTTATTAATAATAAAAATTACAGTGAACATAGGAACATACATTATAGATTATGATAAAAATGAAAAATTATAGATTAGTAAAGACCATGTACGCATTCCATTAAAACGAAAAACTAATTGTTAACTTCTAACATTTCGTTATAGTTACAAAACGATATTTAATTTTCTACTTTTTTTGGAAAATTTCTAGAAATACCTCTATATCAATAGGATTTTTTTTATATTATACGCGAGAGCTACACCTTTAAGCCTATCTTACGCCATTGTACTTCTTGAAGAAGTTTTCAAGTCTGTATAAAATGTAGAAAATTATTAATTTAAATACATAATATTTTCAAATCACTGGACTTTAAGGGGGGGGGGCTCGAGCCCCCTAAGCCTTCCCCTGAATACGCCACTGATATATGTAGTTGTTTATTAATTATATTATTAAATTGCTCATTATCCATGCATATTTCTAAATATTGACCAGATGCACCGCACGAAATGTCAAATAAGTTGTTAAATATTACTGTCAACATGTAGATATGTCCTTGTTTGTTAACCTGTACTTAAGACATTAATTATAAATTGAGCAACTAGCCAGAAATTATACAATATAAAAAAATCTGATGTGGCCAGCACATTACCTTCCGTCAGTTATATGAGGCATTTACGAAAATTCTACCTGTGAACTGTTACCAGTAAACAGCTGTTTATCAGGTTATAGCTACCGGAATCGATATTTTAAGAACGCAAGTGGTAAACAGGGTAGATCCATAACCTATAAAAAATTTGAAAATTTGAAACAGGTTAGAAATTTGATGTAGTTAACAAACTGAGCAGAGTCATACTTTGAACACATTTCCACTTTTAACGCGTGCACTTCGCTTTGCATCACTACCTTTTTTGAGATTAGATTCTTCATGAATCCGGTAGATGGATCTGGTAGATATTGTACAATTTTCGAACGCGGTAACTTTTTACCAGTCGTGTTTTCGAACACAGTCGGTAGATGCGGTATCTACCGGTAGAATTTTCGTAAATGCCTATGTATTTTCTATAAAATCCATACAGAAAGTTCCTTTTAAAAATTTTTAAATTTCTTATACGTACATTACCTTTCGACGGTTGTATGTACTTCATAAAAATTCTATACAGAAAGTTTCGAGCAAAAGATCCTAAATTTCGAGTAAAATTATAATATAACACAAATATACTACGAATATGTCAATTGACACTGACATCTTTCAATCAGAATTTTCATAATATAGTAGCTGTTTTCATAGCTATGTCTACTTTATAAAATTTAATTTCTTTATAATTTTTTAACTCTATATCCATTTAATATTAAGTATAAAATGCAGTCAAATCGTATAGAGAATACAATGTTCTTTAATATTTATAATAACATTAAATGTAAAAAAATGATATTTAACATCGTTTTTTCAAGAAAAACTGTTAAAATCTTCAAATAAGGGTATTTCCGGTTGACCAATTATAACCAAAATCTAATCAGCTCTTCATATGGATGCAACGAAGAGGAATACGAAAGAATTATAATTTTTGGAATTGTAGTATTAGAGTTATCGCAGACGAAAATTTTGTTACATACACACACACACACACACACACACGGACACACATACATACATACACACACACACACACACACATACAGACATCATCGTAAAAATAGTAAAATCGTATTCTAGGGACCTTAAAACGTGCTTATTCATTAAAAACTCACCACCGAATTTTTTGACCAAAGACAATACCTTCCTTACCTAAAGGTGACGGAAGGTAAAAATGATTATGGCTCAACGAATAACAATTTCGTCTATCTAGAACTAGAGATCGCTTTCAATTTAGATGAAGTTTCATGAAAAAAGAAATAGTGGACGACTCCATTGTAGTTATATCGTGGACAATGCCCAAACTTTGCGCATATACTTCGATTTATCCATTATCTACCCCACATTAAATTTATTGTCCAAGTTGGGATACTATTATCTGCGTTCAGGGCATATACAAAGCGAAACTTTAAAATATATATCCTACGTAATTGTAATTGGAATAATAAATTCTACAGCAAATACAGTTTAAAGTGAATATATAGTTCATTAATAAAGAAATGGATAATGACTTTGGTAGTAATGTTCCAATTTCTGTTTCGAGTACATTCATTCAACCCAATTCTGTAACAAAGTTGCTAACTCTGAGTAACATTGCTATTGAGACCCGCAGAATCCACTGGCGGCGCTGTAAGCGCATCTGTCATGGCGGCCAGTAGGACATATCAGATTTATTTATATTTTGAATAAGTGCTTTCTAACATAAAATATTGTTAACTGTTTAACTCAACATGATATTTAAAATTGTTTGGTCAAATCCTTCAACAAGAACTTACGACAATTCAAACACAAATATCTGCAAAATCAATGAAATTATAAATTTTATTTAAAAGTACTATCAATAATTGTATAAAATGACATACCTACAAAATTGTATTATAATCATTATTTGTGAAATGCAAAGAACAATATCCGTTAATTTAAAATAAGTCCAAATAATGGCCAAAAGTCTCACCTTGCCAAATCAGGTGTTCTATTACTTATACATACATACATACATATATATATATATATATATATATATATATATATATATATATATATATATATATATATATTCATCAGAAAATGAAGAAACTGCTATTAATTCCATGTTTGAAATAGCAATGAACTTTAAGTAAAGTATCACTTCCGGTTGATCGTTCGTAATCAATATCTAATTTGTTGTTCCAATAAATAGAAAGTGTGTAATACCAAATTTTGGATTATATTTTATTATGTTTTTCCTCGAAAATCTGTTAACAGCTCCAAATTAAGTACCACCTTCGGTTTATCATATAGGCATAGTCAAAATATAATATTGTTTCAAATTATACACGTGTTTTAAATACCAAATTTGAGAAGTTTTGGATCATGTTTTAATATATTTTTTCAAGAAAATCTGTTTATAGCTTCCTGGAAAGTAGTACTTCCGGTTTATCAATTTTAGAAAACATCTAGTATGTCATTCTCATTAATATAAAAGTCTTAAATACCAAATTTGAAAAGTTTTGGATTGTATCAATTTATTTTTCACGAAAATCTGTTCAGAGCTTGAAATAAGTATCACTTCTCGTTGATTAATTTTAGCCAAAATCTAATATGTTGTTTCCCATGATATAAAAGTCTTAAATACTAAAATTAAAAAGTTTTGGGTTATATTTTAATATAGTTTTTCATTAAAAACTGTTATGGGCTTCATGTAAAGTATCACTTCCATTTATCCAATTTTACCCAAAATCTAATAAACTCGTTATATGAATGCAGGAAGCTTAAATGCAGAAAGTAGATATATTTGGAAGTTTGTTATAAGAGTTATCGTGGACGAAAAAATAGTCACACACACACATCATCATCGTAAAAATAGTAAAAACGTGTTGTGGGGATCCTAATTCGTGCTTATTTACTGAAAACACCATTACCTACGGTATGACGGGAGGTAAAAATTGATTAACAGAGTTCTAACTAGGTATAACTTAAATTGAGCAACGTAATTCCAAATGAGAGATAAATAATTGATTAAAATGAGAGTGCAATTGTTTTCCACTGCTACCTGATTTTCTAAAAAAAATCATAACTGTTTCCTTTGTAGGTAATATGTGTCAACAAAGACGGCAAAATAATCCAAGAAATATTCCTCCCTGATCGCTACCCTGTAGGGATATCTTGGGGTGGTCCAAAAATGGACATTCTATACGTAGTTACGTCACGCCAAGGCTCAGCACCTTGCACAGTGGACGAGCAGGGACGAGTCTATGCCATCACAAACTTGGGAGTTACTGCGGCCTATAAACCAAGTGATTTTGATGTTAAGTTGTAAAATTAAGGGATTTTGTAATAGTTATTATAGTTTGTAATATGTTAACGATGGAGAAAATAAAATATTAAATAGCATATTCTTCTGTGGTTTTGTGTTTTGACCATTTATTTAAAATTAAAAATCATCTGAACTTGTTTGGATTTTGTAGTAATTTTGCATTTACCCGACGAAATGTTATTAGGATGTTAGAATTTCTTTGATTTTTGCAAAAAACAAAGAGGACTTTTTTCGTTCTTGTGCGAAAAAGCGCAGATTAGTTTGGTTCTTGAAGATTTACAATTCAAACGTTGCACCAATTTTTAAAGCTTTGTTGGTTTTTTGCCGAAACCTTGCTCACAATGTGACGCGACCGGAATCAAACGATATGGCGCTATAACCTAGAAATTTCAAAGAATATACAATTCTGTTTTTGGATATGACTCAGTGGAAATGCTGCCTTCACATCAGTTTGCCCTGCGCTTGTATCTTCAGCCCGTCGTAATTTCTTTCCTCCTTGATATCTGTTCACAATATAAAGTTTCTTCATCTTCCCCTTCTCTCATGTATTTCCCTTCAATTATAATATTCTGAATCGAATCCTGAATCCAATCCAGTTAGTCTTTCTCTTTCTTATTTCTCTCAAAATTATTCTCTCTTCTCCAATCATTCTCAACACCTCCGCATTCCCGTCTCTCTCTCAACATTTCAAAACTTTCCAAGTACTTCTATGTTTCGTACCTATACAGCATAATACTCGACATAAAGCATTTTGCAAACTTATTTCGTATAGTTCTAATTTCTTCCTTACATTGTTGTCATTCCAAAATACAATGCTTTCTAAATATTTGAAGGACCTTACTTGTTCTAACCCCAGGGCCTGTCAGTGGCATGACAGAGAGGCGACAACCTCACTTCACACAGAATTTAGGGGCGCATTTTCGGGTTCATTTTACCAAGTGGCGTTGTACGGCTACTAATTTTAGTCGCCGAAAAGCTATTTGAGACAAATTATATGAATGTTCTACTGGATGAAATGGAAAATCGTTTTAAACTGATAACTAGTGAAAAACAATTATTTTGCTATGTTTTACATATATGAAATAAAATCTAAAAATGCAGGCTTATAGAAAAATGTTTGCAGCGATTTACAGATTCTGATAAACGATGGAGAACACTCCAATATAAGCGGTTGATTTAAAAAATTGGGGTTATTGATGTTAGTCGGCATCTTCCATAGTCAGTGACGCTCCATGAGAAACTTTATATCCAAATACCATTATTGCTCAGAAGCATGTGTGTAGTCAGAGGAGGGGTTTTGGAGGTTACACGTAATTTTCTTGATAAATCTGTAACTACTTTTTTTAATTTTTAAAAATTTCGGCAGCCCTCACGTGTTGCGTCCTTCTGCCACGCTTACCTCGCTTACCGCCTAGCGCCGACCCTGTTCAAATCCATTGAAACAATGTAACTTTCCATTTACCAACCATATATGTATGTTCCTCAGTAATCCTCATTACTTTTACGCAAACAATGTGAATTCTAATTTTTACGGTACGGTACTGAAGACTTTTTAGAAACGGATTGTTGCACCACGCAAAACATTTTTCATTATTTAGTCACGTACTTTTTTGTCTTTTTTCGTAGTTTATTTTGTAGATTACTCTTAAAAGCATTTCTCAATATTTTAAAATAAAGTAAGAAACACAAACTGTTGTAAATAATTCATACTTAATTTCAATCTGACAATTTCATCATTTACATTTCGAAATTAACGGCATTTCTGGTTTTTCCTACAAAATCAAGAATTCAATAATACTTTTTTTTTAAATGCAGGTTCATATTAGAAGTATGTTCGTCTAATGTTGAATTTTTTAAAATATTAATAGTTCTAGTACAGGAACAATTTATTTGAATTTTTGCTTCATAATTAGGTATGCATGGGTTCCATTCCTCTTAAGATTTTAATTACCTACATAAAATAATATTATTTGTTACCTCGCCTTACAAAATTATTGAAGAAAGTTTGTACTTAGAGAAACATCTGCTGAGTTCCCAAACTTCTTAGGATTGGTTGAGTGGTTTTATTTTCACTTGTTACGAAGTTAGTAACTATCTGGACTGTGTACGCAGTGAAGCGAGTAACGCTTGTCATTTGTCATGGAGACCTTCCCAGTTGTCAACAATGAGCACAACGTAGCTAGTTAAAATGACTTGTAAAACGTCTTGTACAAATATAAAATAGTTATTTTTGATTCTATACATTATCAAATTTAATTTCAAAAAATGCAACTTCAATTTCATAAAAAGTAAATTCAATTTGTGTTGATAACTTCAAAACCAGGATGGTCTAAGATTTTTGTGCAAACGCAACTTTAAAATTTTACGTAATAAAGGAGAGTTCAAAATTTGAAATTATGTACTGTCATTATCCAAAAATAGATTTTGACTATCAGCAATGCTTTTTATTTTATTAGCCTTCAAAAAAGGAAGTTTCTAGAACCCACCTGTATTTTGCACAATTATTAATATTTAAACAATTTAATTTTTCATTAATACTCGTTAATTTATGTTTATTTCATATTCTTATCTGAAAATGTTAAATTTTGACTATAGTATAGTACCCTTTTATCAGGTGAACCCATATTATGAACTGCACTGTTTCAAAACATAAAAGGAAATATCTAATGTGACCAACACAATACCTCCTGCCATTTAATTTTTATTAACTTAAATATATACTTACCATATACTTTGTTCACAGATATCGGTAATGATGAAATATCTGCACCGTGTGGGCAACTTACCAGGCGTTACCTCACGGGCACTCATTGCTGGCGTGGAGAGTGCACCACAGCGGTCAATTTTGTGTCATTTAAAATTGGAAATATTTGGCGTTGGTCGGGATTAAACCCGGTTCCCTAGATTCGCGACCTGACACTCAGGCACGCGGCTACGAGACCCCATTCGGTCTCAAAAATAAAGATTAGCTTAATCTTTTTTTGTGACTCGAGCCACACCAGATTTTTTCTTTTAAAATGTTACTATTATTAATTTGAAATGATTAGTTCTTTGAGAGTGACATTTATCTGTCAATTACATACATTTGAGATTTGAACTTACTAATCAAGGAGTTGTGTTTGTTTAAAGCGCAGGTCCTGTGATTTAAATTATAGATAATTTTATAAATTTATTCATAAAAAATTTGGAAAAAGTATTAATGCAAACCTGTAGAACATTTAATAATCTTTAATTTTTATAATAACATAAATCTAAAAAAAAAACATTTAAAGGTATTTTTAGAAGAAAAACTATTTTGAGCTTCAAGTAAAGTGCCATTTCCGGTTATCTGATTTACACCAAAATTTAATGGCTTCTTTCTATATTAGAATAAGGTAGAAATACAAGGTTTCAAAATTGAATGAAACAAATGTCATCATTACTGAAATCTGTGTACACCCAGCAATGGGTAATATGCCTTGATGATATATTTATTTATAAACACAAAAACATAAAAACACACACATCATCGTGAAAATGTTAATATTGGATTCTAAGAGCCTTAAAACGTGGTCATTTACCAGAATCTCGATATGCGATTTTTAGCACGATCCCTATACTTCCCTTACCAAGGGTAGTGGGAGGTAAAAAAGTATAACTATAAAGTAAACGTAATATTAGCCGCTTTCTTTTTATCAAGAAGATCAACTCCGAGTAGCACACATCTACCCTAAATCGTTCTTTTTAAAAGGGGATAAATGATCTTGTACTACCCATTTTCTTTGTCCCCGCCCCCGCGAAGCACCACCTTTGAAATAGAATCAAATAGATCCTGAACTGATTACGAATGTCAATGCCACGTCAATATGACTGACTGCTATGTATTTTGTCTTTTTTGTATGTATTTGATATTAAAATGACGTGAATAGAAGAAATTAATTAGTTTGAAACGTTATATCATGTTTCATTACCATAAGAAATACATCCATATTTAAATACTCAAAGGTAAAAGAATGTAATATGTCAAAATCAAATCACATATACAATAGACTATAACCATAAGCAAATTTAGCATTATATTATATTATATTATAATTATAATGCTATATATGTTTTTACCTTCTACTTTTTATTTTAAAAAATATACTGTTCTTTTTAGGGGTAGTTCAGTTCAGTTCAGTACGAGGTAAGATCAGTTCATTTTCCCCCTAAAAAGAAAGCGCCTATTGATTGTATTGTCTTTTCGTGAATTATCACGCCAAATTTTTCTTATTTACGAAAAACGAATAAAACTGCTGACAAGAAAATACGGGCAGAGGTAATTTGTTTTCTTCGAGAAAAGCTAAGTCTTGTATTTCCTTTCTTTAAGGATAAGCAACTATTTTCCTTTAACGTCAACATCAACAAGAATTTAGCAGAATTCTAAGATGAATATACGAGTCCCGTCACTATTTAACTTGCTTAGATCTACATAATAAAGGAACTTACTCTCGGTCTCGGAACTACAGAGGGTGAAGACGAAAACGCAAAAGCAAACAAAATAAAATATCTATATATCTCTACGTTTATAGCTGAAACTGGCAGTTTTCTTATTATGCAAATTTAAACTGAGCATATATTTCTGTTTATGATTGTCGTTATATGCAAGCAAAGGCAACTAGATAACAAGAATTGTACTGAGGTTTTAATTTTGAATCCTTTAAGCATCATCAATTACATAAATTTAAATGTACTGGATGAATATTGAAATTAGTGCTTTTCGAGTGTCATGACAAAATAGTTAATTATGTATTAAGGGCGGTAAGTGTAAAAATTAAATAGTTTATCACCATTTTTAGATAATTTATTTATGAGTAATTTCGAAATTGAATTTAAGAAAACAACGAATATTTTCCCAGAGTTTGGATTATATATGTACATGATATTTTTGACATGGTTAATACCAATAACTGCGATTTGAAAATGTTTCACATTGATGCTAATGATACTATTATATTTTATCATATATTCTACTTGTAATAATTAACAGAATTTAATTTTGTATACCTTGATGTACTCGCCTGTAATTAAATTCACATAGTTTAACAATTAATTATTTTACTCATTGGTAAAACAAAATATGTTAATATGGGCATCAATTGTATCTCATTTCAAACGCAAATGTAATCAAGATCAATGATTTCATTTATCGCAATATCAGTGGCGTCGAATACGAAGGGGCAATGAAAATAAATAAAACATAAACCTAACCGGAAATGGCACTTTACTAGAAGCTCAAAATAGTTTTTCTTCGAAAAATACCTTTAAATGTTATATACAACAATAGAAAAGGAATTCAATACAGTTTTCAGCATAAGTAAATATATAGGTATGTATTTAGATTAATAAAAATTAACGATTCACAAAAATATTTAAGCTAAACTATTATTCACGAAAGATGACTATTCAAGGTCATTTGTGAGCCGCGTGATATAATATTACTTACAGATAACTTCATTGCACTTCGTGTGCATAGGAGTGCAACATGAAATATTTATGGACACATTTTAACTGAAAAAATAAGAGTAATTTATTTCAAAATTATGTTTCTTTCTAATAATGCCTTTCTGAAAGATTTATGTTCTTCACTTATGTGTTTGCAAAATACAAAAACATTGATTTAACTTGTAAACCAAGGAATAATAATTTGATTTACACGTCAACGCCACTGGGTAAATATTAGCACAGAGGGCTGTGTAGTAGATAATTAGGTATCTATAATTCTACGACATACATCATTATTATTTATAATACGTTGAAAGTAATGCCACTACTCACGTATATTTGTCACACCACATAAATTAAATAGACATAGGTCAAATAATCTTTCTCTTTCTAATACGAAATGTTGCTAAGCTACTGCTATAAAGTGATGTGTATTTTTTCTTCGAACAAATGTCCTTGAATAGTCATCTTTCGTGAATAATAGTGTAATCCTCATTTTTGTATTAGTGAATTCTATTCTATCCCGGTATTTAAAATTTAATCTTCATTTTATTATAGTTCCGGTGGTTCAATGGTTAGAGCAAAACCTCATGTTGTGAGTGCCCTCGGGGCTCTGGGTTCGAATCCCACTAAGGCATGGATGTGTGTGAATGTGAACCCACTCTGTAATTGGGATTTAATCCTGTTGAGAGGTTTAAAAAAGGTAGTTACTTGGATTAGATTAGACTGTATTTTAAGAAATAAACTGTCAAACTTAGAGTAAAATTCGCTAATCCAAAAATAAGGATTAACTTAATCTTTTTTGTGACTCGGGTTGCAAATGGCGGGAGGTATTGTGTTGGCCACACCAGATTTTTTTCTTTGGCACTAGAGAAACAAGTCTGTAATAAGACTACGATTCAGTATATCTTAAAAATTATTATTTTTTGAAACCAATGAAAATTCCCATATTATCACATTCTCCGTTAACTCTACAACAATGTTCCCAATTTCAGTTCTGGCATCCACCGCTATGAGATATAATAGCGCTACCAACAAGCTAAATGGTCGAGAAAGGAACTATGTAAACTGTTTAGTTAATTAATCTTTGGTAGTGTAGTATTTGTTGACTAATAACGAGATTAAGGCATCAAAGTAAAGATATGTAATGTAATTTGCACGACTGAAATAGATAGGGCCGCGGCTGGAACGATGTGAGTTAATTAAATTTGCGTAGTGGAACACACATGAGCAGAGCATGTGATGTTGGAGCTCGTTTTCAAGTAGAGTAGATGGAGACGAGGTGAATGTTTAATTGTTTAATCGTGCTATCAAAATATAAAAGGATTACTTGATGTATACATAGGTTAATTGAAAATTGTGAAATAATGAAGCAGAAAACATATTATTTATTTAGGATTCCTCATATTTATCTCATTGAACACTCGAGTTTAAAGGAAAATAAAATAAAATAAATATATCATAACGGCATACTACCCATTGCTGGGTGTGCCAATCTGCTTTGTACGCAGATATCGGTAATGATGATGACATAATTGTACAGTGCGGGCGTTTACCAGGCGTCACCTCACGGGCACTCATTGCTGGCGTGGAGAGTGCACCACAGGGGTCAGTTTTGTACTATTTAAAATTCGAAATATTTGGCGTCGGTCGGGATCGAACCCGGTTCCCCAGATTCACGACCAGACACTCATTGTTTACCGGTTGCCTCCCAACGATCTGGCATTAAAACAAAGTTGACATACGAGGCAGGCTACAGAAACTTATATGGTTGACATTTGGATCGTACTGCAATGTTTAAGTGTGCTGTGCTTACATTCATATTTTTGTCAAAATCTTGTGAGCATTAACCAAATTCTAAAACTGTTTTACACGTAACAATAAGTCGTTCACTTTATTGAAGGATAAATCGATCAATTTATCTTACAAAGTCGTTGAGAATTTACACTTAACGATTTTCTATCAATTTATTTTTGTTGAAATTAGGATTACAACTTCTTAATATTATTTTATATATTTGTGAAGTTAGAGTTTAATTTAGCAGCAATGAGTAAAACTAGTGAATGTACGCAATTATAACCTTGGAATCAAGCACACATTAAATATAGTTTGACATGTCAAATACTATTGAGTTGACAGTAGAAAAGTAACCAAAAATTCCCTAAAAAAATCGACACGTACCGATAAATTGAAGGTCGCAGTCGATCAATAAATCGGTCGATTTATCGTTAAGTGTAATACAGCCATAACAAAATTTTCAAGAATTTAAATTTTCTTGGGAGAAGTTTGAATTGTAAAGGTATATTTCATAGTGACTAATATTTTCTTTTATGTATGTGTATGTGTGATTTAAGTTTCTACTCATATTAGCGCTAGGAAGTGTTCTTATAATATGTTTTAATATAAAAAGGTTTTTGAGTTCAAGTGATCGTCATTAATGGCATCAATATCCTTCTATACAGGTAAAACATAAAAAATGTAGTGTTTATTCCCAGAGTGATTACTTCTAATTTAATCATAGATTCAACCTGTTTAAAAACACTACAAATGTGTTTATATTTTCTTATAAGTGTTTATACATATTATATAAAATAATTATTTGTAAATGTTATTTATATTGGGATTTTCAAATAAGAAAACGCTAACTAGCGGCGAATATTAGAACTACAAACAGTGGTACACATTTGACATTTATATGAAACTACAACTATATGACTATAGGTATATTATACATACTTGAATTTTAAATAAAAAATCTGATGTGGCCAGCACATAACCTCTCGCCAGTTATTTTACCTGGTTGTACGCATAAAACGAAAAATATTTTTAAATACAAATACATATATTCATGTCTCACTATAAAATAATTATTTTAATATAAATTATGTACAATATATACATTTTCTTTATATTCAATATCCTGAATTTTTTCTACTTTCCTTTTCTTTTTCTTTTATTCGTCATTTTTTCGTAAATTCCTTTTATATTCTTTTTTAGGCATATTCTTTTGCGTTGTTGATTTTTATTTATTTTCTAATCTTCATAATGATGTACAAATATATTTGACAGTGGCATACAAATATTTTTGACAGTGACATTTATGTGTGAATTACAAACATTTGAATTTCTTGCCTTGAAGTAGTTTGATCTAAGAATTTTTAAATCAAATTATTTTATATGCATTTCTTTATCTCTATATCTATAGAAGATATAATAATGAATTTATATTTATCGAATAAAGAATTTAACGTTCTTTCGATAAATAATATTTAGATGATTTTTTTCTTGTAACTACTACTTCCAATTGTCCAATTGTTACCAAAACTGACTCGACTCTTCCCATTATTACACACATCCATACACACACACACACACACACACACACACACACACACACACACACACACATCCACACACACATCCACACACACATCCACACACACACACACACACACACACACACATCCACACACACACACACATCCACACACACACACACACACACACACACACACACACACACACATATATATATATATATATATATATATATATATATATATATATATATATATATATATATATATATATATACACACATCATCGTAAAAATGTTATAATCGGATTCTAGGGACCTTAAAACGTGCTTATTCACTAAAATCTGGATATCCGATTTTTAGCATGAATACAATACCTCTCTTAGCGAGAGGTAAAAATGTTTCATACATGTTTTGCATACTATGTGTATAGGGCGCGAGCAGACACGTGACTCGAGCGTCCTTGACGTGCATTGAATCAGCTGATTTGTGTTGACAAAAATACTATTAAATGAAAAAAATAATACAGAAACTAAAGAAACACAATTGACCCAATTGACGCTGACAAATGTCAACAAAAAGTGTACCATCGTTTAATGCGATCAGCGACATCTCTTGATAATATTGGTTTTCATTGTCTACTTTATTGATAAATAACATAAATATGAAACACAAGACAGCAATGAGGAATGAGGACTGCATATTTAAATGTTGCCTACATACTGAAAATAGTTCCGGTAGCAACCAACAGAGTGGCGCCGAAGATGGTCCCTTCAATTAACATTGCAGTTTCCGATCTATTATCAAACAAAACATATTTCTAATCTGTGATACGAGGTGTGTAATAAAGTAATGAGATTGTCGGCAGATCACAAGAACTGGCAACGCTGATAAAACTACATTCCCAGCTACTTTTTTAATGCGTAATAGTAATGCATAAGACATAACTTTAACACATAGTGCTAACGCGTAAGGTTAAGAAAAACATAGCATTTTCTGCAACAAAATTTAATGGATAGTTGACATCTGTATTTGTTCAAATTACATGTCAAAATTGAAGTTTATCATGACAGGAAAGGATTGCTGAACCGTATTTGCTTGATTAATTTTATTTGAGCACTAGGAATTACAAATGTAGCACTATTTGTTTTCTTCGAAATTGAAGATTTTAAGATTTCTCGCAAATTTATTTTGACAGCTGTCACAAATTTACTTAATGCATAAAAGTTTCGAGTTTGCAAACATTTGTTGCTATGCATTGTGTTTATGCATTATGCGTTAATATTAAAACTAGCTGTGAATGGTCCTGTTCGTTGCCATATAACAAACTTCGTTACGCATTATCTATTAGCATTATGTATTAACGTTATGCATTAAAAAAAGTAGCTGTGAATGAAGCTTAACTGTAACATTGAATTTCCTATGTTCGGTGAAAAAAGTAAACACTCGGTATATATTGTAGGTATAATCGTCCTGTACTTGGGTTCCTAGATTCTGTTTGTTCGATTTAATAATAAATAAAACTAAATAAATATTTAAGCGCATATGTTGACCTCATACATCCTACACAAACACAGTTAAGGTAGTTACAAGCTCTTCAAGGGGTATATTAATTAAAGTGCAATTCGCTTTAGTGGCTATTTATAGTCAATAGTGCCCTAATAGTTTCTAAAGTTTAACTCCAGTACCACTTAGTAAACTTACATGTACGTTAATCAACTAAACTATTAATAATAAAACCAAAATATCTCTTTTTCAGTTTACATAAAATGTGAATGCTGAACTGCTGAACAGCTAATCGTTAAATATTCCAAAACGTAATTGATTTCCAAGCGCTGAAATTTCAGCATAAAAGAAAGGATGTAAAACAATATGACACAAATGCAAATTCAGTCCGGTTGACACGTTTTGAAACTGTTTTAAAATTCTCTGGGAAATGAGGTAGGATTTTTCCCTTTTCATTTACCCTTTTAAATTTTTACATCCGTTTCAAATGCAAAATAAAATTTTCACCACGATACTTTGCCCATTGTTGGAAGTGTCAATATGCTTTTTACATATTTCAGTAGAAGGGCGATTATTACACATCACCAACCTGACAGGCATTCATACATAGTTGGTGTGGAGAATACCTATGATAAAAAATTGTTATCACAGGTGTAACGTTCCATATAAAAACTACGACTTCGACAACATAACTCAAAATTCAACAATTTTTACAGTGCCCTATACATTTTTTTCCAAATAACGATACATAATTAAATTGATCTCCCAATGGGCAATGTTTTGTCAAATTTAACAGACGTTATATGTATCTTTTATTGTTCTTGAGGGCGCGTTATTTTGGATACTGTGTATATGATATACCGGGTGTAACAAGAAAAGCGGGCAATAGGCGTTATCAAGACATAATATTTTTTCCTTGCGCAAAAATGATGTTGAAGCTGTTTCGCAAAAAAATACCAAAATATCACTAAACGCTGAAAATACAGAATGTTCCGCGACTCGACGGACAAACTTATACCATATATTCCGGGGGCCATTACGATAAAAAAAATGTTTTATGACCTATAGGTGAATTCCTCCCCACGAAAAAAAAAATCTAAAGGCGACAAGTCAGGCGACCGAGCTGGCCAATGTACAGGACCACCTCGTCCTATCCATCTTTCCGGAAAATTTTCATTGAGAAACACCGTCACTTGTCTCCCAAAATGTAGTGGTGCCCAATATTGCTGGAACCACATGCCACGACGAGCTTCGAGAGGAATATCTTCCATGTAATAAGGCAATTCTTCTTCCAAAAATGAAGGTAAGTTTCTGCACTAAGACTTCCTTCAATAAAATGAGGCCCAATTAGATGATTATTTAACAAGCCGCACTACACGTTGACGGAAAAACGATGCTGATAGTTAACCACGATTGTTTCGTGTGGGTTTTGACCCGTCCAGATGTGAAAATTACGTGTGTTGTTAATACCATTCCTTGTAAATTGGGCCTCATCCGTAAAAGTATGTGTGGAATAACCTCCAAACTATTTTGTAACCACTGGTAATACCGTACTCGTTTTCCAAATCTTCAGGAAGTAAATGCTGGACTTTTTGTAAATGATAGGGATAAAGTCCATCATGGTGCAGAATTCTCCATACGTTGGTTTGAGGAATTCCCGCTGAATGAGATATTCTACAAATACTGGTAGAAGGACTTCGTTCAACTGCATTTAAAACTACTTCAGCATACCCATCTTCATCTCTTTCTACATGACGATGTGGGAAAAAATCCTGTCTCTCTCAAGCAACGAAAAACGTTTGAAAATGTTGTGTGGTGAAGAACAATGCGATCTAGGTACCGCCTGAGGTATTCCGCAGATGCAGCACGTCCACTTCCATTGCAAAAACCATATCAGCATATTCTGCATTAGCAAAATACGGCATAATGGCTTAAATTAATAAGACAGCACAAAAATCATTCATTTGTCAAGCATACGTTCATTCGTCAAGGCTAACTCAATTATCATATTTTTTTTAAATTCCTTCGATAACTCCGTAACAAAGAGGAATTCACCTATAGATCATATAACATTTTTTGATCGTAATGACCCCTGGAATATATGGTATAAGTTTGTCGGTCGAGTCGCGGAACACCCTGTATAAGGGGGTTCATAGGATATATTTTGACAAGGAATTACGTATGAAATTAGGCTTGTTTACAACAAAAGCGTGAATAAATATTAACCCAATTTTGTTTATTAACCGACACAAATAAACCATTACAATAATTATTATGTTGTTACTCAGACTTACATACTAATGAAAAATGGAATGATGGAAGGGGTAAGTATTAATTTTAGACAAAAATGTTTCAAATACTAATTGTAGAGAATGAAATTCTACATTCTTGTTAATAATACCTTTTATGTTGTGTGTTTTGTAAAATTTTATAAAATTTCTTTTGTAGCATTAGCCATGGAATTGAAGCAAAATCACAAACAAATGTAATGTTTCACTTGTCGTTCTTGAAATGCTATGTTTGAGCCATCATTATTGAAAAAGGAGAATTATCCACACGAAGGAAAGTTACAAATTATTAAATAGTATTATTTCTGACAGGTGAAACGTTATTACATTTGTTGTGGTTTTGTTTCAATTCCAATGCTAACACAATAAAGAAAATTTTAAATTCAATTTTCTCGTTTACAAACTTGCAAAATAAAATGTGATTATTGAATTGATCTTTTCAATGTAACAACTATCTCTTTCAATCTCTGCACATAGTAAGTCAAATGGCGTCTGCAATTGCCTGCTGGGCTGTCAAACGAAACGTCAAAATATTGCATCATTTAACATTTTAATGTCAATAAAAGCTTTTTTCTACAGTCTATATACAAAGTAGCCATTTGCGCTCTCTTTTGTCAACGCAAAATGTCACTTTCCGCTTTAGAGCGACAAAGTAGAAAAAACGCTCGCTCCTCAATTTTCTAACTATACAATGTTGAGAAATGTTACTTGGCTACATTCTTAATGGAAACGTTTAGTCAGGAATTAATGACACTGTAGTTACACATTACCCAATTACATAACCAAACAAAATGCCGCACTGCTGTGAAAATAAAATAGGGCATTCATTTACAAAAACGAAAGTATAAAATGCTTAGATTAGATTGAAGCAATAGCTCAAGAAGAATGGAAAATACCGATAAGTAAAAATAAATAAAAAATATTTTTTTGTTATGGTGGAGGACCCCATTGTGGCGACTGTAGAAAAAATCTTGTGTGTGTTTCGAGCGCAAATGGACATTGTCGATTTCGAGAGCATGCCTCGCTCCTGCGTCGCGCGGCAACAACCTCTCAATCGACAATGTCCCATTTTGCGCTCTTAATACACAAATAGCTATTGTAACTTTTTTTGAGAAGGTTTGTAAAGTTGCTGAAGACTGCTCACATTTTACGTCTAAATGTCAATATGTTCATGTTACAACTACCGTTGTCGGTAATAGAAAAATTATTTTTGTTTTGGGATAAAAATAAGATATTAAATTTTCTGTTTAGAAAACAATTTCCCTTTTTCCTTATTATCGTTCTCATTATTATTCACTCGGTCACCTTTGCTTATTTACCATGTTTAATAATCCACAAGCTATTCTCTCTCTCTCTCTCTCTCTCTATCTCTCTCTCTCTCTATCTCTCTCTCTCTATCTCTCTCTCTCTCTATCTCTCTCTCTCTCTATCTCTCTCTCTCTCTATCTCTCTCTCTCTCTCTCTATCTCTCTCTCTCTATCTCTCTCTCTCTCTCTCTCCTCTCCTCTCCTTGTTTATCTCCCTCTCCCTGGTATCCAAGTCAACAGGAGAGACTGTTAATTTTTTATATGAAAATACGTGGATTAAATATTAAGCTGACACTGCATGTCGACCACCGGATAGGATGAGTGCCGGAGAGAGATCTCTAGTGCTCTTGGCTGTTAACCTGTCGGTGCACGAATATTTCAAGAGTGTGCATAGAATCACAGAAAGAGGGATTTTGAAATTAATTTAAAAAATGTTTTAGTCAGACAAACGACTTGTATGATGGCCACTGTGATATATTTGGAAGTACAGGAAATCCAGAGACCTTAAAAATGGTTTATTAAAAAATATACTTTCATTTTAAACTGTTATTTATATGTCATTCGAAATTCAATCAATATATTGCTTTATCATTCAATATATTTTCGATAAGCATATTATCTTTCACATTAGCATTATTACTAGCCTAAACTCGGCTTCGCCGAGTTCAGCCTAGGGCTCCGCCGATGGTGTTTTATGATAGACTATACGTACATCCGATTTGACGGATGACAATGTTTATCTTTGTAATATTGTACATGTACTCTTCGATCGACTGTGATATTATTTCTGCCTTTCTGATCCTTTTCGAAGTGTTTCCTTATACATTTTCCAAAATTCTATTTAAAAAATAAAATATATAATAAATTAACATAAAACATGGCTTAAAATCATTTTATATACCTACCTCGTTTAATTCATTATTTTTTCTTCAATTTTACATATTACTTAAGCATTTTTGTTGCATTTGTATAATGAAAACCGATAATTTGTCATCATTGACATTGACATACCATATGACATGGCAGCGTTTATCTTCTTAAATTTTCAAGGAAAACTGTGATCGTTACTGTGAAAAATATTGTTTCTGTCCCAATTTTCAATCTTTAATAATTTTTTACTCGAAAACTATGCATCCTACAGAAATTTGAGTTATTACGAGGGCACTCGAGACAATAATTTCCTACAACTTGGTGCAAATTTTACGAAAATTGCTCACACCATTCAGGCTGTAGAGGTGTTCAAAGGATGGCGATCGTCGTGATGAATTCAAATATATATATATATATATATATATATATATATATATATATATATATATATATATATATATATATATATATACATATATATATAGAACTATAGATAGTGAATCTGATAGTTTAGTATTAGGACTAGCCTAAACTCGGCTTCGCCGAGTTCAGCCTAGGGCTCCGCCGATGGTGTTTTACGATAGACTATACGTACATCCAATATGACGGATGACAATGTTTATCTTTTTAACTTTGTACATGTTCTTCGATCGATTGTGATATGAATTCTGCCTTTCTGATCCTTTTCGACGTGTTTCCTTATACATTTTCCAAAATTCTATTTAAAAAATAAAATATATAATAAATTAACATAAAACATGGCTTAAAATCATTTTATATACCTACCTCGTTTAATTCATTATTTTTTCTTCAATTTTACATATTACTTAAGCATTTTTGTTGCATTTAAATGATGAAAACCGATAATTTGTCATCATTGACATTGACATACCATATGACATGACAGCGTTTATCTTCTTAAATTTTCAAGGAAAACTGTGATCGTTACTGTGAAAAATATTGTTTCTGTCCCAATTTTCAATCTTTAATAATTTTTTACTCGAAAACTATGCATTCTACAGAAATATGTGTTATTACGAGGGCACTCGAGACAATCATTTCCTACAACTTGGTGCAAATTTCACGAAAATCGCTCACACCATTCAGGCTGTAGAGGTGTTCAAAGGATGGCGATCGTCTTGATTAAAATATATAAATATAGATAGTGAATCTAATCGTTTAGTATATAGGACTAGCCTAAACTCGGCTTCGCCGAGTTCAGCCTAGGGCTCCGCCGATAGTGTTTTATGATAGACTATACGAACATCCAATAGGACGGATGACAATGTTTATCTTTTTAATTTTGTATATGTACTCCGACCGATTGTCATAATAATTCTGCCTTTCTAATCCTTTTCGACGTGTTTCCTTATTCATTATCCAATATTCTATTTACAAAATAAAATATATAATACATTAATATAAAACATGGCTTAAAATCATTGTATATACCTACCTCGTTCATTTTATCATCTTTTCTTTAATGTTACATATTATTGGAACATTTCTTTGCATTTAAAAGTATGAAAACCGATAATTTGTAATCATTGACATTGACATACCATATGACATGACAGCGTTTATCTTCTTAAATTTTTCAATGAGAACTGTGATCGTTACTGCGACCTATTGTTTCTGTCCCAATTTTCAATTTTTAATAATTTTTTACTCGAAAACTGTGCATCCTACAGAAATTTGTGTTATTACGAGGGCACTCGAGACAATCAAAACCTACAATTTGAAACAAATTTCACGAAAATCGGTCGTACCATTCAGGCTGTAGAGGTGTTCAAAGGTTGGCGATTGGCTTTTTGATTAATTCAAATATATATATATATAACTATATTGAATCTAATCATTTAGTATTATAGATACGAGGTTGATATAAAAAATAAAAAACAAATTATTCATATTTCAGAAAAAGATCACATGAAATATTTGTAAGTTCTACGTAGTAAAGAAACATTCTTGCAGAAGTTGACAGTGCCCAGTAGAAGAGATGGTGTGTGCAAGTGGACAAGAACAATGTACATCATCGCGGTGCTCTTAGATATATGCACCGTAGGGGGGCAGCAAGATATCCCAGTCTTTGGCGAAAAGACGTGAAGATTCATAAGATTCGTCAAAGAATGTTAGAATAGTATGGTGTTGGCAGTTTTAATAAAAAAGGAGTATAAAGTGGACGAATATCGATGAGGATGTCGAAGAAGCAGTGCATTTCTGGCTGACATTTAAAGTAACATCCGTTTTTCAAAATAAAATTAGTTCTTGTTATAATAATAATTCAAATTTTAAGTTTCTTGAGTAGTATGTGCTAAAAATTTGCAAGTTGTCGCGTTTGAGTTTTGTAGTTATTTATTATTTGATTTAAATAATTAAATTTTAATACCTACATGTTTAAATAAAGACATTGACTACGTTTATCTCGACGTTTCAAGCCGGTTGAATTTAATAAATTCCTTTTCAATCTTCGAAATAAACGATCGAGATTAATATTTCAAGCCGCTTGAAAATGTCAAGTCAAGCATATAAAATAACAGGCTTGGACTTATGAAGCGGCTTGACTTTTATCGAAATAAACAGTGAAGCTTCAAATAATATAACTACGCAAGCGCACATCTGCAATATGTTGGAGTGTTACTAAATTCACATCACTTGCAGGTTATTTGCATTTTACCATATTTTATAAAAGTCGCGACATGAAACTTAGTAAAATTGTCCAAAAGCGTAATATTTGGAGTGATGAAGAAACAAATATTTTTTAGTGTTTTTAAAAGAGAAGACAAATAAGAACATGACATTTTTAGATTGAGGTTATATATCCAGTATGAAATTTGATCATATTCCTCTCCCTGTCTGTCTGCATAATCTAGTATTTAACTATCTTTTTTAGTCAATACGAATTTAAAGAAGATTGAAAATAACTCAATCCTATTTTCAATCCGCTGAGATAAACCCATAGGATTTTTCATGTCATAATATACTTGAAGCCGCTTGAATTGTCGAAATAAACGTAGTTATTAACATACAGTGTGTTCAATAAAATTCCTAGTTCCTAACTCGGAGTAAGCTATGAACAGAGAAACGTATGTCTGATCATTATTTAATTAAAAAGTCAAGATGTCAAAATTGATCTTGAAATGTAGTTTTAAAGAGAAAAGACAATAAAGTAGGATACAGTATATTGACATTCACCGTTTTCTAATTTGTTTCCATTTCTAATATAAGATTCAAGAAGAAAATCTTTGATTTCCCTAGATAACATTTTTGACAATATCTCATGTCAAATTGATATTTAATTAAATATTTTTAAATTGACATACGTCTTTTTGTTCATAGCCTACTCCGAATTAGGAATTTTTTTGAACACACTGTATTAAGTATTTTTACTATTTTTGATGTCTTTAATAAATTATCTATTTTCGATAGATTATTTATTAATTACATTATCAAGAAATGAAATTTAATTTTCAGAATAATTCAAAATGAATTCATATTTCCCGCCACCTCATCTGTCAAATTTATTTCTCTGATCTTTTTATAGATTTCACTAAAACTTGTTATCACGGTCTATGAGGGAGACAGCCAATCTTCTACTATCTATTTTCTTTAATCTATGGCCCCTTTGAAATTAGTTTGAAAACATTCCAAAAGAAGATCAGTTGTGAACTTTTAAGAAGTAGAAGAAAAGAATGGTTGTGTGCATTATGGTTGAAAAAAACTACTTCGAATGAATGTATTTAAAATTAAATTCTAAAAAATATATTATAACTTTAATTATAATAACTCTAATAATAACATTAGCAATGTATACAAAAATTTAATTTAAAAACTACATTACGAAACTTTATAATGTTACTTCATGTCATATATGAACTAAAAACTTATTATGACAGTGACAAGACGGCCAGTGCTCAAAAACTACTGCAGAACTACAACTTTTTTAATGAAATGTCAGTTAACCAAGCGTCCTGTCCTTAAAAAGGAAATAACATCATATCAACTGTACCATCTAGCAGTCGTTGGTTATAATTTAATTTTTGTTTTTATTTATTTTGTTTTTTGTCATCCAGAAAAAAAGTCGACCGCTTTATTAAAATTCTGATTACTTTACTAAGCGCCATGTTTTGTTTAATAAACAGCGACATTTGTAACTTGGGTCAGGTTACATTAAAAATATGAATTTAATTTTAATTTAGAAAATTGTTGGTTTTTGTTCCGTAGAATAATGTTTGCGTTGTGTTATTTTTTTTTTTTTTTTACTGAGTGAATGCATTTTGTAGAAACATGTGACACATATTGATTTAAAGTTTTGTAGTTAAAATAACATGTAGCAGTAATTTATGAATACTTACGCAAACAAAATAGGAGTATTTGTAAAAGAGATAAAAAATGGTTCGGCTTATTGGAAATCGGAAAACTGGAACACAGATTAGTGAAACTACTATATTGGCAAAATAATTCTTATACAAATTACTAGCTGTAACCGTTGCAAATACTTGCAGGCCAATATTATGTGGTAATGGTATTAAATTATAAATTTTCTGTATTTTAATATTTGGTGCTCTTCTAAACTGGCTTTTTTAGAAACTATTCCCCTGCTGCTTTTTAAATACATAGAGAGAATACTGATTAATTATAATGGTATAAGTTAATAATACATAATTTAGGGCTAAATGCAAATTCAAGGTTAAAAATGCCTGACAACAAACTAACAAACGGTTAACAGTAACTTTTAGATAAATATTAATAACACTCGTATAGGTATATGAGTGTTATTAATGTACGGTCTATTTGTCAGTTTGTATACTTACAGTTAAAGCTATATATATACAGGGAGTTTATTTTAAACGGGCCACCATTGCTATCTCGAGAATTATAAGAGTTACAAAGACGTTTAAATGGGCAAACAATTTCTATATATCACAAGACAAATTTAAAGAAAAGAAAAATTATTTTTTTGGACTTGTGGTTCTCAAAATACGGGACCTAACTTTTAAATTTTAAATGATGTGTTATATCTTTTATTTGCTCATGCGTTAGAGAATTTAATTCTGAATTCAGTGATATAATATTTTTTCCCATACATAATGATTTTATTGAGATATTTTGATTAAAATATGGCTATAATAAGAGTGTCATGAATGGAAAAAACGAATACGTGTTAATTTTTTTAACATAGAATTAGATTGCCATGAAAGAAATACATTAATATTCTGTTTAAGATGATATTTATGATCACTTACAACAACAAAACATTCACTTCTTTAGGTCAGGGCATTCTAATTATATGTAATAAAAATAACATGTAGTCATTTTTACCTTCCGTCACCTTTAGGTAAGGAAGGTATTGTCTTTGGTCAAAAAATTCGGTGGTGAGTTTTTGATGAATAAGCACGTTTTAGGGTCCCTAGAACACGATTTTACTATTTTTACGATGATGTCTGTATGTGTGTGTGTGTGTGTATGTATGTGTGTCTGTGTGTGTGTGTGTGTGTGTGTGTAACAAAATTTTCGTCTACGATAACTCTAAAACTACAATTCCAAAAATTATAATTCTTTCGTATTCCTCTTCGTTGCACCCATATGAAGAGCTGATTAGATTTTGGTTATAATTGGTCAACCGGAAGTACCCTCATTTGAAGATTTTAACAGTTTTTCTTGAAAAAACGATGTTAAATATCATATTTTCACATTTAATGTTATTATAAATATTAAAGAACATTGTATTCTCTATACGATTTGACTGCATTTTATACTTAATATTAAATGGATATAGAGTTAAAAAATTATAAAGAAATTAAATTTCATAAAGTAGACATAGCTATGAAAACAGCTACTATATTATGAAAATTCTGATTGAAAGATGTCAGTGTCAATTGACATATTCGTAGTATATTTGTGTTATATTATTATTTCACTCGAAATTTAGGATCTTTTGCTCGAAACTTTCTGTATGGAATTTGTATAAAGTACATACAACTGTCGAAAGGTAATGTACGTATAAGAAATTTAGAATCTTTTACAAGGAACTTTCTGTATGCTATTTTATAGAAAATACATAGGCATTTACGAAAATTCTACCTGTAGATACCGCATCTACCGACTGTGTTCGGAAACACGACTGGTAAAAAGTTACCGTGTTCGAAAATTGTACAATATTTACCAGATCCATCTACCGGATTCATGAAGAATCTAATCTCAAAAAAAAGTAGTGATGCAAAGCGAAGTGCACGCGTTAAAAGTGGAAATGTGTTCAAAGTATGACTCTGCTCAGTTTGTTAACTACATCAAATTTTTAACCTGTTTCAAATTTTCAAATTTTTTATAGGTTATGGATCTACCCTGTTTACCACTTGCGTTCTTAAAATATCGATTCCGGTAGCTATAACCTGATAAACAGCTGTTTACTGGTAACAGTTCACAGGTAGAATTTTCGTAAATGCTTCATATAACTGACGGAAGGTAATGTGCTGGCCACATCAGATTTTTTCCATTCGTGGCACTCTTATTAGTGCCATATTTTAATCAAATTTTACAAAAAAATCGTTATGTAAGGGTATAAAAATATTATATCACTAAATTTTGAATTAAATTCTCTAACAAATGAGCAAATAAAAAATATATGTTTTCATTTAAAATTAAAAAGTTATGTCCCGTATTTTGAGAACCACTGGCCCGAAAAAATAATTTTTCTTTTATTTAAATTTGTCTTGTGAAATAGAAATCGTTTGTCCATTTAACCACCTTTGTAGCTCTTAGTTCTCGAGATAGCAATGGTGGCCCATTTAAAATGAACAGCCTATATATATTGGAAATTGAAACTGTAAAACTTTCAAGATTAGCTGAGGCTCCTTCCTTAAATTTCAAAATATTTGCACAGATAAATTCGAATGATGCAAAACACTTGAAAATTTAACCAATGGAAACAGTATTATACTGATAAAACTCCATTAGCCCGATAAATTTCCACTACCAAGTAAATAAATAGTTGTTATTGTTTACAACTGTCAGTGTGACAATTAATATTTCAAGTTTGTTGTCTTTGGAATTTATCTCGCCAAATACCATAAGACCTCTCTGATTTTCCCAGATAAATTTTTATTTTTAAGCACTAATTCTTATTGCCTTTAAGCAAAATCACTCAAGCAAACTGACATGTAAAACCTTTCCTCCTTCGGAGTCGGGATTTACCGTGCAGTTTGCTTTCGTGTTTGTTGCTAAGCAAAAACATTCGTGCAAAATAAAAATTTATCGATAAAATCATGAGGTCTTGTGATATTACTTCTGATAAAAAAAATCTCATATGGACACCACACGACATCCTTGTACGCAAGACCAATATGAAGTATAGACCCAATTATAAAATTGCACGTATTTGACGTAATTTGACATTAACATTTATTTTTTTGTTATTTTTTGTCCTAATCCATAGCAAGCTTCATTACAAAAGCAAAAAAGTATATAAGTTTTAAATTTACATATCTCGCTTATACAAAGGGCTAATTTAATAATACTTGATGTGCTAGACGCAGAGTTTAATTCTCTAAAACACCTACTAGAAGCATTTATTTCTAAAATCAAAATGAAACCATTTTATTCAAGAAAAATTGTTAACAACTTCAGGTAATATATCACTTCCGGTTAGCCTGTTTTAACCAAAATGTATTACCTATGTTATTCCAATTGACATAAAAGTCTTATATACCAAATTTGAAAAGCATTGGATTATATTTTAAAATAGTTTTTCATTAAAATCTATTATAGGCTTCAAATAAAGTACCATTTCTGGAAATTATGTAATAACCAAAAAGGGAGGTGCACAACTAGATATTATAGTAGTCCTAAATACAAAATTTCAACATTCTACGGCTTACCGTTTTTGAATTGTGAGATACGTACGCACGTACGTACAGACGTCACAACGAAATTAGTCAAAATGGATTCAGGGATGGTCAAAATGGATATTTCCGTTGAAATCTGAAAACCGAAATTTTTCGCGATTACAATACTTCCTTTACTTCGTACAAGGAAGTAAAAATGGATCTATCATACACTGGGATAGGATGGATTTTATTGTTTTAATTAATTCTTGAGGAAATTTGGATATTATCGTACAAATTTTATTCTAATAGATTATCAATAATATTCGTTGTTGTTATCCACTTGATAATCACCGATTGTTTGCGAATACTCTCGAATTCTGGACACTAGCAACGCTAGCGCCGCTCTTGGCAGTTCTCGAAACCAATGCTAATAATTTTGAAAATTAATTAAAAAAATCTGATGTGGACACTACACGACTTCCTTGTACGCAAGACCAATATGAAGATGAAGTATAGACTCAATTATAAAATTGCACGTATTTGACGTAATTTGACATTAACATCTATTTTTTTATTTTTTTTTGTTATTTTTTGTCCTGATCCATAGCAAGCTTCTTTACAAAAACCAAAAAGTACATAAGTTTTAAATTTACATATCTCGCTTATACAAAGGGCTAATTTAATAATACTTAATGTGCTAGACGCAGAATTTAATTCTCTAAAACTCTTATTTGAAGCATTTATTTCTAAAATCAAAATGAAACCATTTTATTCAAGAAAAACTGTTAACAACTTCATGTAATATATCACTTCCGGTTAGCCTGTTTTAACCAAATTCTGGTATGTTATTCCAATTGATATAAAAGTATTATATACTAAATTTGAAAAGTTTTGGATTATATTTTAATATAGTTTTTCATTAAAATCTATTATAGGCTTCAAATAAAGTACCTTTTCTGGAAATTATGTAATGACCAAAAAGGGAGGTGCACAACTAGATGTTATAGAAGTCCTAAATACAAAATTTCAACTTTCTACGGCTTACCGTTTTTGAGTTATGCGAGATACGTACGGACAGACGTCACGACGAAATTAGTCAGAATGGATTCAGGGATGGCCAAAATGGATATTTCTGTTGTAATCTGGAAACCGAAATTTTTCGCGAATACAATACTTCCTTTACTTTGTAAAAGGAAGTAAAAAACTTTACAAAATTTTGAATTCTAACTCTTTACGACCCGTTCGGAAGCTGAAAAATCATCTCTACAAAATTTGGAGCCGATATGTAAAACGGCGTAGATTTGTATAGACGTCAAACTTTCATTTATAAGATTATCTTCACCGTATACAGATCATACATTATAAATTATCTAAAATGTATTATTTATACACAAAATTGTTACCATGGCAATAACGGTATCGATTTTTTGTTGGAGAAGCTTTAAGGTAAATAAAATCACTTGTTTACTATTACATCCATTGAGTTGAGAACATAAAATATCGTTTAGCACAGCTGCGTTTCTGCCCACAGAGGAAAATCGATATCGATGTCAAAGAATGCGGTTAACCAATTTTAAAACGACCAATAATTTGTCATTTGGGAAATATAACATGACACTTTCAGGGCATACTTCAAAATCGAGAAAAATTATTGCAGCGAACGATATATAACAGGGGAATATTTCAAAAACAAAACCTAACGAGAGGATTAAAAAGAGAATCTGTTGTTGTTTATAGGTCAAAGCTCAAAACGATACGAGTTTCAAAACATTATTATCCGCTTTTTGTCTCTCCTATTACCTGGACTTTCGTACCAAAACAATTTTATAAAGCTTTCTGTTTTATATACCATATTACATACTTAAAAATGTTATTATGTCTATGTGTTTTGATCTTGACTATAAATAGTAAAAGTTATTCAGTTCATTGTTTATACAGATGGGAAAAAATAACTACAAATTACATAAATTATTATTTAAAAAAAATATTGACCGCTTATATAAAACACTGGTGGTTAGAGAGCAGTTAAATAGCCTTGTTTTATCTCTGTTTATAGTTTATTATTTAGTATTAAGAGTTACCGGTTGAGAATGATCCGATACCTTCCGTCAGTTATATGAGGCATTTACGAAAATTCTACCGGTGAACTGTTACCGGTAAACAGCTGTTTATCAGGTTATAGCTATCGAAATCGATATTTTAAGAACGCAAGTAATAAAAACTTATAAAAAAATCTGATGTGGCCAGCACATTACCTTCCGTCAGTTCTATGTATTTTGCACAAATTTCGTACGGAAAGTTCCTTGCTAAATTAAATATTCTATTTCTTGTACATTACCTTCCCGCAGTTGCATGTATTTTATGCAAACTTCATACAGAAAATTATTATTTTGTGACGTTTTCTATATACAGTGTAATGTATCTGCAGAAATAAAAGATTTATTATTATTATTATTATTATTATTATTATTATTATTATTATTATTATTATTATTATTATTATTATTATTATTATTATTATTATTATTATTATTATTATTATTATTATTATTATTATTATTATTATTATTATTATTATTATTATTATTTCTTGTACATTACCTTAAAGCAGGTGTATGTATTTTATATAAATTCCATACAGAAAGCAAAAGATCCTATATTTCCAGTAAAAATTATAAGACAAACACACTATGTCAATTTCACTTGACACTGACATCTTTCAATCAGAATTTTCTTAATATAGTAGCTGTTTCCATAGCTATGGCTACTTTATGAAATTTAATTTCTTTATAATTTTTTAACTCTATATCCATTTAATATTAAGTATAATATGCAGTCACATCGTATAGAGAATAAAATATTCTTTAATATTTATAATAACATCAAATGTGAAAAAATTATATTAAACATAGTTTCTTCAAGAAAAACTGTTAAAATCTTCAAATGATGGTACTTCCGGTTGACCAATTGTAACCAAAATCTAATCAGCTCTTCATATGGATGTAACGAAGAAGTACGCGAAAAAATTATAATTTTTGTAACTGTAGTATTAGAGTTATCGCAGACGAAAATTTTGTTACACACACACATATCCACACACACACACATCCACACACACACACACATACAGACATCATCGTAAAAATAGTAAATTCGTATTCTATGGACCCTAAAACGTGCTTATTGATTAAAAACTCATCATCGAATTTTTTGACCAAAGACAATACCTTCCTTACCTAAAGGTGACGGAAGGTAAAAAACAGGTTAAAATTGAAAATTTGAAACAGGTTAGAAATTTGATATAGTTAACAAACTTTTAAAGCGCGCGCTTCGCTTTGCATCACTACCTTTTTTTGAGATTAGATTCTTCATTAATCCGATCTTGTAAATATTGTACAATTTTTGAACACGGTAATTTTTTACCACTCGTGTTTTCGAACACAGTTAGTAGATGCGGTATCTACCGGTAGAATTTTCGTAAAATGCTTATGTATTTTCTATAAAATCCACAGAAAGTTCCTTTCAAAGATTCTAAATTTCTTGTACGTACATTACCTTTCGGCATTTGTATGTATTTTATACAAATTCCATACAGAAAGTTTCGAGCAAAAATATCCTATATTTCGAGTAAAATTATAACACAAGTATACTACGAATATGTCAATTGCACTTGACACTGTCATCTTTCAATCAGAATTTTCTTAATATAGTAGCTGTGTTTCTAGCATAGCTAGCTAATTTATGAAATTTAATTTCTTTATAATTTTATAACCCTATATCCATTTAATATGAAGTATAAAATGCAGACAAATCGTATAGAGAATACAATGTTCTTTAATATTTATGATTACATTAAATGTGAAAAAATGATATTTAACATCGTTTTTTCAAGAAAAACTGTTAAAATCCTCAAATGAGGGTACTTCTGGTTGACCAATTATACACAAATTCTAATCAGCTCTTCATATGGATGCAACGAAGAGAAATACGAAAGATTTATAATTTTTTTGAATTGTAGTATTAGAGTTATCGTAGACGAAAATTTTGTTACACACACACACACACACACACACACACACACATCATCGTAAAATAATAAAATCGTTTTCTAGGGACCCTAAAACGTGCTTATTCATTAAAAACTCACCACCGAATTTTTTGACCAAAGACCATACCTTCCTTACCTAAAGGTAAAAATCGACTTATTCAGTTTTCCGCCATTATCTAGTGTCCTGTGAGAATTTTTGGAAAGACAGAAGCACATCTAAGATGGCCCCCTATAGATGCATAAAAAGCTTCATTTAGGCCCACTTTTACAATTAATGGATAAACTATGGTATAGCTATCTGAGGTATAACTTTACCCTAGCAATTATACCTTCGATAAACAAGACTGTCTTTTACAATGCATTTTTATCTGTCAGATAGTTATAGCAGGAATTACATTAAATCATTTTAGGTTGGTATTGTTAGACTATTTTTCTTCAATATTGTTATTATTTCTGCCTTCTAATTTGCATTTTTCACGATGTTAAATGATATAAATGTTATTTTTGATTCTAACAGTGATGTTGAAATACTTGATTGACATCTGTCGTATGAATAACAAAACATCGTTTGTGTTTACGTGGTATCCATAAGAATCAGGGATAAAGTTATTCGACGTTTATACGACCGATTTTCATGGGATAAGAAATACTGGTGTTTATTCTATCTGAGGTTTATCCGAGGTTTGTAAAATACAATTTCCAATTTTATACCTGGTATAGCGTTATACGAGGTTTATCTAATGATTGTAAAAGTGGCCCTTAACCGACATTGTATCCAGGCCCGGATTAGCATTTCTTTACGCCCTAGGCCAAAATTCATGACTTCCCCCCTACCCCTCAATATATACCAAGTAATATTAATTCTTGATTTCATTAAATTGTTTTTCTACATCGGTGTCTTTATGAATGTGTAAATGCAGTGAAAACATGTTAAGAAGATCTATAAATGTACTGTTTTTTGAGCTTTTCGTTTTCATCAAATTGCTGTTAGTCAACAAAGAATTTTTACCTGTGAAGTTCAATTTGTTTAGCGAGAAGTGCTACCAACAGAATTATAAAATTACCCCAATAGAAAATATAGTATAAAAACATGTTTCATAAGCACTGTGATCGCACTCGTCCTTTGTAAAACTCACTGCGAAGCGGCTCGTTTTCCAAAGTTGGACTCGTGGGTTAACAGACTGCCTTTTGAAAATTGTTTTTTAATACACCTACTATTATCAGTCATCAAATATCCTAACTTTTTATAAGTAGCTAAAGATTACAACTTTTATTTTGCTTCTCTATCTCTCGAATTAAATGTATGTAAACAATAATTATGAACTTATTAGATGCAGTTTTCAATACTGAACAGTTTTCGTATTTATACTTTTATTCTAAAATTCATTGGGCAGAAATTACAGTCATGAGAATTTTACCAGTGTATTTGCTAAGATTCATAAAAAGTAGATACCCGGTATATAAACATTAGAATTATTTAAAATCTTCGACAACTGTCATAGCTCAACAGGATTTACCAATCACTCTACTATACTGATTTTGTATAATTAAAGCAAATATGACTGTTTACGTCGTCTGGTTACTACAATCACTTCTCTCTTTCAGTTTTCCCATTTTTCTAATTACTCGATGTGCGCCCCCTCCGTGTCTGCGCCCTAGGCCATGACCTAGGTTGGCCTTATGGGTAATCCGGGCCTGATTGTATCTCTTATAGTTCTCGAGATCCCAATGGTGGCAGCTCCAAATGGGACTCGCTGTATGTACACTGCACGTTATTTGAATTTAATTTCGAAATAATTATATGCATGTGCATATTTACTGTATATACTCGTATAATACGAACACTTGAACATGAAACAGATAATTAACAACTCAGTGTTTCCTACTGTATAAGTTAATTTAAAATATACATATCTTGGTATTTATCTTAATTAGCTAGGCTGGGTATAATTTATAACAGCAACAGTTTTATTTCTTGTGCAAATCTCATCTATATCGATCGCGAATATATTAAAGTTTTGCCGTCATCGAGATTAAAGCTACTGAAGTGTGTGTTATCAGCTTCCATAGCAGAGAAAATAATATTCTTTGTTTAAATCGTGTTTCAGAAAAGTTCCATTATAACACAATACTCTTGAATGGAAAGTATAAAGTCGCCTTTGAATTTCCACTTCAACTTTTCTCAGCAAAAACAATTGCAACAGCAATGCAATTCAAGAAATATGTACTTTGTATGATTGCCATTTGTTTTATGTCAACAAAGCTGAATTTTAATATTTTGCTATAGTTTACTTTGCTTGTTACCGTACAATTTTAAAAACAATTAAAATTTTAATCGAAATTTTTTCTAGTACTATGTATTTAAATTTATGAGTGATGCTCGGTTGTTTATCAACGCTTTATTTAATTAATGGATCATCAAAACGAACAAATGCGATGCGATTTTTTGACAGCATTGAATTCTTTCCAGGCATTACTATCAGCCCTGATATTCTTTGTTTTCTACCGCTTGTCTAACCTATCCGTCTTGCGTCTTGCTTCATATATTTTTGTTATCCTGTCTTCTCCCATTCTATGAACATGTCCCAGCCACCACACTGACCACAGTTGTCCTTCTTCGATTGTTTGTTGTTGCGAAATGTAAAGACATGCAATTCAACTTGGGCGAGACGTAAAGATATGAGTTTTAGTTAAGTCAGCATTATCGCTTAGGAACTCTCTCGCCGAAGTTCATTAATAAACCGGTGAAGTTTATTGTAAATATTGGTTTTCCTCTTCCATAATTATACAATGCTTGATACAATGTTTTAATGTAAACAATCAGACAGAATCACACAATATACAAACTGTCAAAATGTGAAATTTCAAATGTTAGCGGGAAGCGCTACCAACATAACTGACAAAAAAACACAACACATATTTTTGACAAGTTCTTTAAAAAAAAATATTGTAAAATTACCTCAATAGAAAAAATAGTATAAAAAAACATGTATCATAAGGCCTGTTAACGCACTCGTCCTTTGTAAAACTTGGACTCATACGTTAACAGATTGCCTTATGATACGTGTGTTTTAATGTACCTATATACTATTATGATTTTGCAACTATTAGTATGTTCCGTAAATACCCGAAAGTCACAAATTTGTGTTTTTCCGTTCCGTAAATATTCAATTCCTGACAAGACTTGATTTATGGAACGCAGTGACCTGAAATTGGTGAGTCTGGTTAGTCACCAAACTCATCGCGCTCAAAGCACGGTGACTTCCGTTATTTGCAATTTGCATCAATTTGACAAATGGTGCTGTTTGAAGATGATTTTAAGTTTGTTGTTTGCTTTGTTAGGTTGTGATATCGAAAATTCGTAACTATGTTTAAATTATTGAAATAAAAATTGCTAATAAATATATTTATCTTTTTCTTTTTACAAGAGTGAATAACAAGGTGAATACAATTGTGTACACTGCGATGGATTTATAAATGATTTGAATATTGTTGGAAATCATGAATGCTTTTCTGACGGTACTTGAATGTCAAGCTGTTCCGAAAATAGTCACCACTTTCAGTAACCAACTACTCACCGAAATCACCGACTACAATTAGTCTGATTTATTTACGGAACATACTATATATATATATATATATATATATATATATATATATATATATATATATATATATATATATAGGGTGGTGGCGGTTAGGGGTGAACATAGGGATTTAACATGGGATTTTAGTTTTTTACAATTTCCTGCTCTCCTGTTCTTTGTACGGCAAAAACTGTAGAGTACAAAATTGTTCAGAATTAAAAATTGCATACAAAAGTGTATTTACATTTATTATTATGTTTTTGGTTTCTTCACTATTTTAAAAAGAAATTTCAAAATTTCTGTCATTTTGTAGCAATAGCCATGGAATTTATTTTTTTCTGGTTGTCAAAAATTATTTATAAACGTCAACCATGCGTTAATCTAACTTAAAAATAAATGTATCAACTACGTAGAATTTTGACTTATCATAGCCAATACCATTTCTTCATTCACTTCGTTATAACGTCTTCTATTATTATTATTATTTCCTTCATTACCTTCGTTCACACCTACACTAGCTGTGTTCTCAATGTTTATAACAAGTTTAGAAATTGTTGCTATAATAGGAATTGGTGTGTTTTCGTACTTTATGGAAAACAAATCACGTATTCTTCTAAACCTATTTCCACCATAATAATTTTTTATAATGAAAACTCGTTCCTTATTCGAATAAACATTCATTATTAAATTAACTTTTTATTAGAGAAAATTTTGAAAATTTGACAGAAATTGAATGACATGATTATATTTAAACATTTGAGTTATAAGTCATGGCTATTGCTACAAATTAACAGAAATTTTGAAATTTCTTTTTAAAATTGTGAAGAAACCAAAAACATAATAATAAATGTAAATACATTTTTGTATGCAATTTTTAATTCTGAACAATTTTGCACTCTACAATTTTTGCCGTAAAATGAACAGGAGAGCAGGAAATTGCAAAAAACTAAAATCCTATGTTAAATCCCTATGTTCACCCCTAACCGCCACCACCCTGTATATATATATCTACAACCTTCAAAATAAAATTCTTGGGGAGTGGATATTGTAGAGTAGGTTAAAATTCCAATATGTTTTTTTGTATTTTTTATTAATAAACCCTGTTTTGAAATAAATCGTATATGTATTTGTATTATTAATTTTTATAATAATCTAGAGTACGTGCTACAGTAAAAACGTACGTGTAGAATGCTCACTACAATGTTTTGAAAATATTTAGGGGGGCCTCAAAATTGAATTGCGCTTGGGGCCTCTCACGAATTTCACGTGGTAAATCCGCCACTGGTTCGTATGTAAGTATTTCAATACGTACAGCATGATGAAAGACACAATATTCTTTCACATCTATCGTTGTCTTATATTGTAATTCGAGTAACGAATACTTGTAATTCCACTCACGTCTCTGATATAGATTTGTTCGCTTCCGAATCGCAGTCGTTGGCAAGCTGTTGCCAAGCGATATGCTGCTGTAAAGGATTTGTGAATTGTCTTACACACGAGAATTTCTTAGTTCAACTGCATTTCAATGAGCAGTCTTTCTTTCTAACAATAAACGATGGAGAATGAAAAGAATTGATTAAAATAATGAAGTTTCAAACAATGAAGAGTGTCAGATACATGTTTTGAATCGCAAAATATACTCGTAGATGCTTAGTAAGAAAATTTAATGAAGGTATTTTTTTGTAAAGATCAAAGGTAAATAAAGGCTGGTATTATGAGGTTGCAAGATTTGTAAAAATGATTAAATCCAGTGAAAATGTGAAAAAGAAATATAATTTAAACATATAGAGAAAAATGTAGAATGTCCCTTTCATCAAAAATGAAAAAGAATAAGATTGATTAAAAAAATTCTTAGTTCCGTTTCATAATATCAACTTTTTGTATATCATTTTCAATGCCCCAGTGTCTCCAGAAACCATTGGATTTAGAAAAAACTAATATCTTTTCCTATTTCACATACATAAAGTGAATTTTGTATAACTGTTTTTGTCAAAAACAGAATTACATTACAATGAACAATTCTGTATAAACTATTATTCACGAAAGATGACTATTCAGGATCATTTGTTCGCAGAAAGAATACACATCACTTTACAGCTGTAGCTTAGCAACATTTTGTATTAGAAAGAGAAAGATTATTTGACCTATGTCTATTTAATTTATGTGGTGAGACAGATATACGTAAATAGTGGTATTACTTTCTAACACACTATAAATAATAATGACGTATGTCGTAGAATTACAGATACCTAATTATCTACTGCACTGCCCTCTGTGCTAATATTTACCCAGTGGCGTTGACGTTTAAATCAAATTATTATTCCTTGGTTTATAGTTAAGTCTATGTTTTTGAATTTTGCAAAAACATAAATGAAGAACATAAATCTTTCAGAAAGGCATTATTTAGAAAGAAGCATAATTTACAAATATTACTCTCATTTTTTCAGTTAAAATATGTCCATAAATATTACATTTTGCACGCCTATGCAAACGAAATGCTATTAAGTTATCTGCAAGTAATATTATATCAGACGGCTCACAAATGACCTTGAATAGTCATCTTTCGTGAATAATAGTTTATGTAAATGTTAAGGGATTTTTTACAGGGACAGATTGATTATATGACATTTAAAATTGACACAACCTAACAAAAATAAATATTAACCAAATGAATGATAACGTTGAATATGACAACGAAATTGAACATTCTATTACATTTAATACCAATAAAAATAACACAACCAACAATATAAATAATGCAAGAAAAGAAGAAAAATTCTCGGAAATGCAGTCAAGATAATATGTTTATTTGATTATGCCGACGTTTCGATCATACTATGATCATCCTCAGGGTTAAATCAAGTAAAAAAAAAACAGTTTTTTCATAAAAATTTTGTTTCATTCTGTCGGTTCAGTTAATAATATCCATATTATAAAACATATTGTTCTTTATTACAATTATAACGAGTGTATTTTCACATTAATTCACAAATGGTTAATATTGTGTACAAATATTTCTTAGCTTCACCTGACTTGGTTAATCCTGAGGATGTTCATAGTATGATCGAAACGTCGACTTTATCAAATAAACATATTATCTTGACTGCATTTCCGAGAATTTTTCATCTTTTCCAGCATCATTTTCCCAGTCGATCATCGTTACTCCAAAAATATATATAATGTTTTCATACTTATATCTATAATAATTATTACTTTAGAAATTTGACATTGAAGTATATCGTTTGATTTTGTTATGATGATGTTTGAAAGTAGCGGTAGTGGGGGTAAAAATACCAGAGAAACCAGGATTATTTCGTGGTTTCCATGCTTCGACTTTTTACAACTTTTTTCAGATACCGCGTTCCAAATTGAAACCGGTGAATAATATCAGGACTTACGGAACACAAAACTATAAACTTGATTGAACCGGTTGCGTTACGGAACATACTATTTGTCATATAGTAAGCTGAATGAACTTCGGCGTCACATTATGTTTCAGTCCACGTGACTTTTGAAAATATTACATAAATTTCAATAATTAATTGTAAAATTTCTAATGGATATTTTGTGATATTTTCAAATTTGGATTATTTAAAGATTTTTTTTTTAATTTGATACTTAGAAGGCACATAAAAACTCTTGCAACAGCCCTATTCATAAATGAATGCTAAATATAAATATATAAATCCTGTTAAAATTTCAGAAGGTGCATTAGTAATGAACACATAGATATATAAACCGTCATTCAACATTATGATAAATGGTTCTTGTCCATTCAACATTTCCTGTATATGTATGTCCGCCTATATCATATGTTTGCACAAAAGTATAGATTTTCTGTGTATGCAGTCATATCATCCATTAGACTCGGATATAGCAGTATGAAGTTAGTTATTTATAGCAGCACCCGGCAACGGGAGCTGGAGAATTGATGATTAATTAATACTGAACAATATTGATCTATATTTGCTCTCGCTATTATTCTCACTATATAAATCTGCATAATGGCTTCACCGAGGGCTTCACACCGCCAGCTTAGTTATTGACAGATCACGGAATATGAACCAACTGAGAAATTACAATGGTTCAATTAATACAAGGAAAAGGATAGAGAAAAACTTAAGGAACATTGTTAAAATTGAAATCAGACAGCAAACTCAAATATACGTGTAGATATCGGGAAATGATTATAACCGAAGAAGAAACTATAGACTAGGATTAATGATGCACGACGAGGCGAAAATACTATCGCATCTCGTATCGTCTCGTTGCATTATGCGAGACGAGAACGAGAGCGAGAATGAGGTGTATTCTGTACGGAAACTGTTAATTTTAAACAGTATGTTAAAAATAAACTTTCTGTTAAAATATATTTTCTATTCTGTAACTATCAGTTCTGTTAAAATTTTAACACACGTGTTAAAATTAGGTGTTAAAACTGTATATTTTAACGTCATTCAAATCGATGCTTTTAAAATTTTAACATCTGTTTAGACAATAAAATTATAACAGCATTTCAATATGTTGCACTTCTAATTAATGAAAATGTAATAGAAAACGAAAGAAAATTACCCTGGATGAAGATAAAAAATCTGATGTGACCAGCACATTACCTTCCGTCAGTTCTATGTATTTTGTACAAATTTCATACGGAAAGTTCCTTGCTAAATATTCTATTTCTTGTACATTACTTTCCGGCAGCTGCATGTATTTTATGCAAATTTCATACAGAAAATTTATGTCTTAAATTATTATTTTGTGACGTTTTCTATATACAGTGTAATGTATCTGCAGAAATAAAAGATTTATTATTACTATTTCTTGTACATTACCTTAAAGCAGTTGTATGTATTTTATACAAATTCCGCATACAGAAAGCAAAAGATCCTATATTTCCAGTAAAATTATAAGACACACACTATGTCAATTTCACTTGACACTGACATCTTTCAATCAGAATTTTCTTAAAATAGTAGCTGTTTTCAAAGCTATAGCTACTTTATGAAATTTAATTTCTTTATAATTTTTTAACTCTATATCCATTTAATATTAAGTACAAAATGCAGTCAAATCGTATAGAGAATAAAATATTCTTTAATATTTATAATAACATTAAATGTGAAAAACTGATATTTAACATAGTTTTTTCAAGATAAACTGTTAAAATCTTCAAATGATGGTACTTCCGGTTGACCAATTGTAACCAAAATCTAATCAGCTCTTCATATGGATGTTACGTAGAAGTATACGAAAAAATTATAATTTTTGAAACTGTAGTATTAGAGTTATCGCAGGCGAAAATTTTGTTACACACACACACACACACACACACATATCCACACACACACACACACATCCACACACACACACATACAGACATCATCGTAAAAATAGTACATTCGTATTCTAGGGACCCTAAAACGTGCTTATTGATTAAAAACTCATCATCGAATTTGTTGACCAAAGACAATACCTTCCTTACCCTTTAGGTAAGGAAGGTAAAAATATCTAGGTGATATTTTAGTACAATATGCAACTGTTTTACGAAATATTTTATTTAATACCGTCACCCGTTCCATCGTATGTCTTTGTATATCACAGCTTGATACCAGTAGAAATATTTAATTAACATAATTCGAGCAAGATTCATAACTGAATGGTATTCCCAGAGCACGATGGCACGATTTAAAAAAAGTTCTTTATTATAATGTAATGCAGTTAAAATTGTTTATTCCTGTGTTGTTCGACAAACCATAACTTAGCTTAACATTTTAGAACGCCAATTCTGAGGGTCAAGAAGAAGAAATTTTTGACATACCTAATGATTTGTTACAATTTCAGTATAATTCATTTTTAATATGGTATTTAAAATGAGACATGATTATGCAGCCGACTTTTTTTTATTTTTAGAAGAATTATTTCCATTCGTTTTTCTAAAGTGACAGATTCGTTGTCTAAAATTTCAAAGTGACAGTTGTTTAGTTTTTATTTTTATTTATTTGTGTGGGTTACTAACCACATGACTTAAGCAAAGACGTGTTTTTTTTGTCTTGTTGATCACTTCTTTCTGGTGTTTAACAGACATGTTAAAAGTTATGATTTTAACAGCAGTGTCAAATTTTCGCGTAGAGAACACCAAAAAATGAACAGTCATGTTAAAATATAATTTTTTAAAGGCATGTTAAAATTAACATTTTTTTACAGAATACACCCCATTGTACAGGGTGGGGCAGAAAAACCTATCCGATTTCAAATCCCTTTTTCTCAGAAGAGGGAGCAGGTAGAGTAGTGGGATAAAAACCGTTAGAAAGCCGGTTTTATGCCATTTGTCAGTAGTCAACATACCTTGGTCTGGTGAACATCGTGCTTTTGTTATTGAGCGGTTTATCGAATGCGGCGGTTAGATAATTGCTACACAACGTGCTTTTCGAATTCATTTCGGACTCGGGCGTCATGATCCTGTTCCACATCACGCTACGATTAAAGTGTGGGTGTCAAATTTTAGACAGACGAGTTCAGCATTGAAAAAGAAGTCGCCTGGACGTCCCAGGACAGCAACAGGACCTGAAAACGTGGCCAATGTGAGAGCCGCGATTGAACGTTCCCCGCGTCGTTCGGCGCGAAAACATTCGCTCGCTTTGGCGATTTCCAACCGCAGTATTCGGCGCATTTTGCACCGGGACCTCAAAATGCATCCCTACAAAATGGTTGTTGCACAGGAATTAAGTGAAAGGGATTTTGAAACCCGTACGAACCTGTGTCGCGATCTCCGAGAACTCCCAAACGACGATGTTGTGCTCTTCACGGACGAAGCCCATTTTCACCTTTGTGGTGCCGTTAACAGGCAGAATTTTCGATATTGGAGTGACGAAAATCCTCGAGAAATCCATCAGGAACCCCTCCATAGCCCAAAAGTGACTGTGTGGTGTGCTCTTTCCCGCCTAGGCGTTTGGGGGCCTTACTTTTTTGAAGAAAATGGGCAAACCGTAACGGTCAAGAGCGAGCGCTATTGTTTCATACTGGAAAATTTTCTTAGACCCAAAATGGAAGAAAATGGCGTGTAAAATGTGTGGTTTCAACAGGATGGTGCAACCGCCCACACATCGCGACGATCAATGGACATTCTCAGGGAACTGTTTCCCGGTCGCCTCATTTCCCTGAGAGGTGATCTTGGCTGGCCGCCGCGCTCACCGGATCTCACTCCATGTGACTTCTTCCTTTGGGGTTACCTCAAATCGAAGGTTTACCAGCATCGACCAAGGACCCTTCTTGCTTTACGAAGGGAAATTGCTCGGGCAATTGAAGAAATTCCTGTGGAAATGACGGTGAAAGTCATGGAAAGCTACCGCGAGCGCCTAAATCAGTGTATCCGCTCCCAAGGACGACATTTGAGTGATGTGCTTTTCAAAACTTAAATTTAAAAATGGCATAAAATTTGCGATATGTTAATAAAAAATTTTTTTGACAAGTTGAGTGGTTTTAATTTTATAACGTTTTGAAATCGGATAGGTTTTTCTGCCCCACCCTGTAGTTTAAAATTCCAGGCGAGATCGATATAACAGCTGCGAGAAGCGAGAAATCTCGCGAGAGTCTCGCAATAAAAAGTATTTGTAACTTTATAGCTTTGATTTATAAATTCAATGAAAAATGCACCCTACAAGAAGTGGAGTCAAATCTAATTCGTGTATAGAACACGTGAATGTGAAAATAATCGGTTTTGCATCCAATAGAACTAGTTTACTCCAATACTTCAGCCCCTAATTCACCCCAGTTAAAATCACGGTTAATAAAATTCTTGCCACTCCTGAAATGTAAAGCATGTTATATTAAGCGTCTATGGGAGCCATTATGGACTGAAGCTGAGAGGTTGTCGGCGGCTTACCAGTGTAGCGGTGTTTTATGACGAAATCTTACTTAAATAGTGGCATATATTTAATGATAATATGTAGGTACTTCTATTTACAAAAAAGAATTTTTTAATGTTTAATTAGTTTTACTGATGACAGAATGTATTAACAGATATTCGCATTGAAATAGTTTAGAGATCACAATTTGGTGATAAATTGGATATTTTGGAGGTAAATTAAATTATATTATTATATTTTCTGGTGACCGTGAATGAATATACATTACGTTCGTATTGAAAATTTGGTGACCAGAATTTAGTGTTTCGTCTCTTTATTATAGTTACACTTATACGACTGCAAATACACGGAAAACGGTGCGATTGGTGCGAACTTGTCTCTAATAGTTAAACTGTTACGTATATACGTAGTGCGCAAGCGCTTATTTTTATAGCGAGACTCTCGCGAGAGTCTCGAGCGAGAACGAGACGAGACCCAAAAAAATGTGCAGATCCGAAACGAGACGAGATCGATATTTTATATTTCTCGTTTCGTCTCGCCTCGCGTGCATCACTAACTAGGATATCCAAAATGCGTACAATTCATAAATTCAGGATTAATTACTACTTATGACATGACTCGACTTACGACAATGACTTCAAACTGCAGACTGCAGGTACAAATATTAGGAAAATCAATGAAATTGTAAATTGTATTTACCAGTAGTGTCAACAATAAGGTGTTGCACGATTTTTTTTCTTTGCTTTAATCGAAAGAATAAAAGAAAATATTTTACCCCTATTTTTTTTTTCGTATTATTCTTTATTCATGAGAAAATTGTGTTTAAAATTTTAGTGTTTGAATTTCCGCTTCCCCTTTTGGCTGATGATGTTCGTAAAGACCTAACCAATAAGGGTGTGGCTTTCATTTGCCACCGACGGAATTTAAACGAGTGACAGTCATGACAGCTGTCAACTACTACTGATTTTTGTATTTGAAAATAATCAAACATGGTTGAAAAAAAGTGTTTTATGCCACTGTGCCAAATGGAACTGATATAGGGAAAAATATTTCTAGTAGTGCCTCAAAACGAAGAAAGAAGAATAAAATGGTTGTCGCAAGTAAAGATAAAAACATAAAATCAAAACTTCCTTGTTGTGAAGATCTCTAAAGGAAAACATGTACCTGATTGAGAAAAAAGGAAATAGTGGGCAGATTTTGCATTCTTCTCGTGCGTTCTCTAAGGTTAAAATCAACTTATATATGATATGTTTCAAACAGTGACAGCAATTGAAATTAAACTGAATTTGTGGAAATCTCAATCTTAGATTAAGATCAATAATTTAATTAATTTTGAAACACTGTCTAAACAGAGTTACGTGAACAGTAAAACAAGTATATGGTATTTTGTTACCGGAGATTTCAAAAAGCACCAAATGCACTTCTATATATTTGCTATTCCTACTCCATTCTCCGTTGACATCAACACTTTTAATTTATCCGTCAATAAAGTAAAATCAGCTTTGAGGAAAGCTATTAATAATTTTTTATGTAATTTTGAAAACAAACATTACTTGTTGATTCAACCAAGTTTCCCCATTGTTATAGATAAATGTTTTGAATTGATTTTCTTTGTTTTAAAAAAATTATTATTTACTTTTTAGTGTGTTTATTTACCAATATTTGGATAAAACGCAAAATTGAGAGAACAAAATTCAGTTGAAAAAGTTTGCAATTCTTAAATAAACAACGACTACATTGCAAAAAAAATCGTTTATTTCCAGAAAATTCCTCGTTTACCAATATGTTTCTAACTCAACTGACAAATGTCATTAATTTTTATACAAAACTATCACATTTATCTTATTAACAAATCTTCTAAATACCTTAAAAGAAGAAACAATATTACATTAGAAGTTAATCGAATTCTTGTTCGTGTTGTTGTATTAAGTTAAAGAAAATCAGCGAAGTACAAATGTCCAAGTGGCTTTAATATTATATTAAGAAGAGCGAAAACCTAATTTCACACTACCAACAGAGTAGCATTCTGGAAAACCTAACCTTATTCTACTATTTAATTCAGTCCTCGGCTTTCAACCCTGCAGGAACCAATACAACGAAAACGGAAACGGAAAACACCATTAACCTTTTCACACAAGTGGCTGAGAAGAAAGACAGAGTAAGATACAGGGTCGGATTAATAGGTTTTGAACCCAGAATAGTAAGTAACTAGGTAATAACTGTATCTGTACGGTAATATTATTACCATACTGACATGTCAACAACAGTCTAGAAAATGAAAATAAAATAACAGTATAATGCTCTTAATTAATACACATCGATAACGTTGTTGTATCGTTCTTAACACGGTTTATTTTATTCTAAAATAATAAACATGAGGAATAAAGCACATAATTTGAATATTTGTCACATTGATATATGTCAAAATAATTGTACTGTTTATTATAGCATTCTGAAAGTAGCATTAATAAGGGAATTTCAAAATATAATATTTATTAATATTCGGCCTAAATCTCAAAGCAAAATTGTTAAAATTAACAACCATTTTCAGTTGTTAATTTCAATGTCAGTTGCTAAGTTCAAAATCCCAATTCACTATTACATCAAGTTACTAAAATTTAACAACTGGTCGTTACGTCGAGTTGTTAATCTAGCAACTGCATTCTCTCGTTGTTAGTATTAAACAATCGTTGGTAAATGGATTTTCTTGAAAATTTTGTGTTAGGAAATAAACTTTTACTGGAAATAGAGGGACGACAGCAAAGGTTAACTATTTATAAACTAATATATACCTACATGCCCAATAATTAAATACATTTTTAAACAAGATTTTAGATTTATGCAAATAAATTTGCGAGATGTTAGTAATCCATTCCCGATACTAATATCGGGAAAATATATTTACAGAGATATTCAAACTGAGTAAGAGTCGTTTAATTCGTGAATTGAATGGTCTCATGCTTCAAGCATATACTGAGTCAATATATACCCGAAGGTCTCATGTTACAAGATGAGGGGTTTACATTTATTTCAAACTTAAATATTTTAATTCTTAATATTGAACAAATTTTCAGATTCTCTCCCGAAAAGATCTAAATTCAATTTTTTGAAGTTTATTTTCATTTATCTTACACATTTAAATTTAAACAGCCATTTCAACGATGTCAAATTTCTATTATTTTTACTGCTAAAACTTCTAGACGATGATCGTGCGTCATTTCTGATGATGAGATTCTTGAAATTTCGAAATCGACCGCATCGAATTGAATAAACATGTATACTAAACTGGAGAACTTCATCATATTCTCCCAACACTTATAGCGTTTTCACAGTGCAAGTGCGCACTGAGTGCAACATATCACGTGACCACACTGAACGAGTTCTGCCCGCATCCGGTGGCAGTGCAGTTCAAGCTGAAAACGATTTTGTTTAGCCACCATAGTTGCCCTGACACTATTGCACTTGCCTAGGGAGTCAGTGCACAAAAGTCGCACTGAGCCAGTGTATGGTGCAACTTTTTCTTAAGCTGAAAACGCATCAGCTGACTAAATTTTGCGATTGTCTTCTTTTTTTGGACACCGATAAACTATTGAACAAACCACGTATGTTATGAATCATAACAACCCTAGGTAAGTATTAAAAAATTGAATATTGTAAAAACTAATATGTAACATTTTTAATCTTTGATAGTCCCAGTAATACAATTTTAAGGTCTAATTAATATAAATAACCCATCCGATGTTGTCATTAGTTACTATAGTCCCTGATCACATAACTAACAGATTCGCCGATCTTATGAACGTATTGGCAGCAGAAAATGAAATTCATTTTATTCTCGATAGATGTCTCTAGGCGCAATAAAATTTCACAGCGGTTAGCGCTGAATGTTTTGGATTTCGTTGCGGAAGCGGAGGGGCAAGGCGAATGTACTACAGGCACAGACAATAATTTTCGCTAAGCTAAGCGTAAGCGTCGCGCCTGTGCGTCGCGCGGACGAAGAGAACCTTATTATAAATTTATAAATTGTATTTCGTTTATGAATCATTAATTCACTTTTTTGGAATTTATTGTGATCAATTCATAGATTTCATTTTACAAGGAATTTAAGGAACATGTTAAATAAAAATGAAAGATTATAATTATTTATTAAAAATATACAATAGTAACAGTAAAATACTTTGAAAATAAAGTTTATTATAAAATAATGAAATTATTATAAATTATATTAATATAATGCCTAATAATAACTAACACTAGAGAATAGAGTAGTTTAAAAAAATAAACATTATTTTTTCTTATTTATTATAAAAGATTAATTCATTGTGAACATATTTATGTAAAAATTAGCGTAACTAATAAATTTGTGTAATGTTTTCAAATATGTCACTAAAAAGTAAAAGAATAATTTTTTTAAAAAAAAAGATACAAAAAACATGTAATGAACCAATGGAAATGTTTGACAGTACACAAATACATAATCTGACACACATGTCAATGTCATAAACATAAACAAGGTTAGTGTGGAATGTACCAAGGAGAGTGAATCGCTAGATCAATGATTGGTGACATAATGCACGTCACACACACACGGGTATTTGAAATACGATTTTAAAAAAAATATATATTTCGAAAAAAAATACAATACAAAATAACTTGATCCATTCTTTAGGAAAAAAATTAAATTGAAAAGTGTGAAAGTAACCCATTATTTATTTACTTATGTTGCAATATTCTTAATTTTGTATTTGCTTTATTTTCTACAATTTTCTTCTGACAGAGTAATTTGGAATTTTTAAAAATTTTGCATACTAATAATTTTTCTAATATAAATGTTCTATGATTTTTGCAATGTTCAATTTCATTTAACCACTTAGATACTTTATTATTTTTAGTTATCTTTTTTAACAACTTTGTTTTTAATTTTCTTTCATAATATGTTTTGTCAAAATGTCTTTCAAAATATTTTAAACATATGTCTATTATATTAGTAAAATTTCTAGACGGAACTGTTAAGTTTGTTTCTATTTCTGTCTGAAGTTTTTTATCATTTTCATAAGTTTTAAACAATATTAATAATTCCCTTTTATCATTTAATTTTGATGTTGTACATAATTCTTTTACGCAAACATTACAAGAAAACTGATTAAGACATTTGAACGCCAAATACCCTCCAAAATATGTAACTGGACAATCCTCTGATGTTATTAATTTTACATCAGTTGAGGATGTTGAGATTGACGAATCTGTTGACGAGGAATCTGTCTCATCTTCACTGTCAATATTTTCTTCTACTGTTGAAATTATTGAACTTGTTGGGTCCTCTGTTCTCCTTTCGTTTACATTTACATTTGTATCTGAGTCAGGTTCACAATTTGATTTTTCTGCCGGTTTAATTAATGAATTTATCGAATTTGATCTAAAAAGTGTTCGGAATACTCTAACAGTTGGGTTTTTATTATATCCTCCTTTTTGCCTATAAACCGAAAATAAATTTTCCAAAGCATCTTGATTTAGTCTGTTTGTAATAATGAATAAATCCATTTCATATTGTTTTTCTTCATCGTAAAATTGCAAAATACCATTAATTGTTTGAGCAAGACCTGAGAAACAAGGTGGTTTACTTTCTTTGTTTGATTTTTGTCGGATAACGCACATTGGTATGGATTATTAGAATATAAATTTCTGCTATTTAAGGAGTCAAATAAATTATTCATGAACGATACAAATTTGGCAGTGTGTTTAGCTGTTTTGCTTTTTAACTCTTTGGTTGCAATGCAAGTATTTATTGCCGCATAAACGCTATGACTAAATACCTGCACAGCTAACTTGACATTCATTTTTTGAAACGGATTTGGTGCTATATGTGCTTCTGTAATTTTCATTAGCATTTTACTTTTTTTATTCTTCTTATCAATTTGATATGTCTCTCGAATATCCTGAAAAGACACCCGTTCGCCCAGATAAATAAAATCGCCTGTTAATAAATTATTTCGAAAACTTTTAAACAAGTGAGGTACGTCGAATATTGCAAATATTTTCCTACCATTTACTTCAAAATATGGGTCGCTCATCGTTACACCTAATTTTTTCATCATACTTTGGTTGCTAGTGCCTTGGTCACATACAATAATCTTTGGTAGTAGTCCCGCATCAAATAATTTAGTAAGAATTGTTTCGATTAATTTTTTTAAATCTTCAGCCTTGACTCCAGAATGAGATAAATAGTACGCTATTGGTAATTTCCAAGTAGAATAAATTCCCCTGATCATGAAAACTAATGCGTATTTTGCAATTTTAGACGGGCGTCTTAAATGACCTAAATCTTCGAATCCCTCAATGTGGTCCATGTCTTTAGAATATTCTAAACACGTCATTATTGCCATTTCATCAAAACATAGTGTACATACTTTCTCCATACGCGATTTGAATTGAAATTTTTGTTTAATTTGGAAAAACAATTTTGAACTTATACCTGGATTATATTTTGAAGATCCTATCCAATGCCTGATAGTGGAGGAAGCAGGCAAAACTATTTTTAAATTTCTTAGAAGTTCATATGCACTTGGTGACTTGTAAAATAACATTAACGAGAATTTTTTTTCTGCCACAGTCCATGGTCTTCTTTTTGTTTTCATTTGCATTAATGCAAGTGTTTTTGAATGTGAAGAAGGAAATTCAAAATTACTAACAATATTTAATGGATTTAAAGTTTTATATTTTTTTAATTTAGACTTTAATTTTGAAATATGTGTAGTTTTATTTGATATTTTCTTTCTGCTGTCTTGAATACATGCTTTTAATTTCTTTTTACGGGGCGTGTCATCGTCCATGATCAGTTTTCTTTTAGCAGATTTAACCGGTGATGGCATATTTATTAGTGCTTTGATTACATTTTTATCCGGCGATGAGATTTCAACTGTACCTGATTCGGGTGATAAATGAACAGTATCACCTTTAGTGGAGGAATATTGTCTTAAGGAGTTCTTACTTTCAAAGGCGGAGAATATGTAGTTCCACTTGTTGCGGGTTTCATTTGCACTAATTGTGATGAAGATTTAGTGGGCGTTGTTTGTCCGGATGAAGATGGGGTATTTTGGCTTGAAACATATGGAATCGGTACTGCTAAGTGCGTTAATCGTTGTTTGGTGGCATTTGTAAAACTATCCGGATGAAAATGACGCTCACAAACATATTTATTTCTTAATATGTTGTCTTCCATGTCGAATAGTGAAATATTTCCTAAAAAGTACACAACATGTAATAGGTACCTACGTGTCGTATATGTATATTTAGCAATTATTTAATAAATAATAATAATAATAATAATAAATCATATATCATCACGGTATATTACCCACTTCTGGGTGTGCCATAATCTGCATTATATGCAAACGTCGGTATGATGATATATTTAACCCTGCGGGCGCTTGCCAGGCGTCACCTCATGGGCACTCATAGCTGGCGTGGAAAATGCACCACAGGGGTCCATTTTGTGCCACTAGACAAATTTCCTGTTCGGAAAATAAAGTAGATACCTGGTATATATATATATATATATATATATATATATATATATATATATATATATATATATATATATATATATATATATATATATATATATATAATGTTTCTATTGTACAAAAAGTAAAATTACAAATAAGAATATCAGACATTAACTAATTTTCATTAACACAAAAGAGACTCGTGCTGTTGCTGTGCACCTTCCACCACCAGTAAATATATCATTCCCGATATGTGTAAACAGATTGTCACATCCAGAAATTGGTAATATGACGTGATAATATATTTCTTTCATGCTGATATTTATATACGTTTGTAACAATTTTAAGAACCCGTCAAAATTTCCATTCAGTTGAATCAAGCCTTACTGACGTCATAATTCAAATGAAAATTGTTTATTTGTTTGTCAAAGTATATAATAGGGTTGTGCCAAATAATCGATAAATCAAAATTAATCAGTAAATCAATTAATCGATCAAATGATTACTGTCTGCAAAATTATCGATTAATCAAATATTTCATTAATCGATTATTTGATTAATTGATTGCTTGATTAATCGATTATTTGATTAATCGATTGTTTGATTATTTGCTTGTTCGATTAATCGTATGATTATATAAGTAATCGACTTTTGATTATTAAACACATAATACTAAAAATGAAATTAGTATATTAAATTTACTTGGGAAGTTAAGTAGTTACAAGAAGAATTTATTTAAGCTTGATCTTCAAATCAAATAATTTATAAAAACAAAAGACTACTTGACTTGTTGAAACCTTATGATTATCATTTACATGATTAATTAAATATGAGATTATTCGATCATTTAATCAATAATTGTGTGATTAATAATTTTTTTATTAATCGATTCTATGATAAATTGATTGTTTTGATTAATTGATTATTTCTAATAATCAATATTCGATTATTAAAACTGATAATTCAACAGCCCTAGTATATAATGAATTGTTAAATTTTTTATGTTATGAATCAATAATTAATAATAATGACATAAGAAAAATATTTACCTGAATTAATTTTCCATTGTTTTAAGCGATTGGAATCCTTTGGAAACCGGTACATTTTCAGGTCTGGAAAATCGCTTTTCTTTCTTCGGCAATTAAAATATTCGCACACATTCCCAGGCATAATTAAATATTAAATATTTAAAGATGTGTACAAAATATATAAATTTATAACTTTTATAATACTTTTAATTTTTTTAATTAGCGAAATACAAACACAATTATAAATCGAACTGCATCCGTTGAAAACTAAAACTGTAGTGAAAAATAATTCCTACCCTATCGGTGTGTAGGTATGTATGCATCGTTTTTATAGTTCTCGAACAAAAATATACAATGGTTAGTTTATTTTATGATACGCTTCTAAAATTTTATAGACTTAAATGGCCTAAAGTGTGCGGGTGTTTATAATGTATTATTTAAAAGTAGGTACTGACATTTTTTACTCATTAGTTATCTCCTTGTATCTCACATAATGTAAATAGTAAGTTCCTAACTTCTTTGCTGTAAGAAACTTGCAGAGAATGTTTATTTTTTATACATAATTTATAGTTCATGTCTACAGTAAAATTGAAATGATTTCTAAATTTACTATTGTAGCATTACATTCTCATAATATTGTATAATAAATGTAAAAATTATATTCTTTTATTTCAAACGTTATGGGACGGAGACGGGTGTAGCATGCAACCCAATTGTTTATAAAATGATGCACGATAAAATAACTTCTTCAACTAATTCATTTATCATTTATGTTATTATATTAATAATAGTACAAAATACAATAATTTTAGATAATGTGTTATAATTTACACTTAGCTATTTATTGGTATTAACTTTGTTAAAATGCTACGTTTTAAATATATTATATAGACAATAACGTTTGAATATTATAAAAATACATACGTAATTACTTATTTTTCTTTGTATGCATACAAAATATTAAATCCAACTGTAATGTATTTTGTTAATATATGCTACTGCTACATTTGTATTATTTATTAAGATCATTCTATTAATATATAATAAATAATTTTGATTTATTTGTATTTCAGTTACAGTCATCAATCAAATTCTATTCAATTACTTATTTTTTTTTCGTCAGATAACACATGAATTATAAGAATTTCCGCGTTATGGATTGTAAATATTTATGTTCGACACTATAGCCATCTAGTAGATGCATCCTAAACTGCAATGACATGTGCGCCATCTGTTATTCGCATCCTCTCCAGGCGCTGCCTTTTTAAAACATGCGTTCGGCAGATCTGTTAGTTATGTGATCAGGGCTATAGTCGAGAACCTCATATTTCTATTATCAGTAGTTTAACGTCTGCCTACAAGATGGGGCGCCACTTACTCGTATCTTAATACTTCCTTCTCTGTGTCTAATAAACAATGCGATCTTCAATTGTTTGCCGCGCATATTTAATTAAACAAAACCTAATTTGGTGTAGTCTCATATTCATTCGACACAATAAACACAACTAACAAACCAAATTACATTAAACAGACAAAATAATCTCATGAAGTGAGAAACGTAATTATCTTTATTGAAAGTCACTTGTCATGAAGTAACTTCACTCTTGTGAAGTTTCTCTGTTCTCCGCTGCGTGGTGACAGTGTTGTCTAGGTAAAGCTCAGCGCAAAGTACAAAGCTATGTACAAAGAGAAAGGAGAGAAAGCTTGGAAGCAACTGAGGGTGAGCTTGGAAGCTCTGCGACAGACGCGAACAAATGATCAGGTTAAAATCAACTAATAAATGATATTTTAAATTGTTTTTTACAATTATTTTTGTTCACATTAATAATTTTATGTATAGTTTAATTTTTCAAGTTAATCCTATTAAGGTAATCTATTAATACATTTATCTCTCTCATTTGCAATAACTAAAAGCGTGTGCGATAAGGATGGATATAACACGCTGTCTTTCAGAAATTCATATTGTTTCGACTAAGTCATAGGACGTTCCAATTTAAAAGGATGCTCGTTGTGGACAATACTATCGCAATAGCGTAAAATTATTTATTAATATAGATACCTTGATTCATAGCCGTGCGTATATCTACAGCATTATTTTCTGTCAGTGTCACTGATACTGACACTGGGTCAGTATCTCATTTTTCACATATTTAGTTTTACATTTGCTAATAAACTTACCAGTTGACCTAGTTTTGAATTTTGAATGTCTTTACGGCAACATATATTTTTATAATAATAAAATAACAGTAGTATCTTACGTATAGTTGGAGGAAGGAATTTATGAAACTCATTATACAATCGGCCAAGTGTCCGTGATAAAGTATTATGCGACTTGTAAGGATTACTAGAGCCAGGTAGAATTTCTATCCTGGACCGTATCAGAAATTTGCGTTCAATACGTTTCCTAATTATATACTTTTAAATCTGTTTAAAATAATAATGAATTTTAAATGTAATTCTTTTAACATCAATTTGTAAATAGCAAAGAGATGAAAATATTATGTTTCCTAAATATGTACTTTCAAATCTGTATTCAAATAGCAATGCGTTTGAAATATCCTTCTTCTAACTGCAATTTGTAAATTGAGAAGAGATTAAAATTACATGTAAATATTTTCCCCTAAATCTGACTGCATTGTACTACGTACTTAGTGATGCACTACGAGGCGAGAGTACTCTCGCATCTCGTCTCGTCTCGTTGCATTATGCGAAACGAGAGCGAGATTGCAGTTTAAAATTCGAAGCGAGATCGATATATATATATATATATATATATATATATATATATATATATATATATATATATATATATATATATAACTGCGAGAAGCGAGAAATTTCGCGAGATTCTCGCGAGAGTCTCGCAATAAAAAGTATTTGTAACTTTATAGCTTTGATTCATAAATTCAATGAAAAATGCACCGTACAAGCAGTGGAGTCAACGCTAATTCATGCATAGAACACGTAAATGTGAAAATTATATGAATTCACTATATTTTTGAGTCTATTTAGAGTCGATTCGATTAGTATCGTTCCCAGAGCGAGAAATTGCAAAAATAAAGACAAAATGGGTATTGCATAGAACTAGTTTTCTCCAATATTTCATCCCCTAATTCACCCCAGTTAAAACCACGGTTAACAAAACTATTGCCGCCCCTGAAAAGTAAAGGATGTTATATTAAGCGTCGATGGGAGCCAACAGGGAGAGAAGCGGAGTGATTGGTTGCCGGCGGGTTACCAGTGTAACGGTTTTTTTTATGACTTAATCTTACTTAAATAGTGGCATATATATATATATATATATATATATATATATATATATATATATATATATATATAATGAAAAAGTGTAGGTACTTTTAGTTACAAAAAATAAGTTTTTAATGTTTAATTCGTTTTACTGATGACAGATGTTCGTATTGAAATAGTTTAGAGATCACAATTTGATGATAAATTGGATATTTTAGAGGTAAATTATATTATTTACTAATTTATCACATTTTCTGGTGACCGTAAATGAATAAACATTATGTTCATATTGAAATAATTTGATGACCAGAATTTAGTGTTTCGTCTCTTTATTATTGTTATACGATTGCAAATACATGGAAGACGGTGCTATTGGTGCGAACTTGTCTTTTGTTTGCAATTTTCATTTACGTTTCAAAGAAAAAGTTATAAATGCCTTATTTTTGGCAAACTTTGCCTTGTAGCAAAAAATTGTAGTGCTCAAATTTGTTTAAAAAAAATATGTGGATAGAGCGCGCTACCCTACATAACATAACTAAAAATTTAAAAAATCGTTGCTTTTGTTTTTGAAATATTAATTTTTATGTCAGCTTTTGTGCCAAAAATAACACGTTTTCTTTAATTACACAAAATTTTCGTGTTTAATTCTAATTAAATTTTATATGTGGGTTAGTGGGATACTTACACATAACATACAAAAAACAATTAAAAATCGTAGGTTTGGTTTTCGAGTAATTAATTAAAATTTTAAAAAATATATATGTTTGCCCATATATCTACAATTTTACTGAAACTATCATATATGACGCATTTTCAACAATAAACATAAACTATCTTCTTCATCATTTTAACAAAAAAGAATATAAATTTTATAATTTTGTTGTTAAAATAATTAAAATCATTTGTCAGCGTTCTGATCAACGTTTGAACGCGCGCCACTAGGGGTTCCGTTTAACCTTAAACAGTTACGTAAATACGTAGTGCGCAAGCGCTTATTTTTATAGCGAGACTCTCGTGCGAGAACGAGATGAGACCCAAAAAAATGTGCGAGAACGAGAGCGAGATCGAGATTACAGATCCGAAAACGAGAAGAGATCGATATTTTATATTTCTCGTCTCGTCTCACCTCGCGTGCATCACTATACGTACTATGTATGTATTTATTATAACGTGTTATTTTTTGTTATATGTAAATATTTTTTTCTAAATCTGACTCCACTATACTATGTACTCTGGATTTATTATATTGTGTTATTTTTTTGTTATATGTAAATATTTTTTCTAAATCTGACTGCACCACTGTACATGTACTCTGTATCAACTACATCTCTATTGTAGTGTAATGTGTTGTTTTTTTGTTATATGTATTTTTTTAAATCTGACTGCACGGTACTGTACATATACTCTTTACTAAATCTCGTTTTATTATATCATGTTCTTTTATATGTACATATTTTTTCCCAGTTAATAAACAAAATACAAAAATTGAGTATAATTTTTTTAATACGACCCATTTCTTACCCTAAAAGTGATGGATTCAAATTCGAATAATTTATGAGTCCTGTCCTGATCGCAAAGAAGCCCATCCGTCCATAAAAGGTTGTAAACCCTGCATAAGTCAGTTTCATAGATTCCTTCCTCCAATTTAGGGTTCATTCCCGGGAATTCTCGGGGCTTTTTTCCCGGGTAATGAAGCTCGAGAAAAGTCGAGAAATCATATTTGAGTCTAAAAGATTGTAAAAGAATACTATTTTGCCTTTGCCGTTTGGTTTATTTTGTTATGTGTTTAGATTTTGTTTTTAAGAGAAGGTAATTTTTGTTCCCAATGTTCCTAAGAGAGAGATTTTGTTTGCAAGAGAAGATAATTTAGGTAGTTCCTATGAAAGTTAAAACTGTCAATAAAGGTTTTATAATTATTTTGATACTTTTATTTGAGAGAGAAAACCACTTAATTTGTTGATTTATAAGAAGATATTTTTTATGATACATATTTTTAATTTTGTGACGACATTTTTCATTATATGAACCGAAAAGATATGCAAAAAAATTCTCGACAACCCGAGAAGACCTGAGAAATTACTCTCGAGAATTCTTGAGACGCGAGAAATTGATAAGCTCGAGAAATCATGAACCCTACTCCAACTATACTCTCATAAAAACTAAGTTAACGACACTTCAGAATTTGACAGAATGGGCGGAGCTAAAATCTTAATTCATGCAAATCGTAAAAGACTTTGATTGGACTTTATTATTATATATTTTTTTGTTTAAAAAGTAATCTTTTTTTTTCTATTTCGGTGTTCGTATGTTTCTATAAAAGCACTATTTTTCACTGAAAACACGACGTTTAGAAAATCTATAAACGTACTGTTTTTGGCGCCTTTTGTATTCTAGAGGTGGTAGTCATGCTTTCATAACTGACAGATAACCTCAAAAAGGTAAATTGTTTGTGTTAAAATATTATTTCTAACTGAGGATTTTTATCCTTTCTCTAGGTGATAGGACTAGAAAGAAAAGAAATTTATAGCTATAGCTGTGTTAGTTAAGAAAGAATAAGAATCTGTGAAGTTAAAATTTCAACTAAAAAATTATGAAATAAGAAACAATGCGCTCAGGTTTACTTTGTCAAAATAATTAAAACGGTAAGTTTTATTTATTACTATTTACATTTATGGTAATGCAATTTTGAATTGAATGTATTGTTATTCCATGCAGGTTATGAAATGTATGATGCACGTTACTTGAAAATGTTGACACTGTCTACTCAATTTGTGGCGGCTACTAGCAAACATATATGAAAAGTTGACGTTTTAACCCATGATTTCCAGTTCCACGTTATTGCGAACTATCGAATATATGCCATAAATGTTTTGTATTAAAAAGTGTAAGAACAGCTGTTGCCGTTATCTGTGCAACTGATTAGTGAGTGTTGACAAAGTAGTGGAAAGTAATTAATAAATAATAAATTGTTCATTAAAGTATTTCATTTTTTAAAGATTTTTATTTGTATGTTGTTTTCTCAATAAAAAGGCTCGATGGTCCACATAACGTCCTTCAATCCCATATTCAAGTTTTATTTATGATAGTAACTAACACGAACCACCGATATCTCAAATCAGGATGGTTCATTAATAAACCTTGGAGTTCATTGTATGTATTGGTTTTCCTCTTTCATAATTGTATAATGCTTGATACAATGTTTTAATGTAAACAATCAGACAAAATCACAAGATACACAAACTGTCAAAATGTGAAATTTAAATTTTTAGCGGGAAGCGCTACCAACATAACTGATAAAAAAACACCAACTCATACTTTTGACAAGTCCTTTTTTTAAAAAATCTAATTGTAAAATTACCTCAATAGAAAAAATAGTATAAAAAATATGTATCATAAGGCCTGTTGACGCACTCGTCCTTTGTAAAACTCGCCTGGCGGCTCGTTTTCCAAACTTGGACTCGTACGTTAACAGATTGCCTTATGATACTTGTGTTTTAATGTACTCTTATTATACTCATTGGTAATACTTATTATATTGTATTGTATAAATATTAAAATATTTATTGAGTTAAAACGACGTATTTTCAGTTCTTGTGTGTTCATACTGTACATGAATTTATTGTTCGATACATAATAAGAAACTTTTCCACACAAGAATGTCGAGAATGTTCCACATTGTATAGTAAATAAATTTTGTTTTGACACTTTGTTACTTTTATTAATGATTAAAACTTGAATTGCAGTGGGGCGAATGGCCATAAATTATCCCTAATTGTTTTAGCCGATAATGGTTTTAATAGTCAGTCAATGCATTATATAGATAGAACATAAACACTTCACTGATGTGAAATAATAACTGACTCACCTATAGAAGCGAAATTTGTTTGTTTCCTTCCAGTCGATTGCAGCCGAATGGAGATCGGATTTAGCTTATCGCACTCTAATCAGCCAGAAATGCAGCCGTTTGGAAATCGCCCTGAAAATAGAACAATTTCTCATTAGGTACATACCAGTATCAAATTATGCTGATGCATGTTTATTAACATTGAAATTGTTTTACGAAAATTGTACAGTATTCTAAACATCGTTTTTATATTTTGCGTTCTTAATGAAGTCATTACGATATGCAATTTTTTGTTTTAGACGGTTGGTACTAGATGACGTTTCTTTAACCCATTTTTACCTAATTTATTTGTAGTTAATTGGCAATTCATTTTAATAATATAATGTCGAAATTATTATTATTATTTTATTTAGGAAAGATTATTTACATGAAAATGTACAAATGGTTACAAATATAATCACAAATTGAGTAAGTAAATGTTATTGTAGAAGGCGCAAAATATAAAAAATAGTATAAAGAACTCATTTTATAAGACTTCCTTTCGCACTTGTCAATTAGAAAACTCGCTCACGCTCGTTTTCTAAATTTTGACGCGTGTAAAAAAAACATGTCTTATAAAACACGTTCTTTAATATACTATTGTCGACCGTAAACAATATATCATGGTATTCCAAATACTGACCCTTGATGCTCCTGTAGAACGAAAGATGATCTACACAGCTGTGGGTCATGACCCAAATTTGTTTAAAAAATGATATTTTAGAATCTCGATATTCTAAATCAGACCTGCATATTTTTGTGTCTTTTAGGGTAAAAATTGTCAATGAACTAAAGCCCGGATGGAATGGCATGAGCAATTTCTGATAGGTAAAATTCACAGCAATAAAAGGCTTTAGCGCCCCCTGCAACGATTGAAAATGGCTTTCATTTATTACAGGCTACCATTTACATACCGTGTGTCTGTCTTAAAGGTGCATAGGAAATTAACATGGGAAATCAGTTTTTTTTTATTTACTGCTCGCCTAATTATTTTAAGCAAAAACGCGTCAAATAAAAGTTTTAGGGCATAAAATTCCGCATCTAAATCAATAAACAGAATTACCTTTACATGCTTTGTAACGACAGAAATTAATTATGAAAATGTCGAAAATTATGTTGAAAATATCGACAGCCATGGAATTGAACAAAAAATAAATAAATGCTTGAAGTTTTATCAAATTGTCAGAAACGTCAAATAAGTTAACTTACGTTGTGACAGATAAAACGTCAAGCATTTATTTATTTTTTGTTCAATTCCATGGCTGCCGGTATTTGAAACGTAATTTTCGACATTTTCATAATTAATTTCTGTCCGTACAAAGCAGATAAAGGTAATTTTGTTTATTGATTTAGATGCAGAATTTTATGCCCTAAAACTTTTATTTGACGCGTTTTTGCTTAAAATAATTAGGCGAGCAGGAAATTGCAAAAAACTGATTTCCCATGTTAATCTCCTATGTATACCTTTAAGACAGACACACGGTATACTTAATGCCTTTTTAAGCAGGTACCATACAGAGAATACCTAGATTCTAAAATATTTTTTAAAACAGTTTTGGATCATGACCCATATCTGGGTATATCGTTTTTTTTTTTTCGGGGAAGACAGCAAATCATTCGCCAGGGGATCAGGATATTTAATATTTCTAGAATTTAATTGACGACTTATATTTTTTAGAATTTTTTGTTCAAAGTAGTTTCCTTTAAAAAAATATTTCACCATGTACTACGGAGTCCTCCTCCGTATTAACAAATTATAGAACATGGGTCATTTATAATAAAACTAGATTTTAAAACTGTATTATTAAGGACTATCAAAGTTTAAAAAAAGTTATTAGTTTTTAATATAATTGAATTTTTAATAACATTTTCCCATCTCTGTATCTACATCACTCACTTATTCTGTCAAGCCTTCTTCTAGTGCTGTTTTAAATATGCAATCCATTTTCAAGCATATGAATGCAAAAAAATCTGATGTGGCCAGCACATTACCCTCCGTTAGTTCTATGTATTTTGTATAAATGTCATATAGAAAGTTCCATGCAAAAGATTCAATTGTGTGTATTATATACAAATTCCATACAGAAAGTTTCTAGCAAAAGATTTTATAGGGCGCGAGCAGACACGTGACTCGGGCGTCCTTGACGTTCTTGGAATCAGCTGATTTGTGTGCGCATGTCGTTTTGATAAGAACAGTGTCACTTTGACAAGACCAATGTTTTGACTTATTTTAATTTTGAACTGCTAAAATGTTAATAATGTACAATTTTCAGGCAGTAAACCATATGAAATTAAAAATAATAACTTCTCAACAGATGAAAATTAAAATAAGTCAAAACATTGGTCTTGTCAAAGTGACATTATTCTTGCCAAAATGACAAGCGCACACAAATCACGTGTCTGCTCGCGCTCTATATTTCCAGTAAAATTATAACACAAATATACTGTCAATTGCACTTGACACTGACACATTTCAATCAGAATTTTCTTAATATAGCAGCTGTTTCCAGAGTTATAGCATAGCTGGCTAATATAAGATATTTAATTTCTTTATAATTTTTCAACTCTATATGCATTTAATATGAAGTAAAATGCATTCAAATCGTATAGAGAATAAAATATTCTTTAATATTTATAATAACATTAAATTGTGAAAAAATGATATTTAACATCGTTTTTACAAGAAAAACTGTTAGAACCATTAGGGTACTTCTGGTTGACCAATTATAACGAAAATCTAATCAGCGCTTTATATTAATGTAACGAAGAAGAATACGAAAAAATTATAATTTTTGGAATTGTAGTATTAGAGTTATTTTGTCATATACAGACACACACGCACGCACACACACACACACACACACACACACACACACACACACACACACACACACACACACACACACACACACACACACACACACACACACACACACACACACACACACACACACACACACACACATATAATCATAAAAATAGTAAAATCGTATCGTAAAATCGTATTCTAGGGACCCTAAAACGTGCTTATTCATCAAAAACTCAACACAGATTGTTTTGACCAAAGAAATACCTTCCTTACCTAAAGGTGACGGAAGGTAAAAACAACGGAAGTAAACTAAATAGCACTTGTTTAAATTTATGATGTCACACCAGGCTCCATGCGACCATGCGTTGGTATGAGAGTGAAAGATATATTGAATAATATAAGCTATCGGTGGCATTAAATCCTCGGATTATAATATATGTAGTTTTTTTTTAAATTATTTTATTAAATTGCTTATTTCCAATTATTGGCCACAAAAGTTTATTATTTTAACATATTTATATATTTTTATAAAGGTTGAAAATTATTAGCGAAGTTCATAATATTAAAAAAAAAAATTAGAGCTTAACGAATAACAATAAAGACTTTCTGAAACTACAAATCGTTTTCAGTTTAAATTGTTTCAGAATTAAAAAAAATACTGTAGGACACCATTGCAGAATCAATCTCTTCTCTATACAAAAACCCTCTACTTTAATGTTAGTGCAACTTTTGTTTTTAAGGGCCTATTGTTTGATAAACAAAATTTAGAAATTACTGTTAATGATTAATTAATTCATAATGAAGTTAGGTAATTGAACCATATATTTTGCAACTTGATTCCATTTCAAATCAATTGTGAACAATTTGATTCTGACTATAGCGGAACAAAATAAACTAAATCCGATTCTCCGCTGTTTAAGTCTCGGTTGGTTTCACACAATACAAAACTACGTTTATCACTTTGTCTTTTGTTGGCGTGCTCGCTGGCTCCCTCACTCCATTTCACTGTCATCCGAAAGTTGTGCTTTATTGAATACATGTTTGACTTCGTACACAATACCTCCATTTATTCCACGATTCATACTCGTTAATAAATGTATTTAAAAGTTCTTCTTCAAAAATTAAAATCAGGAAGTTTCTCACATTTATTAATAATGCTTCAGTGAATTTAATAGAGTTTGTGTTTAAATTTATGTTGTAAAGCTGCGTTCAGAGCTACCTAATTATAAATTACAATTAGCACTTACAATTAATACAAACACTTTGACTTATGGCACACAACGTTAGCGTTCACAGCGACAAAATTAAGGCGTTAAGTATAAGTGATAAGTATACAAACCCCAAACTTTTCACTTACAATTAGTGCGACAGATATATCATCTTGTCTTTTTCTGTCAGAAACGTCAAACGGCATAGCGCATATAATCTGTTTTAAATGTATAATAATGCAGGATATTGTAATAAATAAGAATATAGAAAGGCGAAGAATCACATTTACTTATAATTGTCTCTTTTTACAGAATGTCTTTCATTTCTAACCCTATTTTTATCACAAATGAAAATATTATGATCCGAAATAGATTTATTTGTCAATTATAATGTTCTAGTATAGTGTTCAAGCAGCAAATACTACTCTTTTTACAATTGTTTAATAAAAATCATTTAATTCTTTTATTTATATAGATTGCTTCATCGATTTTTCAGTAGATGTCACTTTCACTAAGGCCCGGTATTTTCACTTCCGAATAAAGTTTCGAATAAGTATTCGTTAAATAAATTTATTCTATATATTTATCCAACGAATAATTCCATTGCGTATTTTCACACATTTTACACAAACAAATAGCTATCTGTCGAATAACTTTAACGTTCGTGAATTGGTAGCCTTGCAGTGTGAATTTGTGTCAGTAGAGAAGGATAGAGTTTGGCGTAGCCACGTTAAGCAGACAAGGATGAAATGTCAACTACTTTTGAATCCGTAGTTGTCAAAATTTTGTTTGACGTCTTTAATGTCAATGTGATCTATATTATGCATTTTTAACCCCGGAATACTATAATTTAACAAGTGTACCATCTAATTAAGCACTCATATGCGGTAAGCGGGATATGTATATTGAAAAATTGTTCTTGTACTTTTTGTATATTTGTTTCAGTTCAAAGTAAATGTTTGTCAATGTATTCAACAAAAGTATCCAAAATTCGAAAATATGTTGCCAGCGTCAAATGACAGGAGCTTTGTAATGATTTACCTATTTACTGGTTGAGGTCAAATGCGATCCCCAATATGTGATCCTAAATTGTTTTCATAATCGGAACCTCTCAAAAATTATTTCGTTTATGTGGTTATGTTGCTGTCTGATGGTGTGTGATCGATTTCTCACGTTATTTATTAATTCATAGTTGAAAATATCATCATAATATTTAATATATCCATTTTGTTAATAAATCTGCACTATGTGGAAATGTAATGAACTTACGAATAAACGGTTATTCGCTTCCCAAGTACCGAATAATTTATCTCGCGAATAACAGATGTTATTCTTTCGAATAAATTTATTTGCAAGTGAAAAGACGAAAAAAATATTTATCCGAAGGATAAATTTATCTAAACCTTTATTCGCAAGTGAAAATACCGGCCCTAAGTGCTAATTGTAAACGTTATTTCAGATTTAAAACCGGTAGTTTTAAGACGCTCCAACCGATTACTATTTATTAGTATTAATTGTGATTTATAATTCAGTAGCTCTGAACGCAGTTTAAGGGTTAAAATGTAATGAAAAGTAAATATAATAATTTTCTCATTAAACATTTATTTTCTTATTAATGGAAAAAATTCTTAGTTCCCACGTCATTGATCAAAGAATATTAATGATTTTTGGAGTAACGATGATCGACTGGGAAACTGATGCAGGAAAAAAAAATTCTCGGAAATGCAGTCAAGATAATATGTTTATTTGATTATGCCGACGTTTCGATCATACTATGATCATCCTCAGGGTTAAATCAAGTCAGGTGAAACTAAGAAATATTTGTACACAATATTAACCATTTGTGAATTAATGTGAAAATACACTCGTTATAATTGTAATAAAGAACAATATGTTTTATAATATGGATATTGTAACATGGGACGCCCGCTGCCACTGTAAGCGAGTGTCTATTTATAGCGGTGACGTAATCGCGCTAGCAGCCGGCCGATATAAACAGACTGGTCGCGGCGTGTTTAATTACATCCGGTCGCCTGAACCTTTTGTATTCATTGTTATTACGTGTTCGAATATTCTAGACTGTTATAGAAAATAATGGCAGCTGTATATAAGGGACGTAGCTATGCTCGAGAGTTAGTTAGTTCAGTGGAGTCCCTCATCACACAACATTAGTTGCGTGATCGGGGGTTGACTTACAGTTAGTTAGTTACATACAGTCACACAGTCAGTGACATACAGAGTCATAGAGACACATGGAGTATTAGAGAGTAAATTGTTAGTGAAAAGCATAGCAGTATCGTAGTGAGCGTATGCAGTTGGTGTCGAGTAGGTACTCGGGAAGTTACTGGTATATTGGGATAGCTGTGGATGTAAATACTCGGTAGTGTTGTCGAGTATTGGGAAGCTATAGTGTGCAAGAACAGTAACGGCGAGTCGGAAAGTTACTGGTATACCGGGATATCTGTTAAAGAGAATACTCGGTAGTGTTGAAGAGTATTGGGAAGCTAGGTATATGGGGACAGTAACGGCAAGTGGAAGCTAATACTCGGCATTGGTGTTGAAGAATTGTGGCATACGGAAAGTCGGTGATACGGAGGCTGTGGAAGAGAGAGAGAGTTACATAAATAGACAGATAGTGAGGTGAAACGTGTGACTTCTGTCCGAGCAGTTGAATATACAGCCGCTGTTGAGTCAGTTGAGTATATAGACGCTGTGGAGGTCGGTAGGCGGACAGTTGAACATGATATAAGTATATAGTGATATAAATATAGTGATATAAATATCGCGTAAACAGTCTACAAGAATCTGCAACAGACCGGCAGTTTAAGATTGGAACGCGTAGTGAAATAAATAATATCGTGGAAATAAATAGTAGTGTTAATTGGTTAAATAAATAGTGTTAGTGTTACCTAGTTAATTATAGTTTTAGTCTTAATTAGTTTTTAATAATTGATTAATATTAGTAGTAGTTACTTTCAATATAGTTTAATAAACACTTAATTTTAATTAATAATAATTGTCTTATATTTGCACTTCACCCAGATAAATAAAAACGTTATAATATTATTAACTGAACACACAGAACTAAACAAAATTTTTATGAAACTCTCTCATAAAATTTTTGTTTAATTCTGTCTGTTCAGTTAATAATGTCCATATTATAAAACATATTGTTCTTTATTACAATTATAACGAGTGTATTTTCACATTAATTCACAAATGGTTAATATTGTGTACAAATATTTCTTAGTTTCACCTGACTTGATTTAACCCTCAGGATGATCATAGTATGATCGAAACGTCGGCATAATCAAATAAACATATTATCTTGACTGCATTTCAGACAATTTTTTTTCCTGCATTAATGATTTTAATTGCGTAGGCTTCCACAGTCTGAGTCATGAGAAATATTCGTTTTCCGGGAATGGACTGTGTCATATTTTGAGTCAGAGCTCAACGTTTCGCCCGCAGTCGTATGGGGCATCTTCAGGAGCAAGGGGGATAGTACTGTCTTAAACAAGGTTACCCGACGTGTCAACCACGCTAGAGGCCGAGTTTAAGCAACAAAAGGGGGAGACTTAGTTTACAAGGTTACCCGACGTGTAAACCACGCTAGAGGCCACGTCACTTGATTTATTTGGCATCTAGCGTGGTTTACACGTCGGGTAACCTTGTAAACAAAGTCTCCCCCTTTGTTGCTTAAACTCGGCCTCTAGCGTGGTTGACACGTCGGGTAACCTTGTTTAAGACAGTACTATCCCCCTTGCTCCTGAAGATGCCCCATACGACTGCGGGCGAAACGTTGAGCTCTGACTCAAAATATGACACAGTACATTCCCGGAAAACGAATATTTCTCATTAATGATTTTATTATAATAAGCAGTCATTTTATTGATTATATTGAATGTAATTAGAAAAATATTTCTTATTTTCTGAGGATTTGATAAAAATATTGAAAAGGTTTTGAGTTCTTTTTTTCAGAGGTATAGCAATAGTATATTATGGTATGACTAGCGAATGAAAGTTGACGCTTAAATTATTTTAAAGATGTGGTTTTTCTTGAACCCTAGAGAAGAATAGAATTATACGAAATATTCAGCTATGAAATTTTTGCATGAAACCATTTAAATACTGGACTAGGAAAGCACATAATACATTACTATATCTGGCTGAATATAGATGGCCGACTAGGGTAACTGAATATTAAAACAGGGGTGCATTTAAAATATTTTAAACATTTTCGTTTATGTTGATTATAACAAAATATTTTGATCTTTAAACTATTTAGTTTGGCAATTCTATGAAATAGAATTATTTTTAATTCCGACTCGATAGTTGCTTACACCTGAGACGAATACATCCCTGAATTCTGTTGCTAAGGTCATTTTAAATGCTTCATGGTATTGAGTACAATTCTAATCTTTTGTAACGGAATACATAAGGGTCAGTTTCATTTCAAATCAAATATAGGTAAATGTTTTCAAAAGAAACCACATCTATTAAATAATCTAAACGTCAATTTTCATTCGCTAGTCATACTATACTAGAATATAATAATTACGACATTCTTATTCCGAAACATAGAATAACTACGTTTGTAACAAATGCGGAAAACTGGCGATTCTGAAACGAATGCAGGTTTCAGAATAATAATATGGACATTTGTTGCAAAACAATAATCATTGTGCAATGCCGTCCATGTCTTCGAATTTTTAGAAATTACATGTCGCATATAAATTTTGAATATAGATAAATAAAAATGAAATAAAAATTGCTATATATTTTGTATTTATAAACAAAGAATAATGTACTTAATTAAAGTTTTTAGCGTAAAATGATCGCCATGTTGTGACGTCAGCGTCATTACAGTCGTCCAGTTATCCTGTGAAAATGTCACATACAGTGGACCATGCATATTTTGCTCATAAATTCGCGATTAGCTTTACACATATTCTAACACACATATTTAATATATCCGAGTAATTTTGTATTAAGATCAAAAGAAAATTTACTTAGGTATTAAATAAATTTATATTATAATTTATGTTTTAATTATTGCAATCTCAATACTTGTCATTGTTGTAATCATTTAGTAAATAGGAATGTAAATGTTGGATTACTTTTTATTTTGAACTATGCTCTGATTATTGTAATCAATACTGTCATTGTTGTATTTAATTATAAATAGAAAATAGTATTTTAATTATAGTAATGACACTTGGTGAGTATAATAACCTTCAATATTATATTAAAGAAAGTTTTAAAGTCACATTAATTAAAGCGAACGATTAACCTGATTATGAAAACGAACAAAAATTATTAATTTTACTTACCATATTTTTATTTATGTATAATAGGTATGTATTAGGGAAGTTTTTCATAAATTACCATTAAACACTACTCCTATACCAATTCATGTAAGTAAATCAAACAAATATATATTTTGAAATGATATAATAACTATCTGGTTTACTTATTACTATTAACTTTAAAGATTTTTGATCAACGATTGCAATGGATACGTATTTTTATTATTGAAACATTTATTGTATATTATATTACTATTATTAATGGTAACGTATGTCGGTTCTCTCTACTTATGACGGAGTGACGCTAACGTCACAACTTTCGCGCCAAAACTTTAATAATTATTTTAGGCGTTATTAAGCATAATTTCAAGAAAACAAAAAATACGGAATTTATATTTTTAAATTCTCCGTAGCATATAAAAAATTCAAAAAAAGTTCATCGTCTACAAAACTAAGAATAAGTACGTACCTACTTTTATTCTTCTTTATTTTTTGAATTGAATAATCATCAGACATACATTTTTCTGTTCACAGCGTACTCCGAGTTAGGATTTTTTTTTTTTTTGAACACACTGTATATTATATTATTATATATACTGAAACCGGTAGTCTTTCTGGAAAAAATAAAACAGGAAATATGGAATGATTCCATTATACTTTGTATAACTTCCATGAAAATGAAGCCCACAAAAATTACAAGTCGAATTACATCAAATTACAATTTTTTTCCGTATATAGCTTCCTTTATATTAAAAATAATTTTCGTTCCGCAAAAGAAAATTGAACTTTTAATATAATATTATATGGTATCATCTTTTCTTCTTTGCTTTCTATGGTTGCACATGTGTTCCAAGTGAAATTAGTTGAAGCTATGTATGTTCTCGCTGTCTTGTAATATGGAATCGTTACAGATATTAAGGGAGAAGCACGTACAAGGTCCTTGAAGGCAGACATTGTTATCTGTGCTCCTAAAGTCCTTACACATGAGCAGGGATCACTTAAATGCTGATTAGACATAGTCGAACAAGAGGGTAGTGATGATTCCTCGAGATTTTCAAGACGTAGGTAGGTACCTGATCGTGTTCTACATACAGAATGTCCTCTTATATAAGGTAATGTGTGTTACATAGTATGTAAAGTAACTACATAGTACATATTATTATATATTACGGGTTAAGTGAAAAAATCTGATGTGGACACCACACGACTTCCTTGTACGCAAGACCAACATGAAATACTCGTATACACCCAATTATAAAATTGTACGTATTTGGCGTAAGTTAGCACAACATTAATTTTTTATACTTTTTTGTCCTAATCCATAGCAAGCTTTATTACAAAAACCAATAAGTATATAATTTTAAAATTTACGCATCTCGCTTATACAAATTTAATAATATTGGATGTGGTAGGCGCAGAATTTAATTCTCTAAAACTATTATTTGAAGTATTTATTTTTAAAATCAAAATAAAACCATTTTATTCAAGAAAAACTGTTAATAATTTAGCTTATACAAAGAACTAATTTAATAATACTTGATGTGCTAGAATTGAATTCTCTAAATCTCTAATTTGAAGCATTTATTTCTAAAATCAAAATGAAACCATTTTATTCAAGAAAAACTGTTAACAACTTCAGGTAATATATCATTTCCGGTTAGCCTATTTCAACCAAAATCTACTATGTTATTCCCATTGACATAAAAGTCTCATATACCAAATTTGAAAAGTTTTGGATTATATTGTAAATAGTTTTTCATTAAAATCTATTAAATGTTTCAAGTAAAGTGCCACTTCTGGAAATTATGTAATGACCAAAAAGGGAGGTGCACAAATAGATGTTATAGCAGTCCTAAATACAAAATTTCAACTTTCTGCGGCTTACCGTTTTTGAGTTATGTGAGATAAGTACATACGTCCGTACGTACGTACAGACGTCACGGCGAAATTAGTCAAAATGGATTCAGGGATGGTTAAAATGGATATTTCCGTTGAAATCTGAAAACCGAAATTTTTCGCGGTTACAATACTTGCTTTACTATGTACAAGGAAATAAGAAATTCTATTATTTTTGTTATAAATATTGGAACCGGTATCTAAGGTTTATAGAATTAATCATGAAGCATTTTCGAACTATGTATAATTTTATGATTTCAAAAAAGATTTATGTGCTTAAGGCCGTTTTCATAATAAACTTTAATCTTCACTTTAACACTTAAAAATAAAATTAAAGTTGTGTTCGTTCTCATAATGTAACTGTAACACTTTAGCGAGCATTTTAGCATTACTTTAAATTAAATATGAAGTCTTATAGTAATTTTAATTAAAGTTTTAAAGTGGGCCTGATTATGAAAATGGCCCTTATGAGTGCAAAATAAATTTTTCTGTATATTTAACTGTAAACTATCTACCTTCTTAGTAACGAGTCCAATAGGTACGTTTTTACGGCCTAGGCCAGTAGTACATAGCTACACCTTAACGATATTCGATAGGTATTCCAAAATTGACTATTAAATAACTAAAACTAATATGATTACCCCTTAACCTTAAAATTAATTTTAATAAAAACTAAATACGTTTTTCGAAAACTAAGTTCTCATCATCAGAGTATAGTGATGCACGACGAGGCGAGAGTACTCTCGCATCTCGTCTCGTCTCGATGCATTATGCGAGACGAGAACGAGAGCGAGATTGCAGTTTAAAATTCGAGGCGAGATCAATACAACAACTGCGAGAAGCGAGAAATCTCACGAGATTCTCGCGAGAATCTCGCAATAAAAAGTATTTGTAACTTTATAGCTTTGATTCATAAATTCAATGAAAAATGCACCGTACAAGGAGTGGAGTCAACGCTAATTCATGCATATAACACGTAAATGTGAAAATTATATGCATTCACTATATTTTTTGAATCTATGAGTCGTTTAGTAGCGATCCCAGCGCGAGGAAATACAAAAATAAAGACAAAATCGGTAATGCATCCAGCTAGTTTTCTCCAATATTTCAGCCCCTAATTCACCCCAGTTAAAACCACGGTTAATAAAACTCTTGTCGCCCCTGGAAAGTAATTAATGTTATATTAAGCGTCGATGGGAGCCAACAGGGAGAGAAGCGTAGTGATTGGTTGCCGGCAAGTTACCAGTGTAGCGGTTTTTTATGACTTAATCTTACTTAAATAGTGGCATATTTTTAATGAAAAAGTGTAGGTACTTTTACTTACAAAATAGTTATTCATGTAACAAGTGTGTAAAGTAGTACTTTTTTGGTCGAGTGCGATGTTTTACGCATAAGGCGCAGCCGAATGCGGAAATTATAGCACGAGACAAAAAAATACTATTTTACACACGTGTTGCAACAACATTTTTCCTACAACCGAAATGGTATTGATGTTTCTCATAATACTGACTGTACAGGCATCCAGCAGCTTCAAATACTGTTAGTACTCTTTCTCATAACACTGTACAAAATGTAACTTAAACACTTGGAAGAATCTCAGACAGACGATGATAAGTCTTTTATAATGTACAAATTGTACATTTAATATTAATATTAAAAATTAGGTTAGGCTAGAATACATGTCACAAAAATGTTAATGTTCTTAAAAATTAGATTAGTGTTCAATCTGTTAAAAAAAATATTAGATTTGTTTCATTTACAGTGTATATTCATATTTCTTAATAAATTTTATTACTTTTATTATTATTTACTACCTAATTATATATTTGACGGGTAAATTAACCGAATTTTAATGTTGCCTAGCAACGCTTATTTACTTTTCAAGCAGTAGTGCGTGAAAAGTACTTTTCACGCACGGTTGTAGGAAAAATATTTTTTTAATGTTTAATTCGTTTTACTGATGACAGAATGTGTTAACAGATGTTCGTATTTGAATAGTTAAATAGGTAAATTAAATTATTTACTAACTTATAACATTTTCTGGTGACCGTAAATGAATAAACATTATGTTCGTATTGAAATAATTTGGTCACCAGAATTTATTGTTTCGTCTCTTTATTATAGTTATACGACTGCAGGTACATATAGAAGACAGTGCTTTTGGTGTGGTGCGAACTTGACGCAAGCGCTTATTTTTATAGCAAGACTCTCGCGAGACTCTCGTGCGAGAACGAGATGAGACCCAAAAGAATGTGCGAGAACGAGAGCGAGATCGAGATTACAGATCCGAAAACGAGACAAGATCGATATTTTCTATTTCTCGTCTCGTCTCGCCTCGCGTGCATCACTATCAGAGTACAACAAGGGAAAGTTAAACGGAGTAGTCAAGATTACTCAACATGTCAACCATGCCAGAGGTCCTAACAACTCTGAAAAATAAGGGAGAGAACTGGGATTATAGGGATTAAATCCAGAAAAATCTTTTGATTAAGTATTACAGAAAAATTATGCGATATACGGCCAGAAGCTGGCTAGTTCATGGGTGGAGCCCGATAGCCTGCCAATCAAAAAACAAAAATCAAACTGCTCCTATTTTCACACCACTGCAATCTTAAATCAGATAAAGTATAGTAAGTACATAGTCCACTTTTAGGTGTTCGTATTAGATATGCTAGAATGAAAAGAATAATTTGCTCAATCACTCTGTCTTTTTTATTGGCGTAATTAACTTAAAGCTCCATTTGAACTAAATTTGTACAACTTCATTTGCATAAATTGATATTCTATATGCGTGTAACATATTTCGTTACCTCTGAATCACAATTGTCCACAATTGAGAAATTTACATAAAATTACAATTTGTCGAGCACGATGCACGACATTTTTACAAATATGTACGCTTTTCACGAACAAATATGTACCTAAGCTAGGCATACACACAAACATAACTGACCAAATAATATTTACCTCCAAATTAGAGAACATTTTTTACCTCCCGCTACCCTTGGTAAGGGAGGTATTGGGATCGTGCTAAAAATCGCATATCGAGGTTTTGGTAAATGACCACGTTTTAAGGTCCCTAGAATCCAATTTTAACATTTTCACGATGATGTCTGTATGAATGTGTGGATCCTCCACTCTAACTCAAATACTATCAATCAGGAAATATTGAAACCTTGTATTTCGAACTTTTTCTGTAGTGGAAAGAGTCGATTAGATTTTGGTGAAAAAACGGAAATGTCACTTTACTAGAAGCTCAAAATAGTTTTTCTTCGAAAAATACCTTTAAATGTTATTTTTTCGAGATTAATGTTATTATAAAAATGAAAGATTATTAAATTTTCTATAGATTTGCAATAATACTTTTTCTATATATTTTATGGATAAATTTATAAAATTATCTATAATAGGGTATTCTCTGAGGATTACTAATATTAAAAATGTATTTAAAATATTAGGGTTGATAGGTAAACAACAGGGAAAAAACAAAAAATCATAATATAAATTGATTGTTACAAAAGATATAAAGCATTTTAATTTTGCTGATGTACTAGATGACCTTCCAATGGGAGACCAGTTGAAATCCCTACTCCATGTTCGAATGTGATAAGACGCCGCATGAACCAGTGATAGCACACCGCTGGTACTGTACAACTAGTACGTCACTATCACGTGAAACACGAATATTAAATTTTAAAAATTAATATTTCGCTTATTAAAAGGAATTTTTTACTCGGATTTTCACAAATACTCGTAGATATAACTGTTCTTTAAGAAAAATTAATAAAAAACATATGAGAGAATACCCTATTTAAATCCCAGAGCCTACGCTTTAAACAAACAAAACGCAGTTATACAAATGTATGTAACTAAATAAAATAAATAAGTATATCATCACGGCATATTACCCATTGCTGGGTGTGCCAATCTGCTTTGTACACAGAATTCGGTAATGATGATGACATATTTGTACCGTGCGGGCGTTTACCAGGCGTCACCTCACGGGCACTCATTGCTGGCGTGGGGAGTGCACCACAGGGGTCAACTGACAGATAAATATCACTATCAAAGAACTAATCATTTCAAAATAATATTAGTAAGGTTTTTTTAAAAAAAGTAAATAGAACAATCAAAAAGGAATTCAATACAGTTTCCAGCATAAGTAAATATGTAGGTATGTATTTAAATTAATAAAATTAACGATACACAAAAATGTTTAAGCTAATCCTCATTTTTGGATTAGTGAATTCTATTCTATCCCGGTATTTTAAATTTAATCATCATTTTATTATAGCTCTGGTTGCTCAATGGTTAGAACAACGCCTCATGTCATGAGTGCCCTCGGGGCTATGGGTTCGAATCCCACTAAGGCATGGATATGTGTGAATGTGAACCCACTCTGTAATTGGGATTTAATCCTGTTGAGGGGTTTAAAAAAGATAGTTATTTAGATTAGACTACATTTTAAGAAATAAACGGTCAAAATTAGAGTAAAATTCGCTAATCCAAAAATAAGGATTAACTTAATCTTTTTTGTGACTCGGGCTGTAAATGGCGGGAGGTATTGTGTTGGCCACCCAATATGAACAAGTATACACAGGTGTTTCTCGGATACAGATTTGTTGGCTTACTATGAGCAGATCCAATTGCGCATATCTTCTATTTAAATTGAAAAGATCTATTCACCAGCGCCAACTTCACATGCAAATGAGAAAGAAAGATGTATTATGAGATAGAAAGAGATAGAAATGAAATGAACAAAGCTAACTTCGTAACAGCGTAAGTTGTAATGGCGGGATTCCGAGAACCGAAGGAACGTAACTTAGGATGGTAAATAACCGGGATTTGTTTCTGTAATAAGTGTTGAGTCTGCAGCGAATGTGTAAAGTTTTTGAATTAGGACGTAAAGTTGGAGTTTAAACCGTAATTTCTTGATGTCACAAACGAAGTTGTTGAACAGTGTAGGTACTTTACACTTGTAAAAGTGTATACGGGATTGCCCCTATTTTGTGAGGAGCGCGATTTAATTGACATTTAATTATTATACATTTTATTTTGAGCAGTTCAACAGAATAATTATATTTTTTACTAAGTAATATAATATTTTAATTTAATGAAACATAATATTTTCTGTTTCTCTAGTTGCTTATGGTCATATGTCGCATCATAATTATATTTCAATTATTAAATGTCTTGTAATGTATTCCAAATTTTATTTAAAAAAATCTGATGTGGCCAGCAAATTACCTTCCGTCAGTTTTATGTATTTTGTACAAATTTCATACAGAAAGTTCCTTGCTAAAGATTATATTTCTTGTACTTTACCTTCCGGCAGTTGCATGTATTTTATGCAAATGCCATACAGAATATTTATAGCAAAATATCCTATATTTCTAGTGAAATTATAAGAAAAACACACTATGTCAATTTCATCTTTCAATCAAAATTTTCTTAATACAGTAGCTGTAGCTATGGCTACTTTATGAAATTTAATTTCTTTATAATTTTATAACTCTATATCCATTTAATATTAAGTATAAAATGCAGTCAAATCGTATAGAGAATAAAATATTCTTTAATATTTATAATAACATTAAATGTGAAAAAATGATATTTAACATAGTTTTTTCAAGAAAAACTGTTAAAATCTTCAAATGACAGTACTTCCGGTTGTCCAATTCTAACCAAAATCTAATCAGCTCTTCACATGGATGTAACGAAGAGAAATACGAAAGAATTATAATTTTTAGAATTGAAGTATGGAAGTTATCATAGACGAAAATTTTGGACCAAAGACAATACCTTCCTTACCTAAAGGTGACGGAAGGTAAAAATAAAGATGCAAATAAAAATTTATTAGCAGCTGCAAAATCGCAAAAGAAATATAAATTTAAAAATGTTTTTTTTAATATTTAAGACTGACAATGTTACGTTTGTTATAGAATTTTTCTTAATTTTATGTTAATATTTTATTTTAATGTATTATTTATTTAACTGTTTTATTATAATAAAATGAATTATTAGTTACTGAATTTTCTCCGATTTAATTTTTTAAGAATTTGTTAAATTTGCTTCATCGCCTGCTGCGCTTTTTGTCACAAATTTTGTATGCAACGATACATGTCCCGTATTACGAAATTATAAATTTGGCAACCCTAAACTTTTATCATCAGACTAAATGATTTTGTGCGAATGACGTGACATTTTATTGTTACTATACGAAGGATGTTCTGTTAATAGTCAGTAGCACGCAAATTGGCTAGAAACAATTGCAAAAATTGAATGTCGCGTTAGTTGACATTCGTTACCCACAATTGTCAAACGTTCCGATTTCCTTGTGAAACGTAGTTAATTTTGTAAGTTAAGTAGTTTTGCAATTTTAATTCAGTTAAAATTCCGCGAACTGCCTTTAGAGCTATGATTTTCTATGACTATAAAAGACAGTTGGATACCAGCAAAGCCATGAAAATTTGATAGCAGCTTTTGGCGATGCTGCTCCTTCATTATCCGCTGTTAGTCATTAGTTCCGCGAATTTCGACGAGGGCGAGAGCTGCTAGAAGACGAAGCAAGACCTGGAAGACCTACGGATGCTGCCTGTTCAGAAAATGTTGATCGTGTGGCAAGCTTGATTTAGTCCAATCGAAATATTACTTATAGGGAGATTTTGCATAAACATCTTGGGGTAAGAAAGCTAGCAAGCCGTTGGATACCGCATATGCTCTCAGAAAGTCAAAAACAGGATCGAGTAGACGTGTAAATTTAACGTTGCAAAAATTTGACGGAGGATCTTCCAAGCAAGTGGCATATATTGTAACAGGTGACGAATATTGGGTATACAGTTACGACCCTGAAACTAAACAGCAGTCTAGTGTTTGGGTATTCGAAGATGAAGACTTGCATACAAAAGTAATTCGTGGCAGTAGCGTCAATAAGAAAATGATTGCTGGTTTTTTTCCGCCGAAGTGGTCCTGTTGCTGTTATTCCACTTGAAGATCGCAGAACTGTTAATTCTGAATGGTACTGCGAAGTGACTTTACCACTGATGTTTGCAAAATTACAAACAGATCGCCAAAGGACCGACTTGCGTAACATCTTAGTCTAGCATGACAACGCATCCTCCCACACTGCTGCCAGAACATTGGATTTTTTGAAAGATTCGGGAGTTCAATTCGTAACTCATCCTCCGTATAGCCCAGATCTTGCGCCGTGCGATTTTTTTTTTTTATATCCAAATAAATAAATATATCATTATATAAGATTATATTTCTTGTACTTTACCTTCCGGCAGTTGCATGTATTTTATGCAAATGCCATACAGAATATTTATAGCAAAATATCCTATATTTCTAGTGAAATTATAAGAAAAACACACTATGTCAATTTCATCTTTCAATCAAAATTTTCTTAATACAGTAGCTGTAGCTATGGCTACTTTATGAAATTTAATTTCTTTATAATTTTATAACTCTATATCCATTTAATATTAAGTATAAAATGCAGTCAAATCGTATAGAGAATAAAATATTCTTTAATATTTATAATAACATTAAATGTGAAAAAATGATATTTAACATAGTTTTTTCAAGAAAAACTGTTAAAATCTTCAAATGACAGTACTTCCGGTTGTCCAATTCTAACCAAAATCTAATCAGCTCTTCACATGGATGTAACGAAGAGAAATACGAAAGAATTATAATTTTTAGAATTGAAGTATGGAAGTTATCATAGACGAAAATTTTGGACCAAAGACAATACCTTCCTTACCTAAAGGTGACGGAAGGTAAAAATAAAGATGCAAATAAAAATTTATTAGCAGCTGCAAAATCGCAAAAGAAATATAAATTTAAAAATGTTTTTTTTAATATTTAAGACTGACAATGTTACGTTTGTTATAGAATTTTTCTTAATTTTATGTTAATATTTTATTTTAATGTATTATTTATTTAACTGTTTTATTATAATAAAATGAATTATTAGTTACTGAATTTTCTCCGATTTAATTTTTTAAGAATTTGTTAAATTTGCTTCATCGCCTGCTGCGCTTTTTGTCACAAATTTTGTATGCAACGATACATGTCCCGTATTACGAAATTATAAATTTGGCAACCCTAAACTTTTATCATCAGACTAAATGATTTTGTGCGAATGACGTGACATTTTATTGTTACTATACGAAGGATGTTCTGTTAATAGTCAGTAGCACGCAAATTGGCTAGAAACAATTGCAAAAATTGAATGTCGCGTTAGTTGACATTCGTTACCCACAATTGTCAAACGTTCCGATTTCCTTGTGAAACGTAGTTAATTTTGTAAGTTAAGTAGTTTTGCAATTTTAATTCAGTTAAAATTCCGCGAACTGCCTTTAGAGCTATGATTTTCTATGACTATAAAAGACAGTTGGATACCAGCAAAGCCATGAAAATTTGATAGCAGCTTTTGGCGATGCTGCTCCTTCATTATCCGCTGTTAGTCATTAGTTCCGCGAATTTCGACGAGGGCGAGAGCTGCTAGAAGACGAAGCAAGACCTGGAAGACCTACGGATGCTGCCTGTTCAGAAAATGTTGATCGTGTGGCAAGCTTGATTTAGTCCAATCGAAATATTACTTATAGGGAGATTTTGCATAAACATCTTGGGGTAAGAAAGCTAGCAAGCCGTTGGATACCGCATATGCTCTCAGAAAGTCAAAAACAGGATCGAGTAGACGTGTAAATTTAACGTTGCAAAAATTTGACGGAGGATCTTCCAAGCAAGTGGCATATATTGTAACAGGTGACGAATATTGGGTATACAGTTACGACCCTGAAACTAAACAGCAGTCTAGTGTTTGGGTATTCGAAGATGAAGACTTGCATACAAAAGTAATTCGTGGCAGTAGCGTCAATAAGAAAATGATTGCTGGTTTTTTTCCGCCGAAGTGGTCCTGTTGCTGTTATTCCACTTGAAGATCGCAGAACTGTTAATTCTGAATGGTACTGCGAAGTGACTTTACCACTGATGTTTGCAAAATTACAAACAGATCGCCAAAGGACCGACTTGCGTAACATCTTAGTCTAGCATGACAACGCATCCTCCCACACTGCTGCCAGAACATTGGATTTTTTGAAAGATTCGGGAGTTCAATTCGTAACTCATCCTCCGTATAGCCCAGATCTTGCGCCGTGCGATTTTTTTTTTTTATATCCAAATAAATAAATATATCATCACGGCATATTATCCATTGCTGGGTGTACCAATCTGCTTTGTACGCAGATATCGGTAATGATGATGACATATTTGTACCGTTCGGGCGTTTGCCAGGCGTCACCTCACGGGCACTCATTGCTGGCGTGGAGAGTGCACCGCAAGCGTCAATTTTGTGCCATTTAAAATTCGAAATATTTGGCGTCGCTCGGGATCGAACCCGGTTCCCCATTTTTTGTTTCCAACTGTTAAAAAAATGATGTGAGGTAAAAGATTTTCCAGCGCAGATGCAGCAGTTACAGAATTTCAATGAATTTTGAGAACCTTTCAGAAAATGAATTTTCCAAATGTTTTAAAAAGTGGTTTCAAAGAATGCACAAATGTATCAGTCTGAATGGAGAATATTTTGAAAACAATAAAGATATTTTGTTTATAAATGCAACGGTCTTTTAATAACTAACAATTTTCAGCGCAACACTCGTAAACTACAAGTAACATGAAATAATAAAATTGTCCCTTAATATAACTTTTCTTTTGACTAATGTTTTCGCATAAAATGTAATAAAAAAATAAGAAATGAACTGCGTACTTCTGTCACTAACTTTGTTACTCTTTCTTGGTTACTCCTTTGATGTTAATAGACCAGAAAAGTTAGGTTAGAATTTGCCTTTGGCGCGAGTTCATAGTTTGAATTCCCTAGTATAGGTTTCATATAGGAGTTTAATTTTACAGACAAATAAAAGATATTTTGTAAAAGAAATAAGACAGCTCTTACTAAGAATTCGATAGTTTGTTTATTCAGTAATAGATTGCAACAGTTTAAATCAGTACAAAAGGCAAAGTAAGAAAATTATTAGAAATTAAAATACTTGGTGCAAGCAAGGATACCGTATGTCGTTGACCCACCAGTAAATAGGACAGCAGATAGAGATTTCTGACAGCAGAATAGAAGATGAAGCATGCACGATCAAACTAGGACATACGTTCAATGAATTTTGTAGTGTTGTATTATTATTTAAATAATTATAAACTGTGCAGAGTTCATGTGAATATTATTGTACGAATCTGGAGTTAAAGGATCGGTCTAGATGCTACATATAATGCTTTGCATAAGAGATTTACTTTTATGTGATTTTTCGGCCTTTAAAGTTGAGCAAAAAATCCTTGGTAAGAAATACACGGGGATTGAAATTATGTTCTCAGCGTTATGAACTGAGTTTGAATTTCGCGCCTAAATTTGACCGTTACACTTTTCTGGTCTATAGCAAACTTTTTAAAAGTGTTCACAACTATAATCAAGCTTTGAAAAATTTCTCAGTTTTCTACTTAAAATCCCTTTATATTCAAAGTTAATTAAGAAATGCCGTATTAAATGGTTTCAAAGGTATCCTTTTTTTAAATTTTAATTAAAAATATTAATCACTACAAGATTGGCTTTGTTTCCAAAAAGGCAAAAACAATTATTTTTCAGAAGAATTAACTATGTGGTATTGGTGTACTGTTCATACACAGTGTGGCTATAAAGTTTTCGGACGGCTTTTATATATAAGATACAGGCCGTTATTGGGCTTTTGTTTTTCTTTAAATGTTCGACGAAAGTCAATCTAGCTGTTTCTTTGTCGATGTTCATCTTAATCGTAATATTGTTACGTTTTTATTTATTTGGGTGAAATGTAAATATTAGACAATTATTAATTAAAATAATACTGTTTTCTTTTATTATTATTATTATTATTATTATTATTATTATTATTATTATTATTATTTGCCTAATCAAAATAATTAATAATTTAATAGTATTCTCTAAATTAAATTGACAAATGAATAACGCCATCTATGCCATATGTTTTGTGGCGGCCTAGCGGCCATATTTCAAACCATATGCAAGTTTGCTCTATACTGACGAGATAAAAATAGGATATCCTTACTACTTACTTTAAATTTGGCGCTAGTACGGTTCGTTCACTACTCTTTCAAAATTCATGTAAGAAACCGTAAGCCTACTTCCAACTTTTGTAATTCCCGCTCGATTTTGACGTCATCACTTTCGGAATCTATTCTACACGTATTTGAGAAAATTATAACTTCTTCGCTTGTAAATTTTCAAAAAATACTTTAGTCTAACGGTAATCTAACGCACAGAACCCAATTTAACGAAATTTGGGTATAATGTAATAATAACGTAAATAAATATGTTATCTCCGTTAGGGTGGTTGTATGTATTTTGTTACTACAATGGTATTGGAAATATTTAGGGTATAAATGGGGGGGGGGGTTATAGGAGGGCCTCAAAATTGAATTGGGCTTAGGGCCTCTCACGTGCTAAATCCGCCACTGTATGGTACTTTTAGAAATGTTTTGGTCGCGAAAAATGTTTACTATATCTCGTTTCGGCACCTGTCTGACTTTCGGATATCCCGTCTGTAAGCCATTTCGAACGTGACTAACAAAAATATGAAATAACAAATTGACAAAACCCCTAGCAACTTTTTTCTCGATAGCTGACTACATGATTATATTTATGGTGTCACAGAAAACATCGAAACTTTTTCATAAAACTTATGTAACAGTAACAGGTGTTATTTGGTAAATAATATCAGTTCTTAAAATTTATAGCCAGACTGTGTATAACGTTAGTGAAATAATTTCTGCCCTCTGATTAGTTGAGAATGTACACCCTAAGAAACATCAGTTGGCAAATGTCGGATGAATTCATTAGAAATAGAAATGTGAACATATTGCAAATAGTAATTTTAAAAACTTTTCATAGTACTTATGTGTATTCCCTAAAACATTTTCCGCAGTGTATTAACAAAGTTTATCACTTTCGAAGTCACGCAAAAAAGTTATAGAATAACCGTTTGCAACAGACACTTTACCTATAGCTTATTTTATATGTTCTTCCAAACTTATTTCATAAAAGTTTGGTTAAAACTTTTCTAAAGCCTTCATAAAAAATCAGTTTCGAATTTTGGTGATGTAATCTATATCCTATATCCTGAAATGAAGCGTGAATTACCTGACTCCATCAATACTGAACTGAGATAGGCATCCGACACGATATAGGGATTTAGTGATTTGTGAATTCTGCACAGCACGATGTACCAAATTGCAAATGTTGAATTTGGATGTGTAATCAAACTCAAGATTTACGCCAATAAATATAAGTAGCTTAAAGTTTAGAACTGATTTTGAAAACATTTAATTAAACCTTATATTTTAGTAAAGGGAAAATAACGGAGCTGCAGTCACTTCTTGTTGAAATTTTATTGAAATTTAAAACATATAACCAACGTTTCGGTCACAATTTGACCATCATCAGGGTAACGTTTCAAGGATAAATTTAGAAAAACATGAAAATGAAAAGTTTTAAGGTCGAAACTTTCGTCAAAATTACAATAAACAAATAAAAAACGTACGTACATATCAACATTGCATATGAAACTGATTTATATGCAATGTTGATATGTACGCACGTTTTTTATTTATTTATTGTAATTTTGACGAAAGTTTCGACCTTAAAACTTTTCATTTTCATGTTTTTCTAAATTTATCCTTGAAACGTTACCCTGATGATGGTCAAATTGTGACCGAAACGTTGGTTATATGTTTTAAATTTCAATAAAATTTCAACAAGAAGTGACTGCAGCTCCGTTATTTTCCCTTTATTAATACTTTCTACAGTCGAATCATTCTTAACCACTTATATTTTAGATTTAAATTATATAACATTAAAGTTAAATGGGGTCCGGTACTAAAAAAAAAAAATGTATATATTTTGTCATATTATGAAAATATGACTAATTTTAAATGATTTTGTATCAAAATATTTTTAAAATATAAAACTTTTCATTCATAATTTTAATAAAAATGATTAGCACTATAACGACATGACGCCACAACTGTATTTTTGTGCACCAAGCGAAAATATAATTTTATATTATTCATAACTTGTGAAAATAAAATCCATATACATATTTATATGTTCTACTTGAAAATGTACGAGATCTGTTAGAAAAGTATCGGACCTTATTTTTTTACGAAAACCCGATGGATTTGAATCAAGCGCGCTTGCATGAGCCGATCTTGACAATTCGTGCACATGCGTGAATTTTTTCCCGCCTGTCGATAGCGTCTGTTGCTGGCAAGCAGCATTTGAGTGAGGCTGTGTGTAGTGCTCTCGTCGATTTTTCATTACAAGGAAAATGACGGAACGACTTGAGCAGCGCTATTGCATCGAATTTTGCCTGAAACTGAGCGACAACCAGGAAGATTCAGACGGCTTTCGGTGAAGATGCTATGGGCATCACACAGATTAAGGAGTTGTACAACCATTTTAAAGACGCCGGCACATCGATGGAGAGCGAACTACGCTTTCTTTGATTACCGCGGTGAGGTACACCACGAGTACGCACCACAGGGTCAAACAATCACCAAAGAGTACTACAGGGATATCCTCTGTCGCCTACGTGATGCTGTGCGGCGCAAGAGACCGGAGTTGTAGTCAACAGGAAATTGGCGCATGCATCACAACAATGCTCCAGCACATTCCTCGCACTTGATTCAGACTTTTTTGGCGAAGTACAAGACTCCTGTGATTCGACAGGCTCCTTACTCTCCTGATATTGCCCCCTGAGACTTCTGGCTGTTCCCCAAACTCAAGAGGCCATTGAAAGGAATGCGATTTCAGATAAGAGAGGACATTATGGCTGCAACGACAGCCGAGCTAAATTCCATTCCGAAAGAGGCTTTTTCGGAATGCTTCCAAATGGCGGCACCGCTGGGAGAAGTGTGTGGATTCCCAAGGAGACTACTTTGAAGGTGATTAGGTTTCCAACGCTCCGCTCCAGGTCGGATACTTTTCTAACAGACCTCGTATGAAACATTTATCATTTCTATTAAAATAAAACATATTTATTTAAAATCTTTATAACATATTTTTGAAAGTGACAGCTGCTACTAGTTAACCCTCCTTGATATCAATTTTTGACAGAATAGGGTATTCTCTGAAGATTACTAATGTTAAAAATTTATTAAAAATGTTAGTGTTGATAGGTAAACGACAGGAAAAAAACAAAAATCATAATATAAATTGATTGTTACAAAAGATATAAAGCATTTAAATTTTGCTGATGTACTAGATGACCTTTCAATGGGAGACCAGTTGAAATCCCTACTCCATGTTCTAATGTGATAAGACATCGCATGAACCACTTATAGCCAGAGCTTGGCAAAGTACCGGAAAGTAGTACTTGAAGTACAAGTACCAAGTATCTTGATGTTTTTAAAAGTACTTGAAGTACAAGTACTTTTTTAGTTTCTAAAGTATTTGAAAGTACCAAGTACTTAAAAAAGTACTTGTAAATTTGGGTGCAAGTACTTTTTCAGATAATTGATATTTTTCTGGTTATATGGACCTTAAAAGGTGATTGTTGACAAAAATTTCAATATGCGATATTTATTTGGTTATTTAAAACAAGAGTTCCTCGCTGGGACTGCCGTATCACCTAGCGATCTCATGACGTAAAATTGACGTCATATGATCGCCATGCGATGCGAGAAGCTGTACCGAGATGTTAGAATGACGTCATTTTTACGTTATGCGATCGCCAGGCAATACGCAAAGTCCTAGCACTGTAGTTAGGTAATACAAACATTTATGTATATGCAATATGCGCAGATTAGAATTAATTTATTTATGCCAAAAAAACTGCAAATATATCTTTACTTTCATATTATCGCTGAAAATATATTTATTAATGAAATTCACATAACACCACACCTGTGTAAAAGAAACGCTGACAGACAAACAAAGTAATTCAAGTACATTTAAAGTAATTCAAATAAAATAAAAATAAAATAAATATATCATCACGGCTTATTACCCATTGCTGGGTGTGCCAATCTGCTTTGTAAGCAGATATCGGTAAAGATCATATATTTGCACAGTGCGGGCGCTTACCAGGCGTCACCTCTCGGGCACTCATTGCTGGCGTGGAGAGTGCACCACAGGGGTCATTTTTGTGCCATTTAAAATCGGAAATAATTGGCGTCGGTCGGGATCGAACCCGATTCCCCAGATTCTCGACCTGACACAGGGCACGCGGCCACGAGACCCCGTAAAGTAATTGAAGTACATTTAAAATACTTCAAGTATATTTAAAATACTTCAAGTAAATTTAAAGTACTTCAAGTACATTTAAAATACTTCAAGTACATTTAAAGTACTTCAAGAACATTTAAAGTACTTCAAGTATTTTTCATTGTACTTCAAGTATTTTTCCTAGTACTAAGTACCAAGTACATGTGAATAGATTTACTTTGTCAAGTACAAAGTACTATAAATAGAAAGTACAGTACTTGAAGTACTCAAAGTACTTGCAAGCCTAATAAAGTACTTTTCTTGCAAGTATTGCCCAGCTCTGCTTATAGCACACCGCTGGTACTGGACAACTAGTACGTCACTTTCACGTGACACAAGAAAATCAAATTTTAAAAATTAATATCTCGCTTATTAAAAGGAATTTTTTACTCGGGTTTTCACAGATACTCTTAGATATAACTGTTCTTTAAGAAAAATAAATTAAAAAAATATGAGAGAATACCCTATTAACGACATTGACAGATATAAACAACTTTAGTAAGTAGGCGAAGTAAAATTGCAGATATGATTTTTCAAAATATTACATAAATTTCAATAATTAATTGTAAAATATCCAATGGATATTTTGTGATATATTAAAATTTGAAGCTTATAAGAACAATATATTTTTTAAATTTAATACTTAAAAGGCATATAAAAATTATTGTAACAGCCTTGTTCGGACCTAGGTCAACAGAATAAGAATCAGTCATTTAACGCATGCTTAAATAAGGGACCCCATAAATTAAATTATGTATAAAAAATAAATATTATTTCTCTTCCAAGTACATTTCAAATAGGTATAAATATTTTATAACCGTTTTATTACAAAAAATATAGGTAGCTAATATACACATTCATGAAAAATATAGAAAAATACGTGGACTTATATTTTGTGTTTACGAGTATTTTATTTATAAACATGTTTTATTTATGTCGATCCTTACCTTTCAGCAGTTTTGATCTCCGGTTTCTTTTAATAATTCAGAGAGATATTTTCTACGTCGGCTATCGCGATTAAACTTCCAAGTGGTTCCATCTGTTAAAAGTGAGCTAAATTTCGAATTTTAGTTAGAAAACCCAGCGTAATTAACTTTTTTTCAGTAGTTAGTAAAAGCGCAACATAAATATTTAAACGGCGACCGTAAATTGTTTTTAAAACAGTCAAACGCTACGGTGGTGTTGGTCTTTGTTGTCCTACTGGTTGCTAGGCAACTATTCAGGCAAGGAAAGAAGGAATATAAAGCAAAGAGGATATTTTAGGATATTTTCAGCCAAGGTATCCATTCAACTGTTTTGATAATCCAAGCGGAAACGGATGCCAAAGGATTTTTTTTTTTGTAAATGTCAATTAAAACTTTTGCTAAACGTATTATTTCTAGATATGATCTACATTTGAAACATTTAAATTTAAAGGGATTTTTATGTTTTACATTCAATAAAATGAGTTTTATATTATATTAAACATTGACAATAGCTGCAGTGGTGGAGTGGGACTTTTATTTTTATAGAGAAATCTATAGTTCATTTCAGATAAGAAAATAGCAGATGGCAGTTGAGAGTCAACCAAACAGCTGACACTATTGTGACTTCGTAGTGCATTCTTACCAATGAGAGGATAGAATTTATTATCTGAAATGATATAAATATATAATACCTATTCAATTTCAGAAAAAGTAAATTTTATTTCAGAAAATGTAAATTTAAAGGTTAGAAACGATGCTAACAACAGTTTTATTTTTAACTTCCGCAGTTAGCTCTCCAAAGGTGGTATACTCTACAGCATGGAAACCCAAAGGATGGCCACAAACCGCTTAAGCACACGTGTATGGTGTGTATCAAGATATTTGCAAACCCACTTTCCTTCGTAATGATGCGGTACACCGCAAAACAGCATGGTAATCTATTATTCACGAAAGATGACTATTCAAGGTCATTTGTGAGCCGTCTGATATAATATTACTTGTAGATAACTTCATTGAATTTCATATGCATAGGCGTGCAACATGAAATATTTATAGACACATTTTAACTGAAAAAATAAGAGTAATTTATTTGAAAATTATGTTTCTTTCTAAATAATTTAAACGTCAACGCCACTGGGTAAATATTAGCACAGAGGGCAGTATAGTAGATAATTAGGTATCTGTAATTCTACGACATATGTCATTATTATTTATAGTGCAATTGCCGCCTCGGTGGCCGAGTGAGTGAGGAAGCGTGCTTCTGCAGCGCTCGAAGCGACCTTCACCGCTCGATTCTTGGGGTCGTGGGTTCAATTTCCACCAGGGGCTTGGATGTTTGTGACTGTCCTATCATCTCATCTCCATCAACGCAACGCAAAATGTTACAAAACAATGTAAGGTAAAAACTGATTCACCCTCATCAAATATCAATTGTAATACTTAATAAGTTAAATACAATAAAGAATTAATTAGTACTAGTGTAATTAAATAGTCATAGGTCAAATAATCTTTCTCTTTTTAATACAAAATACAGCTAAGCTACTGCTTATAAAGTTATGTGTATTCTTTCTTCGAACAAATGAGCTTGAATAGACATCTTTTGTGAATAATAGTATATGTACGATTGTATGCGTCAGGGGGGGATTAGCAAAATTTTGGAAAACGATGTAGAGGTACTTTCTCAAAATCCGGCTAATTAATATACCTGGTTTTATTTATAATTTGCGAAAATTTAGTCTAATGTCATATTCTTTGTTCTGTATTTCTTAAAATTCAAGTGAAACATTAAATTCCACACAAATATTTCGTGTGCTGGATTTCAAATATTTTGTTACAACCCTGTCATGTTACTCATCAAGCCCATTTAAGTAGCCACACGCTGCGTAGGTCGAGGCAGGTATAGTTTGTTTCAATATATTTGCAAAAGTACCTTGTCTCGACTTACGCAGTTAAAACTGTTGTTTTCATTGGTACATTCGCTTCTAAGATACAGATTAATTGTTAATAAACTGTTACTATAATTACAGGTATTAAGATTGGGCCTAAGCAAACAAAAAACTCTTATTTATATAAATATTTTTTAGCTCTTATTTTACAAAGTAAAGTTTTCTTAATATTAACAATGAGTTAACAGTTTGTATCAGCACCTATACGACTTTAAAAGTGAAAGATTGTTCAGCCATCGAGAGGAGAGCAGCCAGTAGCTTAGTTGGCAGAGCACTATCCCGGCAAGGTAGGTGTGCGGAAGAGGAGGATGATGCTATACTGCTTTTTTACTGTTTACTCCAACGATGACACACTTTACACTTACTTCTTACTGGTGATAAGGAAGAACACACATACACTGTTACACTTTACATTGAACAACACTTACATTACGGACATAGACAATACTTGTTAATTTACTGATTAACTGACTAAAGATTTATTTACGTTTTTATTAATTAAACATAGCCTAACATGTTACATACCGTAACCCAGCGGGCAGACGTTTAGCACGCGTCCCAAAACCAAAACATTACATGTTCCGACAACAAAACGTCTGTACGACTCGACGAACTAATCTATACTCTTCTAAAACAAAGAGCTATCTTTCATGTTTACTCCATGAGTGACTAATGTCGACTATCCAAAAACAAAGCGCTATCTTCAGAACAGGATTATCTTAGGGGTACAGGGTGCATAGGCTAGTGCATTCAAAGTCATGCACGTATACGTAATAATTTCTAAACCTAATGATCAACAAATAAATGTCGTGCATGTCATAATACGAAAATAATTTCTAAACTTAATTTTGACATTTATAACTTAAATAGATAAACAGAGTTAAAATATGGTTATTGAAACTATAATTTAGAAAAGTTTATAAAAAATTATTACTCTTACCCTCGCCTTATCACTCTCGGGTTCGAATCCCAATGGCTGACAATTTTTCACAATTTAAAGTCTTCTTGTTAAGTTTTAAATATCGACGTTTGCGCATTTATCTCCATAATGAGATCCGAGTTTATAACACTAGGCTGTAGAGGGGGAGGGGGAAGCAATACCAGATCTAATTATACTGCAATGGGCTCAAAAGAACGTAATCCTGCCCTAAAAGATAAAGCTTTTTCCAATCAAATCACTCTCGTGGGTTATCCCTTTCCTTCCACTGTGGTTTATAGACCGTAAAATTCAATTGTTCAGGGTAAATACATTAAACGCAAACATCATTAGGGTAGATCTTTGAGCTAATTACAGAATAATGACATTGAATTATGCCTTAAGTCCTGAGGGACGTCGAATACCAGTACAACAAATATTGCGACGCAATGAAATAATATCTTGAACAAAATTTTCTTTTTATTTTTGAAGCTAAATTTGATGTATGTGTAGATAAAATTCAAAAAAGAGTTTTGCCTGCATCTTCAAATGATTGTTTAATATGTGGCGGCAAACTAACTTCTGTAGGGTTTACAACCTATTATGGAGGGTTGGGAATTTTAGTGGTCAGGACTCAAAAATTATTCGAACTTGAAGGCATCATTTCTAGTATAAGTAATGGGCCGTATTAAAATATTCATACTGAATTTTTGTATAAATTTTGTAAATTGAAACTATATAATAAATAAGACAATACAACAAAATCAAAGGGTCTCTACATATTCACAATTTTATATAAACACTACTGAAACAAGAACATAAACGACTTTTCGTTTTAATGACTCTTTCAACACTGAAATAGTTATTTACATACCAAGTGCGTGAATGCTTGGTTTCCGGATTACCATAGAACTATTCCGGGAACCATGTTCACGCACGTGGTTTGTACAATATTTATAAACTAATATTTAGATATTTGTGAACAAATAATTTTATTAAAATTTAATACATACACTGCTTTGTAGCTAATTTCAGAGTGATGTGTCAAATTTAAATTCCAATTATTTTATAGCTATTAACATACCAAGGAATGTTATGTATATCATAACTGCCGAAGATGTCGATTTAATTTAAGACATCTAAGGCTTGTTATGATTAATAACATCCGTGGTTTGTTCAATAGTTTATCGGTTTCATATAATTAAGGCATTGTTGATAAATACCATTTTATGAAATTCTCTCATTAATGCTACTTTCAGATTGCTATGGTTAACAGAACAATTATTTTGACATATGTCAATATGACAAATATTCAAATTATGTGCTTTGTTCCACATGTTTATTACTTTAGAATAAAGTAGACCGTATTTAGAACGATAGGCTAACGTTATTTGTATGTATTAATGAAGAGCATTATATTTTCATTTTATTTTATTTTCATTTTGTAGACCGTTGTTGACAAGTCAGTATCGTAATAATATTACCATACAGATACAGTTATTACTTAGTTACCAGCCTACTTTTGTACATGTAAACAATGGAATAATATCCTGAAACCGGTAAATGTTTTTACTTCCTTGTACAAAGTAAAGGAAGTATTGTATTCGCGAAAAATTTCGGTTTCCAGACTTCAACGGAAATATCCATTTTGGCCGTCCCTGAAACCATTCTGACTAATTTCGTCGTGACGTCTGTACGTACGTACGTACATATCTCGCATAACTCAAAAACGGTAAGCCGTAGAAAGTTGAAATTTTGTATTTAGGACTTCTATAACTTCTAGTTGTGCACCTCCCTTTTTGTTCATTACATAATTTCCAGAAATGGTACTTTCTTTGAATCCTGTAATAGATTTTAATGAAAAACTATATTAAAATATAATCAAAAACTTTTCAAACTTAGTATATAAGACTTTTATATCAATTGGAATAAAATAGCAGAATTTGGTTAAAACAGGCTAACCGGAAGTGATATATTACTTGAAGTTGTTAACAGTTTTTCTTGAATAAAATGGTTTCATTTTGATTTTAGAAATAAATGCTTCAAATAAGAGTTTTAGAGAATTAAATTCTGCGTCTAGTACATCAAGTATTATTGAATTAGCCCTTTGTATAAGTGAGATATGTATATTTAAAACTTATATACTTTTTGGTTTTTGTAATGAAGCTTGCTATGGATTAGGACAAAAAATAAAAAAATAAAAAATAGATGTTAATATCAAATAACGTGAAATATGTGCTATTTTATAATTGAGTCTATACTTCATATTAGTCTTGCGTACAAGGAAGTCGTGTGGGGTCCACATTAGATTTTTGTTTGAAATGTAGTGTTAATCATGGTATCTAAATAACTATTTATTACTTACCAAGTATTTCACTCATAGTATATAGCAAATTTAAACTTAATAAACTTGTTAAATTTCTTGTTTTGTTACAATTTACATTACGTTTGTTGGTTATGTAATAAAATATAAAAATTAACCACTATAACTTCTCATTATAATAGTAAAAACTAAACATTAGTTTGTTATAATGTTGTTAATACCAATTTAGTGTTTGAAAAAGGGATATATGACACCATCTTGGTATGATAGTGGAAAAAGACAGATAATCTTGAGGGAAAGAGATAGTTACAATCAATGTGGAGGCTTATGGAATGTCGACAGCTGGGTATAACTATCTCTTTTCCTCCCAGTCTATCCGTCTTCTTCCACGATCCTATCATAGTGACGTCAAATACCCTTCCCCAAATTTCTAATAATTATTTTATCGAAAACTACGAATTAATCGATTTAAAAATACGGGTATTTTATTTTTTGTCTAGTATCAAATATGTAAAAATCAAAATTTGTTCAAATCCCATTAAAACAAGCTCTAAAGTATAAAGGTTAGTATGCAATATCAGAACTAAACGGTATCATTTAGAACGTCTTCTTGTAAAATAAATTAAAGACGCTAGAATTTATACGAAAGGTAACTCCTAGAAAGTAATTTCTCCCCGTTGCACGTTGTGGAAACGTGGAAAGATCCTAATTTATGAATTCATTTTCCTTTAGTGACTTTAGTATGAAAGAACAGGGAAATTTAATTTCCAGTAAAAATTTTAATATCTTACCGAGTTTCCTTTCCTTTCCAACTTGAATTAAACTGAAGATTTATTTTTTGCTAGGAAAAGCAAAAAGTGCGTGTGTATTCCAGGGTTTTTGTCGTCGTAAAGTTAAAAGGTAAAGAGATTAAAACGTTGAAAAACCTTGCAAGATTAATATAACCGAGTATATATTTTGCTTTGTTATTAAAAGGACAAATATTTTCCAACTGTTGCATTGCGAGTCATGCAAATGGAAATTTAAAACGAAAATTTTACGACAAGTAAGAGAAATTGGAATTTTTAATCCCTCTCGAATATTATTCTCTACTACAAGAACGGAGGCGTAAGTCAAAAAATTGTAACATCAATAATAACGAATGTAATAAAAGTTTCGAGAAAAAATTTAGACTTCTTCATCGAATAGAAAGAATTTTTTAGGGAACCATTACCTTCAATGCGACACAGTTTTTTAATAGGTTTGTTCGTTCCGCAATGCTGCGTTTTACCGCAAAACGCGGCGATAATTGTCGCGGCGTTTTGCGATTCACTGCCAATCGCCGCGGTAATAATTTAAGTTACTAAAAATTATTTTTCTGTTTGATCCGTTTGCGTTAAATTATTTTCGAAGATACTTCAGACTATTATAATTATAAAGGATACTCTGTAAAAATATATTATTCCATTTTCCATTATTTTATTTATTTACTATTGTTATCATTTAAATTTACCTTATTACAAATCATAATTCATATGACATTGACATTTATATATTTTACAAATGTATTTCAATTTCTAAAACTGAAACATTACATAGCATACTTAATGAAAAAATAGCAATTTTTTCCTAGTATTTATTTGTCAAACACTGTCATACTGGCACTTCATATGTAGACGCGAACATTACCGCCGATTATTTTTATACCACCGAGTCATGAGTCACTGTAAAAATTATCACCGCCAGCTGCCGCGGCGTTTTACCGCAAGTTACTAGAAAAACGGAACGAACAGAAACTAGTGACTTTACAGTGAACCGCGAATCGAAAAGAACAGCAAATTTCACCGCCGCGGTTTGCGGTAGACGCAGGGTAGCGGAACGAACAAACCTAATATCTTGTCTCATTTATCACTGGACGACGTTAAATTTATTTCTCGGAAAGTAAAATAAATATTGTCTATAACTGTTGTTCTTTTGGTATTCCATGTCATTATTGTATACTTTTCGGCTAAGAAATGCCCAAAAGTCTTTAATCAATCGCACCTGTAGTGCCGGCTTAACGGGGGGGGGGGGGGCTTTTGGGGTCTATAACCCCCGACGGTAGATTCGTAAAGGGTAGTACACCGAGCAGAGTACGTTCTTAAATTATTTTTTGTGCAACCGGACGCGAAATAAGCATTTTGCAGCCGCAATACAGGCCGCAAAATTGGATTTCGCGACCGTTGTTATGGTAACGGCCGCGACATTCATTTTGCGGCCGTCGTCATGGTAGCGGCCGCGAAATCAAGTAAACAATCACTTTGACACTTGATAAATGCATGGTTTTGTTTATCAAATGATAATCCCATAGCCACCTTGAAAGCTAACTTTCTATTTACAATGAAACTGTATGAAATTAATAAAATTTGTAATTACATACTTTTTACGGTTGCACAAAAAATATTGTGTACACATTGTCCGCGAAATCCTTTAGCGGCCTCGGCGACAATTTTTCTCTCGGTACACTAAAGAGTGATTTCGCGGCCTTGATATACAAATAACTATTAAATAAAAATTTTAATTAAAGCAAATTTAAGAGCATGGGGAAAAATGATGAATGTCCATTTTCTAGCAAAAGGAGATGATTGGTACTTATAGATTGAAGGTAGGCGTTTTTAAATGGTATGTGTAAAGGAGGCAAAACGGTAACAATCCTAAGATACAGGCCTCAGAAATTGTAAGACAAGATCTAAAAACGATGACAGTCCAAGCGTCAGGGTAAAAGATGAATGTTCGACAGCGATATGCGCAAATTATAACTTGGACAGCCGATTTCTGTTCAGTACGAGTAATGAACAGAAATTTGTTAAGCTAAGAGCGGCGTCACTAACTATCTGATGAGATTCCGTAACTCAGTAGTTAATTTTTAGCAACTGGTTAAAAATTTAATCAATTAAGTACGTATGTTGACAATTTAACAAACAACTGGATACAATTTTTAACCAGTTGCTAAAAATTAACCACTGAATTACACAATTAATAAAACCACCAAACGACGCAAAAAGTTTGGACGAGTGACTGATGTAGCGAAAAAGCTCCGACTGCAAAGTCGTGAAACTGGTGAAGATTTTTCCTGGGAACATTTGAAATGTTCTATTAACCAACGTTTCAGAACCAATTCGAAAATAACTTGTCACTGAATTTCAAAAATATGGGCGTTCGTGGACTTTCATAATTTCTATCTATAGTCTATTCCATGAGACGTTTCATTAAATCAGAACTTTGAACCGGAGCTGAATCGAAAACCGTAAACCGGCAAAAATAACGGAGAAATTCTGTTAGGTCCCACAGATGTTGAAACTTGACCCATCTATGGGTATAATCATTTTCAGAAATGACCAATCTTAGTTTCGAAATAAAATTAATACACTTTGTCATTCCAAAAGCATTAGATGGCGTTTCAAATTTTAAAATTCGCGTAATGAAAAAACAAAATTTGTAACATTTATCTTTTTACCTCTCGCTAAGAGAGGTATTGGATTCATGCTAAAAATCTCATATCCTGATTTTAGTAAATAAGCACGTTTTAAGGTCCCTAGAATCCGATTATAACATTTTTACGATGATGTCCGTATGTGTGTGTGTGTGTGTGTGTGTGTGTGTGTGTGTGTGTGTGCGTGCGTGCGTGCGTGCGTGCGTGTGTGTGTGTGTGTGTGTGGATGTGTGTGGATGTGTGTGGATGTGTGTGGATGTGTGTGGATGTGTGTGGATGTGTGTGGATGTGTGTGGATGTGTGTGGATGTGTGTGGATGTGTGTGGATGTGTGTGGATGTGTGTGGATGTGTGTGGATGTGTGTGGATGTGTGTGGATGTGTGTGGATGTGTGTGGATGTGTGTGGATGTGTGTGGATGTGTGTGGATGTGTGTGGATGTGTGTGGATGTGTGTGTTTGTGTGTGTGTGCGTGCGTGCGTGCGTGCGTGCGTGTGTGCGTGTGTGTGTGTGTGTGTGTGTGTGTGTGTGTGTGTGGATGTTGGATTCACCATAACTCAAATACTATAAGACAGATTCCTCAATCTAACAATAATGGAAATTGTTGATTAAGTTTTGGTAACAATTGGACAACCGGAAGTAGTAGTTACAAGAAAAAAATCATCTAAATATTATTTATCGAAAATTTATGTAAATACTTATATTAAAGAACGTTAAATTCTTTATTCGATAAATATAAATTCATTATTATATCTTCTATAGATTTAGAGATAAAGAAATGCATATAAAATAATTTTATGTAAAAATTCTTAGATCAAACTACTCCAAGGCAAGAAATTCAAATGTTTGTAATTCACACATAAATGTCACTGTCAAAAATATTTGTATGCCACTATCAAAAACATTTGTACATCATTATGAAGATTATGAAAATAAATAAAAAGTCAACAACGCAAAAGAATATACCTAAAAAAGAATATAAAAGGAATTTGCGAAAAAATGACGAATAAAAGAAAAAGAAAAGGAAAGTAGAAAAAAAATTCAGGATATCGATTATAAAGAAAATGTATGTATTGTACATAATTTATATTAAAATATTTATTTTGTAGTGAGACATGAATATGTATTTGTATTTAAAAATATTTTTCGTTTTATGCGTACAACCAGGTAAAATATCTGGCGAGACGTTATGTGCTGGCCACATCACATTTTTTCCCCTGGGTCTTGGCAGTTTGATGTTGGAAAAACGATTTTTTTCTTTGTTGAGAATGTCGGTTTTTGAAAATTCAAAAGAAATTTCGAATGAATTTGACGCTGCCCAAAGCAAGGTGGTTCTACAGAAATGAAAAGACGTATACGAGAAAGAATACGAATAGTTTTACGAGCAGCGGTGTTCAAATAATGTGATTATCGAATTTATTATGTTATCTGACATTTATCTAAAAACGAGGATTTTGACGTTTGAATAGCAGTTGCATGGCAACTTTATAAGCTCTCGGGCGATAAAGGCCAAATTGCGCCCGTTTTTGAGGGCAGATAAACAAGTTTATGATTCCAAAATAAAATAAAACAACTATTATGTATTTATTCTGGCAAGTGGCAACTAGATTAGACCTTATTTAGTAGGTAATAAAATTTTGAGTGTAAAATTTTTCTCAAAACTTTTGTTACATACATTTATATTTTGCGTTTTACACTTTCCATATAAAAATCAAATAATATACAATTTTTATGTAAGTGGTTTGGAATCCATACTATGTTCTGTAAGCCTACAAAATCATTTCAGGAAATGAACAAGCTGTGTACGAAAAAGAAACAAATATATTTCCAGTTCAATATTCCTGTTATTGTAAGATTACAATTCTATTCAAAATTGTATTCGCATAATATTTACAAACTCTATACCGACGACTACGAGTACATTACTATTTGCCTAGGAAAAATACAAAACATTGAATATCATTTTTGTATACAGGATGAAAATGAAATAAGTACAGTAAATTTAACCAGTAATATAACTCGTCGAGAGCAACAATATTTCTTAGGCCCACTTTTACAATTGATGGATAAACTATGGTATAGCTATCGGAGGTATAACTTTATCCTAGCAATTATACCGTCGATAAACAAGACTGTCTTTTACAATGCTATTTTATCTGTCAGATAGTTATACTAGGAATTACGTTAAATCACTTTAGGTTGGTATTGGCACAATAAAATTATCTTCTTGTTAGACTATTTTTCTTCAATATTGTTATTATTTCTGTCTTCTAATTTGCATTTTTCACGATGTTAGATGATATAAATATTATTTTTGATTCTGACAGTGATGATAAAATACTTGATTGACATCTGTCAAACGTATGAATAACAAAACATCGTTTGTGTTTACGTGGTATCCATCAGAACCAGGGATAAAGTTATCAAAGGTTTATACGACCGATTTCCATGGGATAAGAAATACTGGTGTTTATTCTATCTGAGGTTTATCCGAGGTTTGTAAAATACAATTTCCAATTTTATACCTGGTATAGTGTTATACGAGGTTTATCTAATGATTGTAAAAGTGGCCCTTAATAAATTTTTCTCGAAATCGCATATTTTTTTGGTATTTTTGCATCCCCGTAAATTGTCGAGTCGTTCCAAGTATTTTTCTAATAATTGAATGCAGTAGCAATAGCTCTGAAAAATTTTGTTTTAGCAATTGACAGTCCTGTCAGTTGTTACAATTAAATTTTGACATTAGTAATAAACTTGTTTATAAGGTAAAATTCTGTCAAAATGCTTACGTTTACATATAGCGAGTACACGGACATTGTAATTACTTACCTATGGTTTATTTATTTATTCGTATCTTTACTACATTTTATTTTGTGGTTGATATGAAGACAGTGTTATAGAGTTGCCAACGCATTTAGACGGAGCGTTTCCAAATCATACTGTTCCTAATATTCGCACATTTGTTAATCTTGTACATCTTTATCACAATACGGAGTGTCACATATGACAATTTTAAAAAAAGCAACAGTTGTACCCATACCATGTGCAAAAAGTTCAATGTTTTCAGCACACAACAGACTTCAATTTTGGGAATGGCTCATAATGTTCAATAATGAGACTGAATTTACTTGGGAAGGTGTATTTATTATGCACAATATACATTTCGACAGACGAAAATGCTGTAAAAATTTTCATTAAAAAATGATTGGGCGGGAACAATAAATGGGCGACCAATTATTGGTACTCATGTACCTCGTTTAAATGGACAAGAGTTTGTACTTACATTTTTTGAATAACGTATTTAAACTATTATGATTTGTCGACGATAAATAATCATCTCATAACCTAATAACTATGCTTTTGCTCCTTCTCGTTACCTCGTTCTTCCTTGTCTTCTTCTATTCACAGGTGATTAAAATCCTGGTTTAATACACAACTTTATAATTTTATCCTATATTTAAATTTCATTATTTTAAAAACTGTACTATTACGAATTAATTAATAATAAATGTTATTTCCGTTGATTCGTTTATTAATTCTATTCTATCCCGGTATTTAAAATGTAATCTTCATTTTATTATAGCTCCGGTGGCTCAATAGTAAGAGCAACGCCTCATGTCATGAGTGCCCTTGGGGCTCTGGGTTCGAATCCCATTAAGGCATGGATGTGTGTGAATGTGAACCCACTCTGTAATTGGGATTTAATCCTGTTGAGGGGCTTAAAAAAGGCAGTTACTTGGATTAGATTAAACTATATTTTAAATTAGAGTAAAATTCGCTTATTAATTACTGTGACTGCAAGTGTAACCGATAACCGACAATTTTTGAGCTGTTTGTATCCCACTTAAATACAGCAGTAGCCATTTTTTCTCCATGGACGGGTAACGAAATATGCAGCAAATCTTTAAATAATTTTAACTCAAAATCTAAAAAAGTTATTAAGAAATGTTGTTGCTCTCGTCGAGTTACATTACTGGTTAAATTTAATGCACTTATTTCATTTACACCCTGTATGTATAGCGCCATAGTTTACAAGTGCAAAAATAATGTAAATAACTTAATAATTTTCATGCAGCTGATTTAGGTATGCACCATATATTTTAGTGATATATTTTATATATTGTGTAGTATAAAATGTTGTAGACGAATTACATAAATAAAACAAACCATTTATATATTTTAATAAATAAAGATGTTGGAGTATCGATGAAAGATATGTATTGATTTAAAAGAAGTCTGTGTTGAAAATGTTGGCTAAAACTTATCAATAAGTTGTATTAAATTTCCTTATTAATTACAATTATGATAGTAATTTTGTACTCTGTAAACTGAAGTTCTCCATAATTTTATTGAAAATTAAAACGAAGTTTGCTCTCAATTAAAACTGAAATGTAATACCATCCTCTGTATAATTATACCAACAATACTTTTTGTAAGACTTGACCGAAGTTTACTTAGAACCCCCATGTTCAACTTTGATGCGGGTTGAATTTCTATTCAAACAGGGCAGTTTTTCTGGATAGCTCTTGTTGCAAAGTGGTCCATGTTTGATTAGTAACTACATATCCATCTCGTTTGAGAACAGATTTCCCATTTTCCTTCCTTGAAATTCGATATACTTATTTGATATTGTTAGTAATGACAATGTAGAATGACATATGATATTTTGATCAGCCCACAATTTTGTATTGATTTTGTCACAGGAAAAGATTTGATTGTTGTCGGCATTGTAAAGAGCTTAGTAGATAAGTTGACACTTTTGATATGGTGCATTTAAATTCAGACGGATCCAGATACCAAAAAAATATTTTTAGATAGCTGTTACATAAATAGTATCCTTTGGCAAACGTGGAGTATCATTTTCATTTTGACATTTGTCAGACTACTTTACGACCGCATTTACTTCACGGCCGCTTTTACTTTACGGCCGCATTTACTTTACGAACTCAACTGTAAAACGTTTGTTTAAATAGTAAATAAATTTAGTGTTGTATGACATGCAGTTTCATAAATATTAAGCGGAGTATTAGAAAAATCTTTTTGTGCAACCGGACGCGAAATAAGCATTTCGCAGCCGCAATACAGGCCGCGAAATTAGGTAAACAATCACTTTGACACTTGAGAATTGCATAGTTTTGTTTATCAAATGTCAATCCCATAGCCACCTTGAAAGCTAAGTTTCTATTTAGAATGAAACTTTTTAAAATTAATAAAATTTGTAATTACATATTTTTACGGTTGTACAAAAAATATTGAGTACACCTTGTCCACGAAATCCTTTAGCGGCCTCGAGATTTTACTCTCGGTACGCTAAAGAGTGATTTCGCGGCCTTGATATACAAATAACTATTAGAGCTACCGCTAAAGTTCATTTTTTGCCGAATCAATAGAATAACTTGTCTCTGTTAGCGAATTAGTTCCAAATTCTCTCGCTATCGTGAATGGACTATAATATAGTATCGAATTTTTCACAAAAATGCTTGTTCAGTATTAGGTAAAAAAAGTTCTTCCAAGATTTGTGAACAGCAAAATATCTGTTTGTATTTTTCACAAACCATCACTGAATAGACTTCAAATTGGATGTAAATGTACCTTCATATTTTAAATAAACATTTAATTTAATTTGACGTAAAGATTTGTAAAACAAATACAATGAATACTTATTTATTATATGAGTGTGGAATGTATTATATCAGTCATGAAAGAAAAAGCTTTGTCACGTAGCCCGCAGGGCGAGTGGCTAATTTTCTTCAGTGACTAATATACATTCCACACGAGTGTAATACAACGTTTTATCCAACACTTTTTTAAAACTTCTTAAATCATTTTTATGTTTTAATTAATTGTTTGACACTGACAAGTCAATTGATGTATTTTAAATAACAAAGTAGCCATTGAATGGTTGTTATGGTTTTGTTATATTGTTATTGAAAAAAAAAAATACTGTAATAATTATTGTCTGTCATTGGGAATTATTTGAAAGAAAAATTCATTAAAATGGCTGAAAATGAGGACCTTCCTTTAAAACGTATTCACTTAGAAACACAAGTAGCATTTTTGAATTTAATTACGAAGCAAGTAAACACTAACTCGTTTTTCGTTTTCGTTTCATCAGCCGTACATGACAGCTGTCATTGTGTAAAGATAAGTAACATATTTGAGCATAAATGTTAATATTAATTTTAAAAAATAAGTTTCATAATGTTAAATTATTTCAATAATAAAATAATTTTGTAAAATTGCTTTTTATTTATAATAAAAAAAACACAAAAATCAGTAATAATAACCGGGTTCGATCCCGACCGACGCCAAATATTTCCAATTTTAAATGGCACAAAATTGACCCCTGTGGTGCACTCTCCACGTCAGCAATGAGTGCCCGTGAGGTAACGCCATCATTACCGATATCTGTGTACAAAGCAGATTGGCACACCCAGCAATGGGTAATAAGCCGTGATGATATATTTATTTTATTTTTATTTAATTCCTCCGTGACTTCTAAAATATTCTCTCACGGAGTGACTAATGTTGTAAACTATTATTCACGAAAGATGATTATTCAATGTCATTTGTGAGCCTTCTGATATAGTAATACTTGCAGATATCTTCATTGCATTTCGAATGCATAGGTGTGCAACATGAAATATTTATGGACACATTTTAACTGAAAAAATAAGAGTAATTTATTTGAAAATTATGTGTCTTTCTAAATAATGCTTTTCTGAAAGATTTATGCAACGATTTATGTTCTTCACTTATGTTTTTGCAAAATACAAAACATAGACTTTAGTTATAAACCAAGGAATAATAATTTGATTTAAACATCAATGCCACTGGGTAAATATTAGCACAGAGGGCAGTACAGTAGATAATTAGGTATCTGTAACTCTACGACATACGTCATTATTATTTATAGTGCATTGATAAAGTAATGCCACTATTTACGTATATCTGTCACACCACATAAATTAAATAGACATAGGTCAAATAATCTTTCTCTTTCTAATACAAAATGTTGCTAAGCTACAGCTATAAAGTGATGAGTATTTTTTCTTCGAACAAATAACCTTGAATAATCATCTTTCGTGAATAATAGTATACATTATTTATTTCAAATAACCATAGTAACAAGTATATTATAAGTCGGTGTTGGATAAAATATTTATTTTGCATTTAGCAATGCAATTCACATTCGGCTTCAGTTAAGTAGGTTTATGTAAATTAATCCTGGATAAAAATGATAATTCCTGGAAAGTTCTGCAAACTTTTTAACAGTTTAACGAGTTATTGAAATGTAAATTGACTTTATGTAGTCATCGTAGTTGGCTTGGATTCCAAGCAGATTTGATTTATTAATACTGGCGCAAATAACGTCATTAATTATTAACTTTATCAACGGTGGCTAAATTTGGAAATCATTTGATTTTGGACTGCATTGCTGATGCAGGAAATTAGAGGAAACTACAAACTGATACATTATGTGTGGTAAGTGAACTAGAATAGTTTAAAAATAGATATATACAGGCTGTCTCACAACTCGCGCCCCAGAGCGAATGAGCAAACACGAGACTGCACCCGGATGTGTAATTTCGAAGAATAAAAATCTAGCTTAAAAGATATTCGAGAAAAGACGTCTTAAAATTAACCAATCAGAGACCTACACCCTTAACGTGTGTTTGCCGTAATTTTACACGTTACTAGGGTTTCATACAAATCAAATCTTTAAAATGTGTGGGCGACTGTAGTTTTCGAAAAACGTCAGTGTCAAATTATATTTGACAAGGTGAATAAAAAAAGACAAATTCTTACCATGTATCATCAGCCGCTGAGTACTTAGAAATGATTATAATTTTCGGAGAATGTGGACGTAACGCCAGAAAGGCAGCACGAGTCTATTCGGAACGTTTTCCGGATAGAAATCTTGTGCATCATAAAGTGATATTGAGAGCCATCGCAAGGACGCATGAGACCGGTCAAGTTATGCCAGATCAAATGACAATAATATTTTCGTTTAACACATTTTACACAGCTGCTACAACACGTTGCACTGTACAATATAAATGATGATCTCGGATGACACCTTCGCTAACCTAAATTTGTTGACAGTGAAAAGTCAACTCTAAAGTGTCAAAATTACAGTAAGTCAAACAAATTTTGTAACTCACTAGTAGTATTTTTAAAACCTAGCAACCAGTTTTATTTTGTAATAATATTATCACACCTCAAGTTATCCTTCCCGGATTGGTGGATTAAAAAGTCTTGTAACTCCGTTATGCAAGCAGCCGCAAATTATTTTTTTCTATTTGTTGGCAACCTATTGTCGTCGGCAAGTGTCAGTTTCGTCAGGGGCGCGAGTTGTGAGACACCTGTATATATATATATATATATATATATATATATATATATATATATATATATATATATATATGTATATATATATATATATATATATATATATATATATATATATATATATATATATATATATATATATATATATATATATATTTAAATACAGAAAATTAGAAACATTAAATTTAACATAAACTTCAATGAATAATGTAAATGTTAGCAAAATTGAGACTAATTGGAATGAACAACGACAGATTATATTAGAAAAAGAAAACATGTAAAACCTAAATTTGAATAAAAACCGTAATAAAATAATTTACTTTTACTGAAAACCGTATCCGAATATATTTAAAGCTGAAATCCGATGATCAAAACAGTCAAAGGAAAAGCATTTTCTCGATTTCTAAATAAAGGGAGCGGCCGAGAAGATTGAATTACAAATAATAAAACCTCACAGCTCGGATGAAACTTTCCAGGCAGAGATTTGTGGTTATCTCCAGTTTCACATGATGTGGTTATTATTTGATTTAAAATAAACATGGTATTGTGATGTGTCTAAAATATATCACAACAATAAGATATTGTGGAAAGATTTTTTAAAATACTCCCTCTGTCCCAAATTATGGTATACGAAATTCATATTACTAGAAATCGGGAAGGAGGGAGGAACTCTTCTCATTTTATCTCACCTCCGTTAGGATAAAAAGAACGGTCAAAATTAGTGAGGCAATTGTGGTGAGCTAAGACGAACTGAGATCTCATGTAAAAAGTGGTAAAAAGAACGCGACTATTTATACACAAATTGCGTTAAGATGTTTATTCATGACTATTTCACTCATAAATATATAAACCAATCCAAATTCAGGATTCTACCTAGTTACCAAGTTTCATTTCGACAAAACGCCGTCACAAAAATTTTTTCGCACCCTTTAAGCCAATAAGATGTCGTATTTTTACAAGTAAGTGAGTTTTGATGAGCGAATTTTTTTTGACGTTTTAGAAACATATTGTTTAGATACCTGTCAAAGATTTTATAATTTCAGTGTTATCAGTTTTTATTAAAAACGAGTCGGTTCGGACAGGAATCTATTTAAAACGTTGAAAAAGCAAACTGAAACATAATACCTCTAAACACAATAAAAATTACAAGCTTTTATCAAGGAAAAAATTATATAAATAAATTTTATCCTGGAAAAATTTTCCGATTGCTTTACTCGAGCCTGTTGCCAATTTATCTCTTGACATTGACAAAAAAATCACGAGTTGTCAAACGAGTGATTTTTGATCAATGTCACGAGATAAATTGGCAACAGGCTCGAGTAAAGCAATCGGAAAATTTTTCCAGGATAAAATTTATTTATATAATATTTTCCTTGACAAAAATCTTGTAATTTTTATTGTGTTTAGAGGTATTATGTTTCAGTTTGCTTTTTCAACGTTTTAAATAGATTCCTGTCCGAACCGACTCGTTTTTAATAAAAACTGATAACACTGAAATTGCTAGGCAACCGGCTCTCGTAACAATCAGAAATTTTTTCCGGCAAAAATTTACCACTTATGATATTGGGGCCTATTCTGTATTTCAGTGGTTAATATTTAACCACTGGCTAATTTTTTTAACTAATGAAGTATGTTGACATATAATAAAAAAAGGGATTTTTAGTTGTCAAATCAATAACTATTGGATAAAAAATTTAACCAGTGGTTAAAAATTAACCACCGAGTTACAGAATAGGGCCCAATGTATATGAAAAAAAGTTTAAGCCACGAACGCGTAGAAAATATGAAATTAATTGCTCAAATAATCATTTCTGACATTCCAATTATATACGCACAGAACCATAATAATATTTCCGGGAACCGGGAAAAGCAAGAGTCGAGAACACATCCGGTTCCGGCTTGCTATTAATATATTATACAGTGTGGTTAATTATCTTAACACGATTTTCAGGGCTTGGCTGAGTAACTTGTGATGTAGGTTTATCTGCAAAGCTACCCTAAATGGGTTCAGGGGATTTGGGATTGTGCTACCCGTATTATGAAATTAGAGGCAGAGAAATATGAAATATGGGTTATTAATTGGGATTAATAGAGAAATCCAGAGGTGGTCAGATATGACAAAATGGAAAAGTATGTACCTATGGAAGCTGTAAATAGATCTAAATATCTACAGGTGTAAAAGTATTTGTAGTGAGGTTATGTTATGGTAGGTATATTATGACATGGCAAATATTTTGGGAACATCTTATCCTTCATATACGAGTACAATGGTAAAAAAATATGATATAGGTATGGCCAGCACATTACCTTCCGTCAGTTTTTGTATTTTGTACAAATTCCATACAGAAAATTCCTTGCAAAAGATTCTATACTTCCAGTATATTATTTTTTGTCAGTTCTGTGTATTTTATACAAATTCCATATAGAAAGTTTCTTAGAATTGATTCTATAATTCCCGTAAAATTATAACACAATTATAATACAATTGAGGTCTCGTGCCCGCGTGCCTGAGTGTCAGGTCGCGAATCTGGGGAACCGGGTTCGATCCCGACCGACGCCAAATATTTACAATTTTAAATGGCACAAAATTTACCCCTGTGATGCACTCTTCACGCCAGCAATAAGAACCCGTGAGGTGACGCCTGGTAAGCGCCCGCACGGTGCATGATATATTCATTTATAATACAATTGCACTTAGCACTGACATCATCCAATCAAAATTTTCTTAAAATAATAGCTGTGTCTAGGGTTATAGCATAGCTGACTACTTTATGAAATTTCATTTCGTTACAATTTTTTAACGCTATATCCATTTAATATGAAGTATAAAATGCAGTTAAACCGTACAGAGAATAAAATATTCTATAATATATTTATGTCTCACTAAAGTATTATGAACTGTTTATTACTAAGATACGGTGTACATAAAGATGTCTCATGTGACACATCCAAAGCAGTACAAACTCTCTAAAATATATTAATATTCAGAAATAACTGCAGAAGAAATAAAGAACTGAGATCTGTCATGAGAAAACGAACCTCAAAATAAAATACTTAAGTACATCTTCTACAGACGACAATGGAATAATTATTCCTCAAAGTATGCAGAAGCATTCAAAATAATTTCTTTCCACCGTTTCGATAAAATATCTTCCGAAACATCAAATTCACCCATTCCATCATCTCCAACGATATAGACGGTTGATGTTTTAAAAATAAGTAAATGGTGATAATAAACAAAACAATTAAACAACATCCTTAGCAACGCCAAAGCTTAAGCATTATTGTAATTAAAATTATTATAAATGAAAACTTATTTCACATATTCAGAGTGAGACATAAAGTCTTGTATTCATCATCATACATAAAATACTATTATAATAACATTAAATGTGAAAAAATGACATTTAGCAGCTTTTTTCAAGAAAAACTGTCAAAATCTTCAAATTAGGGTACTTCCGGCTGATCAATTACAACTAAAATCTAATCAACAATATGGATGTAACAAAGAGGAATACAAAAGAATTATACTTTTTAAAAAATTGCCACACACACACGCAGACACACATACTGATATCATCGTAAAAATAGTAAAGTCATATTCCAGGGACTCTAAGACGTGCTTATTCATTAAAAATTCACCCTAAAGATGAGGGAAGGTAACAACAAACCAAGAAACTTAGTGTTGTCATATTTTAGAAACATCACTTTCATTGCCATATGTTCCGTTATCATAACAATTTTGCGGCCTGTATTGCGTCTGCGAAATGTGTACTTCGCGCCCACTTGCACAAAAAAAATTGTGCGAATAGTATTAACCACTCTGCATTAGAACTCTGCACTCTGCCAAGAACAGTCAAAATCACAAGAGGTCAGTTAATGCACTGAGACACGCAACCTCTTACGATATAGTATATTAAGTATTAAGAACGGTAAGGACAGTTTACCGATCGAAGACAATGTTTGGGGACTGAGCGAAGAGAAGGTTCCAATTTTGTCTGAGATCGGTAATTCATTAACGTTCGTAATGCTTATACTATTTTTTGCACGATCGACGCACAAAATTTAAAAGAAAAATAAGAATTGAAAATTATTTTGACATATAAAAAAAATTTATTTGTCATTTTTTGAAGTAAGCTTTGATTTTTGTTTTTATTTATTGACCGTCTCGCCTCCTGAACGGTAAGTGAAGCACATCACTTACCGACATGAGTCACATCACTTACCGTTCAGTAATTTGTAAATAACATCTACTGTCTTGGAAACACTATCGGTAAATATAAAAAATAACCCAATCGTGCAAAAAAATATATTTTGCGTACCTCCGTCCATTTTGACTAGGATTACAGAACTCAAAATCGTCCAGAAATGCGCTGTTGCTGACCTAGGCCGACAAAAGGAGTTGGGATTACTGTTCTGGTCATATGTCAAATTAAGATTATTTTCTACACAACAATTAGCAAATTGTTTACAAATTTTAGGCCTAATTCTTTAATTGTTGTAACTTAAATAACTAAATTTTGTCATAAAAATAATAATATGCTGTCATTACTGACATCTCGTATAGATTAATTATAAGTTCCAACTTTAGGACTAGTTTGTTTTGTAACTACAGCTTCACGCGTGATACAATTGAGTTTCCGCCATCTGTCATTACACATATGCGAAAGTATATAAAATATATATAACTAATGTTTGTATGTTATATTTTCAATAGATATAAAATAATTTCGCATTTTAAGCTCAAATGTAAGTGTAACACGAGGGGGGGTCTCTGACGCTGACTGATAATGATGATACTAAGGATGATGATTCCCAACGATGATACACTTACTGACTGGTGGACGCTTTGATGGCTGGCGTCCACGGCTTGTGAGAAGGAAGAACACACAGACACTTCACTTTTTACACTAATGAACACTACGGACATGAACACAACTTGTTGGTTGTGTATGTTAGCCTTAGTGTTAATTAATAATAATGTAATCATTTAGTTTAATTGTAAATAAAAGTATTAGTTTTTAAATAAACCAAGTATGTGTTCATGTTCGTAGTGTTCATCAGTGTAAAGTGTAAAAAGTGAAGTGGCTGTGTGTTCTTCCTTCTCACAAGCCGTGGACGCCAGCCATCAAAGCGTCCACCAGTCAGTAAATGTATCATCGTTGGGAATCATCATCCTTAGTATCATCATTATCAGTAAACTCAGAGACCCCCCCTCGTGTTACATAAGTAATTATAATTAAACTTGCAATGCAAAACCGATAAAAATATATGTTCATTTTTTAGGTTATGTAACATAGAATAAAGTGTAGAGAAATATACGAAGAATTTGTGGAGAAATCTTGTGTATCACACGCCCAGAAACTGTTTTGCGAGATCTCGTATTTGCAGGCCTCGCTTTCAGCTCGGCCTGTCAAAACAAACTCGGTCTCGCAAATGTTCAGTTTCTGGCCTAGTGATACAAATAACTATTTATTAGTACAGAAGAAGAAGACGAAAATGTTCTACCCTATTCACCCAGAACTAGGAATTAAAATTAAATGATTAATTTGTCCATAAAAATGAAAAAAAAAATAATATCAAAAGTTCAATAATTCTCAAACACAATCTTATATCGCCCAAACTTTCTATTTATCAGATTTTCACTTTATAAACTTATTCTCTTCTCAACAGCAAATATAAACTCTATCACCCTATCCACCCTAGGGGGTTGAAGTTCTGCCGGGTATTATTAGCGACCAATACTTCGGTTGATCTCGGCTTTGTCCTGGAAAGTGAAACTTTCCTGATCTCTGGAGACTGTGCCAGACGTCCTGGACAAGCGAGGGAGAGGAAAGAGGAAGAGAAAGGAAAAACAGAAGTGCCATTCTCTCAACAACGAAATATTAAATTTACAAAATTGCTTTACGTCCACTTGATTCGCGGCTTGAGTGGAAAATCTCAGGTGAAGGATGGAATTAGTGTTTGATGGAATGTTTAAAAATAGAATTTCTAGAGAGTTTATTGTTGTAATTATGAAATATGAGGCAGACTGAACCTGATTTTATTTTTATTTTTTTGTTTTATTGATTCTTAATTTCCTACTTGACTTGACTTCGTAGGTAATAACATTTTATGTACCAAGGGCGTTACGATGATAATGCCAGGAGGGCGACGAGGTTCTAGCCCGAGGGCCTTGGCCCGAAGGATAGATGTCGTCCAATGGGCATTATCATCTTGTAACGTTCGTGGTGCATACAAGATTTTATGTATCACTAGAATATGTGAAATACATTTTCATTTATAATAATTTTGATGACAGATCTCAGTTCTTCATTTCTTATGCACTTATTTCTGAATATTATTATATTTTAGAGAGTTTGTGCTGCTTTGGATGTGTCACATGTGACGGTAAATATGTAAATAATATCAAAATGAATTCAAACGTGGATAAATATCGTCCCCAAAAAAATTAATGATCAGTCATCCGTCCAAAATCAATGCGAAACATTAGTCTGCATTCTGCAATAGACCTTTTCAATTTAAAGAGATAGAAGATATGCGCAACGGAGATCTGCGCATAGTAAGAACAACTGAGATCCTTGGCGTTTGTTTCTAAAAAATTTAGACGTAAAATGTGAGAAATATGTCAGATAATTTTAAAAAGTCTTATCGAAATAAATTACAAAAGCTTTTATTGAAGTTAAAATGTGTAGCGAGCGATACAAATTTTTACCGAGAATACAGGTATTTTAATGACTGCAATATTTTTGACGTTTCATTTGACAGCCCTACTGGCAGTTGTTCGCGCCATTTTCTTACTATTTGCAGCGATAGAAAGAGATAGCCGTTAAACTGAAAAGGTCTATTGACGTACTTACTATTTACATGTGTGGTGAAAGTAAATTGCTTTTTAAGGCCCTTTACATAATCAATTTTAAGTGTTATAATTAAACTAAAAATGATTTTTGTGTTGTGATGTCAAAGTTGTTTTCTTATTATATTAATTGTTGTATTCAATTAATGTATTAATTGTTGTAATCAAGCCTTATTATTATTGTAATGAATTATAATTAAAAAGAAAATAATTTTCATTATATACCGTTCATATTATTTCTAAATTAAAGTCCATAAACGATGATAGGATTATAATGAGGGCATAATGAACTATTATGCCCTCATATAATGCCCGGTTCATAATACTTTAGTGAGATAAATATATATTTATTTATTTTATTGCTAAAGTTTCCTGGCTAATTCTTACAGGTTTCGTTTTGGAATTCAGGAAGCTGATGTGACACCCACGACTGACAGATTTTTAAAGACAGGTGATCGTATATACATAATTCTATTAATAGTTAAGCTTCCAATTTTCAGTTGATGCTATATTACCTCTGGGACAGTGGTGGCTGTATTGTCTTTTTCGATTATTTTCTTAACACCAGCAATGTTCTTTTGTAGGACATCCCAGTGGCGTACCTAAGTGAAATAGCGCCCAGGGCAAGTGTCGTAATTGCGCTCCCTGTCAACAGTGTAAAATCAAGATTACTTCTTTCTCGCTTTACTGTAGCGAGATATGTGGCATTTGAATTGTTGTATTTTTACATCTGCATCTTCCTTGTCTTCACTGATGCAAAGGCATTAATAACGTGCTCGGAATCTTTTCTGTTTCTTCCCTTTCAACGCTCAGCAAAGCAAGATCACTTAATCGATTTTGACCCATGGAGGCTCTCAGATAATTTATATAAGATCAGTTTTCATTTGCTGAAAGATCTTTCACAGCTAGCGATGAAAACTGCAATAGTCAACATTATTTGCATGGCTATTCGAAATTTTTCGCCGTTGGCATTTTTCGGTTTCAACATCCCAGTTTTGACAGAAACTAAGTCCAATTTCCAGAGCTTCAGTCACCAAAGTTTCTCTTTCATTGCGAAAATAATATATTAAATCTTTTAAATCTAAGGCGGCATCTTGAAAGTTCATAATTATATCTTGCAGTCTTTTCTCAACAAAAATGAGTACTCTCGTCCAAAATCCAAGTAGAGTCAGAAAATCGAGTGCCAACATACGGTTGTACAATTTCCAAGCATCACTTCTTGTTTCACTCGTTTCCTTTGTATCATCCATTATAGTCTCGAGAACTTGGAGTATGCCGTCAAGACTTCACAGCTTCCACTTTTGCACTCCATCTTGTTTTAGACTCAGATTTAATAACTATGGGCACAGCGTTTTTAAGTATTTCCCAGCGCTGAGTAAACGATAAAAAAACAGATAGAGAGCTTCAACTTCAACAGTTCCGAAAAATGTCAATACGCACAGTAATCAACAATTTTTACACTTCAAATTCTGGCACCCAAGTTACCTACGGACACCAAGGGCTCCAAGCGGCGCCTCCTTGGCTCTGGCGCCCAGGGCACCTGCCCTGTTTGCCCCGCCCTAGGTACGCCACTGGGACATCCTGACCTTTTTTGGCGTAGCACAGAATTCCTTTTCGTTCAAATTATTTATACCACCAGTGAATTGTAGCCAAAAGACCTCTACGGAAAAACTGTTATCTTTTTATGGTCATTCGTTTAACCTATATGAAAATATATGTGCCGTAAAAATATAATATAACTGATTTCCAGCCGTTGCTCTTGCTGGTGTAGAGTTTTCAGGTTTCATTTACCATTTGAGGTTACCCCTCTCGCCTCTCGTCCCGGTGTCGTTTGGCATGTCGCTGATGCTGCTGATATATTTTTGATTACATCTGATTTGAAAACAACGAGTAAAATAGGAAAAGACTGAGTGAACTTCTGTCAAGCTGTGGTTTATGTTTGTAGATGAATGTATTGTAAATTGTGATGCAATTTTTTTGTTTGACTCTTTATTGAAAATGAGGAATTAGTTACACCCTTTATACGAAGAAAATTATTAAAAAGTATTATTTTAATGCAAATTATACATATGTTAAAATTTAGAATTTTTCCTGATAGGTAAAACTAAAGTCCCTAGATTATTAAAGTACCGCGATTTATTAAGCCTGTGTATTAGCAATTTGGAGCCAAAATGGCGAACTGTTGGTGGGTCTTCTCCTTATAAAATTTATCTAACAATGCCTTTTTGTCGTATAATACTATTTAGAAAACTATGTGAAAGACTTGATCACCACGTCATCAATATACTGAAAATGAAGAAGCAGAAGACTCACGTCATCGACCTGAAAAAAACCTTATAAAATGAAATATAACTTATAGAAATTATTGGGTTATTTATTTTTTAAAAAAGAAGGAATAAAAAATACTAGTATTAAGAAACGTATTTATTAATGAAATTTACCTTCATATCAAAGTCAACCCTTATTCCTTTTAGGGAATATAAAATTATTTGAAATAATTGTAGTTAATTTTCGTATCATAACGGTAGAACTACTGACAATGTCCATGTTTATATTGAATTTAAAATCGATCAAATATCGATCCTCTCCCTGTCACTTGATTGTCAGTGATTGTCAACTCATCTCATCCAGGCACGAGTGACTTGAATTAATATAAATAATTGTAAATATCAAATTAGTTACGTATTATTGTTTTGTAAAAAATATATAGAACTGTTAATTTGCTGACAATACAATATATCAATATAATATACCATTCTAGTTTATCTACCTATTGTACTAATTACAACAGTTTCTTCTGAGTTAAGTATTTGTGAGTTGTGTCTTGTGCTACAGAATTGCTGCAGCCTAGGGCGCACAGATTTTGGGGGCGCACAATTTTCTCATTTTATTATAGTTTTTGGGGCGCTTTGATTTGATTAGAGGTGAGACGACCTAAACCATATCCTGAGTATTATTGCGCATTGCATTTTCTAGAATAAATTAGTACCCCATGTAAACTTAGTAATAAGTGACGTCATTATCTAGTAATATTTATTGATGACGTGAGTCTTCTGCTTCTTCATTTTTAGTATACAGAGAATTTATTTTAACGTGCAACATATGGTCAATCACTTCCATGGTTACCCACTATTATCAAAAAATGACAGCAATGTAATATTTGTCCATTTTAAAATGCAACATACAAAAATTTGTAGTTATATATTATCAATACTAATTTCCAATAAATTAGCCTACATACTATTAACAAAAAATCAAAATTTTAATATGGCACATCTTAACAAACTTTGTCTCACAAAAATTCATAATTTTAGTGTAATAAATTTTCAAAAATACCTCCATTCACACTGAGGTAATATCCTAGTTGCTCGTAGAAAGAACTGACACCATTTGTGATCTGTTCTGGAGGTATCTCCTGTGCTGCAATAATATTTATAATGTTGCATTTTAAAATGGACAAATATTACATTGCTGTCATTTTTGACAGTAGTGTGTAACCATGGAAGTGATAAACCATATGTTGCATTTTAAAATAAATTCTCTGTAGTAAACATATGGTTCAAATCGCCAGGGGAGGGAAAGAACTGATGGCGTCATATTGTTACCATGGTTTTATTATAGGGATTTAATTTTCTGGTTTGATATAAGGTAGAGTATGACAGGACTTTGTCATGTTTGACATTTTCAATATTTTATTTGCAATAATTTTATTGTTCGTTAATATAACCTACTGTGTGAATATTATTATTCATCAAAATTCGAAGTAACACTTACATTGAATAATTGTAATGCAATGTCAAAACTGTTAAAAACTGACAATATGACCTATATTGTGTCAATTTCGCTATTCATCAAAATTCGAAGTATAAATAGTTATTTAGAAATAAACCAATTGAATAAATACGGTATAAGTAATTAATGCATGAAATATACCTCTTTTTATTGTACAAAATCAATATGTTGCAATAATGTTCGGAAATCTTGGAAAAACCGTTTTTGCAATAGAAAAATGCACAATCCCAAGAATTAACAAAATTACTAACACACAACAAAGCACAAATTATTATCGACGCCAAAATCACTTGAATCACATGAATGACAGAATGACATGAATATTCAAATAATTCAAATATTTGAAAATGACACTCGTTACCGCGGTTACAATATAGTTTCTATTTCATTTTTTGCCGTTGGTGAGACGGAAATAGCTTATACCCCTCCTAAACACGGACGACAATGAGATAGCGAATAAAAGTCTCATATATGCAATGTTTGTACGACAAAGATGCTAAATAAAAGTTTTGTAGTGCTAGCATCAGAAATTGATGACTTGAGGATCAACTGGGAGATATAGAGTGTACGTCATATGGCATTTCGAAATTTCTGACTCGGCGCCTTCGTTGTCTCATCTGTAAACTTCTCATTTGTACCGTAATAACTCACATATATACATACATATATAAAATCACGCATTTCCCACTTAGTGGGTTAGCACAAATTCGAAAGAATAAAAATAACATCATCCAAAAAAATGAGACTCTCTTTCAACAACATTCTTACTAACCTGACATCATAGGTACCTACAACATATATTCCTCACTCTCAACATATTAAAGTGATCTATTTTCGGTAGCGAAATACTGCAACCGGACCACAATAATAGTTACGAAACAATCAACCTTCGCCACACATTCCTGTCTAAGCACACTTCTTTCGCCTCGGCCACATTCATAATCGCATTCATACACGCTGTTCTTCTCTTCCCACTCGGAAACTTTCTCTCTTTTAGTACCTTATCAATCACATCCATCCACTTACACACTGGACGGCCACGCAATCGAACACCCTCAATTTCACCAAGATATACAGGCTGTCTCACAACTCGCGCCCCAGACGAAACTGACACTTGCCGGCGACAATAGGTTGGCAACAAATAGAAGAAAATAATTTGCGGCTGCTTGCATAACGGAGTTACAAGACTTTTTAATCCACCAATCCCGGAAGGATATATTGAGGCGTGATGATATTACTACAAAATAAAACTGGTTGCTAGGTTTTAAAAATACTACTAGTGAGTTACAAAATTTGTTTGACTTACTGTAATTTTGACACTTTAGAGCTGACTTTTCACTGTCAACAAATTTAGGTTAGCGAAGGTATCATCCGAGATCATCATTTATATCGTACAGTGCAACGTATTGTAGCAGCTGTGTAAAATGTATTAAACGAAAATATTATTGTCATTTGAATTCTTTGGCCGGTCTCATGCGTCCTTGTGATGGCTCTCAATATCACTTTATGATCCACAAGATTTCTATCCGGAAAACGTTCCGAATAGACTCGTGCTGCCTCTCTGGCGTTACGTCCACATTCTCAGAAAATTATAATCATTTCTAAGTAATCAGCGGCTGAATACATAGTAAGAATTTGCCTTTTTTATTCACCTTGTCAAATTTAATTTGACACTGACATTTTTCGAAAACTATAGTCGCCCACACATTTTAAAGAAGATTTGATTTGTATGAAACCCTAGTAACGTAAAATTACGGACAACACACGTTAAAGGTGTAGGTCTCTGATTGGTCAATTTTAAGACGTCTTTTCTCGAATATCTTTTAAGCTAGATTTTTTTTCTTCGAAATTACACATCCGAGTGCTGTCTCGTGTTTCTTCATTCGCTCTGGGGCGCGAGTTGTGAGACAGCCTGTATACGCTTTACAAGACGTTCACTCTTCATTCTCTCCACATGACCAAACCATCTCAACTGGCTCATTCCTACTCTCTTAACAACATTCTTCCTAACGATACATTCTTCATACACCAAATTATTCCTCACGCGATCCCGTCTTACATATCCGCATACTCCACGTAAATACCTCATTTCCACGGCAGTCACTCTCTTTTTATGCTGTCCCGTCCATGCCAAACATTCGCTTCCATATATCAAAGCAGGTACTAGCACTCCATTATACACACTTAAACGAGCTTCTCTAGATATGTTTACGTTTCGAGCAAACGTACCCAGAGCACCCATTACCTTACACCCCGCACTCACTCTCCTTTCAATTTCTCTATCAATTCGACCATCCCTTGACATCATGCTACCCTAATATACAAACTCACTTCTTACCCTTATAACTTGTAACGTAATAACTATTCCTTTATCCATTAATATAGCATCGTCGCTTATGACGTTGAGTTTAATAAAATTTTTTGCTATTAGCCTACAGCTAGGCATAGTCGAATACGAGTATACTTGTAGAGTAATGCGGCAATAGTAATCAGTAATGATTTTATATTTCACACAGAACTCATTACCAGTTGCAGGTATGTTGTTTTTCTCCTGATAAAATCTTCACATATACTAGCTAGTATGTGAGAAAAAGTTGACACATGTGACCTTATTTTAAATCGATCTAAGCGTGAATGCAGTTTCTATTTATAAAACTATATTCTTTTTGATTTGTCATCGAGGCAATCGCTTTTATGGGAAATGGGATTACTTTTCTTTTATTTTTTTATAAATTATTCTAATAATTTTCTTTATTTTATTTAAGTAATTTAAAATATTCACTCAGTTGAAAAATCAAAAATTTAAAAGAGATGTTAAAATACAGCGAACTTCTCTTTAAAGTAGTTTAAAAATTCATAAGATACTTTTTCTTTTATGAAAAGAATGGTGGAAGAATTTCGCTTATTTTTACACAAATTTTACTTAAACCCTGACAAGAGATTTTTATTCCACATTACACAATATTCATATTTTTAATGCCCTTAATATCTACGTCATACGTCATATAACGAAACAACAAAAGTGAACCAGATAATGTTTTTTTGATACCATTTGCTTTTGAGTGTAAATGAAAGATATTATTGTTGAATGACAATAAGCTATTAATGGAATCAAAACTTGAACTATAATATACTATACAGAGACTTTTATTAATTTTATTAAATTGTTTATTAGATAATTATTGACTACAACAGTTACTGTAAACCAGTACTTTTGAATCGGCGTGTCACTATACACTAGGGTCAGTACTCAAAAATTAGATGTCTCTAAATTTTCCTGGTCGCGAATCTGGGGATCCGGATACGATTCCAACCGACGCCAAAATTATTTCAAAGCAATGAGTGCCCGTGAGGCGATGCTTTGTAATCGTTCGCACGGCTTGTATATGTCATCATTAACGATATCTGTGTAAAAATCAAATGTACTTACCTATAAATTGTAGTAGGTACTCCTATTTCTACATTGATTATAGTTCCATAAGTTTAAACTGCACTACAGAGTATATAATAAAATCTCAATCACATAACACTTCACAAAAATACATATTTTCACTGCTGAACTGACAATTCCAAACGTAAAATCTAATAAATTATTCGTAGCTAGCATTGTTGAACAATGTTGTCTTTTCAAGATACGCCGTATACTGTCTATTCTAACAAAACATGACTATATAAAAATATACCTAATATAAATTGTTATGTATTTTAACTGAGTAGTCAATCAGATGAATTGAAATGTTTCTTGTAATTTTGTACAGAATATTATTGTCTGTTGGATATTGATAACATTCAACTTATATACCGACTTGACTGTATATTTGAAATTAAAGTATTGTTCTATAAATCTACTAGTTTAAATATCATTATTCACTTTAAATTAAATAAATTACTTCTGAGAGAATATCTAATTTTCACATAAATTATTCTATTTTATATTACACTTTAATATCTCTTTTATCTTTAAATAAAACCCAGCATTAACATGACCAATGTGAATATTAATTTCATTTGTAATATAAACTCGATTAAAACATAAATCTAGAATATTTATTTTTTATTGTTTTTTACCTCCCGCTACTCTTGGTAAGGGAGGTATAGGGATCGTGCTGAAAATCGCATATCGAGATTTTGGTAAATGACCACGTTTCAAGGATGCTGTGTGAGTGTATGTGTGGTTCCTGTTTACGCTCTAACTCAAATATTTTGATTATTCAAAAAAAATTTAAACCTTGTTCTGTACCGTATTCCAATATGGAAAGAAGTAATTAGATTTTGGTGTATATCAGATAACCGGAAATGGCACTGTACTTGAAGCTCAAAACAGTTTTTCTTCGAAAACTACCTTTAAATGTTATTTTTTCGAGATTAATGTTATTATAAAAATTTAAAATTATTAAATTTTCTATAGATTTGCATTAATACTTTTTCTATATATTTTATGGATAAATTTATAAAATTATCTATAATTTAAATCCCAGAGCCTAAGCTTTAAACAAACAAAACCCAGTTATTCAAATGTATGTAACTGACAGATAAATGTCACCTTGAATATCACTATCAAAGAACTAATCACTTCAAAATAATATTAGTAACATTTTAAAAAGAAAAAGTAGATAGAACAATAGAAAAGAAATTCAATACAGTTATCAGCATAAGTAAATATGTAGGTATGTATTTAGATTAATAAAAATTAACGATTCACAAATTTTTGTAAGGTAATCCTCATTTTTGGATTAGTGAATTCTATTCTATCCCGGTATTTAAAATTTAATATTCCTTTTATTATAGTTCCGGTGGCTCAATAGTTAGAGCAACGCCTCATGTTATGAGTGTCCTCAGGGCTCTGGGTTCGAATCCCACTAAGGCATGGATGTGTGTGAATGTGAACTCACTCTGCAATTAGGATTTAATCCTGTTGAAGGGGTTTAAAAAAAGGTAGTTACTTGGATTAGATTAGACTATATTTTAAGAAATAAACTGTGAAAATTAGAGTAAAATTCGCTAATCCAAAAATAAAGATTAACATAATCTTTTTTGTGACTCGGGTTGTAAATGGCGGAAGGTATTGTGTTGGCCACACCAGATTTTTTACATTAAAAAATTAAGAAATACTTACACGTCTAGTTATGCTAGAAATTGTATTAAGATCCATTCGAGGATCCATTCCATAAAACTATATGGTTCTGTTTACTATTTACTTTTTAAAGCGTTAAGCTACATTATCAGCTACTTTTTTAATGCGTAATGATAATGCATAAGATATAAGTACAAAACACTCGTTACAGATGGCTATTCAAGCTTTATCGTTCGCCCACTTGCCACTACGCGGCTCATGTCTCAATTTCTAACTTTTGGTGGCAATACTGTAACAAAACAACTAAATATAAACAAAACAGGTCGTTATATTCGAGTAAATAATAGATGGAGTCTAAGGTTAACTTTAACTAAAACTAATATAATTACCCCTTAACCTTAAAATTAATTTTAACAAAAAACTATGTACGTATTTCGAGAACTAAGTTCTCACCATCAGTAATACAACAAGTGAAAGTTAAACAGAGTAGTCAAGATTACTCAACATGTCAACCATGCCAGAGGTCCTAACAACTCAGAGTTGTTAGGACCTCTGGCATGGTTGACATGTTGAGTAATCTTGACTACTCTGTTTAACTTTCACTTGTTGTATTACTGATGATGAGAACTTAGTTCTCGAAATACGTATATAGTTTTTGTTAAAATTAATTTTAAGGTTAAGGGGTAATTATATTAGTTTTAATATTCGAGTAATTCAGAATACATTGTTATAGAAACCATAAACGAAACAAAACAAACAATACAAAAATTCTCTGTAACAAGTAAATCAATGTTTCATATTACATTTAATAGGAAAAACATTTTCAATATATCCCTTACGTTTAACGAGCTATTTACTAAGCCTACTAATTATTTAAATAAACAATTCATGATTCTGTAATAATACCGAACATAATCCACCACTAATAATTATCATTATCTCTTGTTGTAATTACATGTAATAATTCCAACAATCTTTATGAATAATCTATGAACTATACGCGATATAATTAATTATTCTCATATTGCATAATCCACATATGATCATATGAACATAATGAACTAATTAAATATAAATGATCCATCTCTGGCATTGATAGATGATTAGAGCTATTAATTAACAAATAACAATCTGATGTCCAGATATGCTATTGGATATCCTTTGACAAACATGATTAATCACGTACCAACTAGTCAGTACAGGTTAGATTAGGTTCAGTTACAATAGTTACCTACTAAAGGGGTTGGATTCGAATAGAACACTGACTCTAAATTTGTGAATTTAATAAATTAGTAATAATGGCCCGTATGCCAAGCGCACTTTTATAATAGAAGCACTTTTATGGAGCGCACTTTTACATTATATTCTTATGAGGAATGTGCTCCATAAAAGCGCTTTTATTATAAAAGTGCGCACGGAATACGGTCCATTGTCTTTGAAAGCAAATAACGCTAAGACAACGAAAATTTGACAAGCTGGTTGCGACAGAGTACTTTTAAATATATTATTACTTTGCAGATTCCTTTGCTATTTTGTAGATGTAGGGCATAAGTTAAGATTTACAGCTGATTCTACGAAAAGGGACTGTAATTAATAATGCAAGTCCTAAGCCTATAACCCTTGTAAAAGATGTGGTCATGTGTTGTTTATGTAGACCCAAACTACAAGGAAACTATGATATATAGTTTGGTTTGTGTTGGTAACACTTTACATTACATTTTAATGTTTTATTTAGGTTGAAAACTTATGGCCCTTGTAATGGATTTACAATTCTGTTTATAATTTAGTTTCCCTACAACTTTGTTTTACTAATATCAATATTATCTTTTCTGAAATGTTGTTATTAATAAAACAAACTTTAATTGTAATTACATTTAACACAAAATGTCAAACCACTGATTTGATTAATATTAACAGTTAAATTTCTATGTATTTTTATTTTATTTATTTATTTTAACCAAGACCAACAGGATACTAAGATCCCAATTACAGGTCGGTTTTACACAATAATAACAAAAATTATCACAAGCAAGAATGAGCACATAATAGACACATAAAAATAATACAAAAATAAGAGAAGTTTTTGTTACAGATCACAAACAGTAATTACATAATGAAACAGTAGGTACTCAAACAAAAGACACCATTTATTGCTTTACGCTTTACTAAAAATTGTTCAGTTAAGCCTCTCTTAAGGCCCATTCAGAATAAAAAAAATTAGCGGTAGTGTAAGAATTAGTGGCATCGGTAGCGTAAGAAATTTATAGTAAAAATTATTTCCGTTCACAATGAAAAATTATTGAAATTATAAATTCTAGGAATTTTTTGTTTAACTTACTAGGGTGCAAAGTTGACAGTTATAGCTGTTATTTTATTTTTGCACAAAAAGCAACTGACATAGATGATGACTTATTAATTACACTTATCCACAAAATTATTTCAAAAAAAGAAAATGCGTGGGCACAAATTGCCTTTGAAATAAGCGAAAATGGTAAGTTACGTGTTAACTTTTAATTGTGCAATATTCATTAATAAGTCTATGTGTTTATAAAGCGCAACGTCTGAGGCACATCACAAAATGATTATTTTTGTATTGCTCTTATCTGAAGGAATCAGAAATCAAATGTCAATAAACGTCAAAACTGTCAAAAAAATTAAACGGTAGCGTAGTGGCAACGTAGAAGTTTGGAGCTTGCAAACTCCTTTACCGCTGCCATTGCCACTGCGCTACTACTAATTTTCTTAATTTTTGGATGTGAACGAATACATTTGCTATAACGCATTCAATCTTTTACCCAGGCCACTACCACTGCCACTAATTCTACCGCTACGTTAATTTTTTTGTTGTGAATGATACTTTAAACTTAGCTATGCAGTCACCAAAAATGTCAAGAGTACTAGATACAGAATTGGAAGTAGAACACGGCTGGTAGCACGAGCGTAGTTCTAACACCGGTTTTAACTAAAACTGTACCAAGGACTTGGCACATACTTCAGTGTTATTAACAAAATCAGTGTTGCCAATGTACTGAATAAGGCGAAAATGTACTGTCAGCCATATTCAATAAATTTGACGGCATTATTTAAAACTGTTTAATATGATTTTTGTCGTTACTTCTTTCAAGTATAAACAATTTAAAATAATGAAGCCTAATTTATTGAATATAGTTGTTAATACATTTTCGAGGTAATCAGTATATTGGATACACTGATTTTGTTAATAAACCTCAAGTATGTTCCAAGTCGTTGGCATGGTTTTAGGTTTTAGTTAAAACGGGTGTTAGAACCACGCTCGTGCTATAGTTTTTATAGGAGATTTTTGCTCATAGTTTGTACGTGATGTTCTGCAGTAAAATGTACGGGTGTTTCTAGAAGTTATTCTGGGTACAGATATAGAAATTAAAGCAAGAGTGCATTAATTTGTATAGATAAATACAGGAATGAATTTTTCTACCAGTATCTAAAGATAGAAGATGTTCAAGAAGTAAGACGTTATAATTTATATATTAATATTGAAATCCCTATGGTGCGTTTTCTGTGTATCACCCTATATGTAAAGTAGGTAAATGAATAATAAAATGTAATTAATGAGAAACAATTGCTGACAATTTTTCACAATTTATTTCATATATACAAACTGTTAACCCATTGTTAATATTAGAATTTGGTCTGATAGGGCCATGAGTAAATTATGACTCGTTCACTAGATGTTTAAAACGCAGTTGTAGCTTGGCAACTTCACATCTAATCATGTGACGATTAATAATATCATCAGCAGTTATACGACTTTAAAGAGGAGAGCAGCCAATACCTTAGTTAGTAGAGCATTATCCCGGTAAGGTAGGTGTCTCGGGTTCGAATCTTTCACAATAGGGCTGTTGCAAGAATTTTTATATGACTTCTAAGTACTTACTTTTAAAAGTTATTGGCCAGTACCACGATCACGGTTTTAACTAAAACATTGTTTTAAGAAATGTCAAATTCATATTTCAATTATTAATTTCTCCCTTATGTTTAAAGAACGTTTTTTTAAAAAAATATTTGTTTGAATACAAACTATGTTCTGCTTTAAAATCATATTTTAAATTATTTATTATTATTATTATTATTATTATTATTATTATTATTATTATTATTATTATTATTATTAAATAATGAAATTTGACATTTCTTAAAACAACGTTTTAGTTAAAACCGTGATCGTGGTACGAGCCATTGTTCTTTAAAGAGCCTCAAATTTGAAAATATCACGAAATATCCATTAGATATTTTACAATGGACCTTTTCAATTTAACGGCTATCTCTTTCTATCGCTGCAAATAGTAAGAAAATGGCGCGAACAACTGCCAGTTGGGCTGTCAAACGAAACGTCAAAAATATTGCAGTCATTAAAATACCTGTATTCTCAGTGAATATTTGCATCGTTAGACATTTTAACTTCAATAAAAGCTTTTGTAACTTATTTCGATAAGATTTTTTTTGTGCAACCGGACGCGAAATAAGCATTTCGCAGCCGCAATACAGGCCGCGAAATTAAATTTCGCAACCGTTGTTATGGTAACGGCCGCGAAATTCATTTCGCGGACGTTGTCATGGTAGCGGCCGCGAAATTAGGTAAATAATCACTTTGACACTTGAAAATTGCATGGTTTTGTTTATCAAATGTTAATCCCATAGCCACCGTGAAAGCTAACTTTCTACTTACAATGAAACTGTTTAAAATTAATAAAATTTGTAATTACATATTTTTTTACGGTTGCACAAAAAATTTTGTGTACACCTTGTTCGCGGCCTTGATATACAAATAACTATTAAAGTTATTTGAGATATTCTCACATTTTCCGTCTAATTTTTTTAGAAACAAACGCCATAGATATCAGTTGTTCTTACTATGCGCAGATCCCCATTGCGCATATCTTCTATCTCTTTAAATTGAAATTATTGAAATTTGTATAATATTTTGTAAAAGCCACGTGATCTGAAAATGTGACGTTAGAGCACATACAGTTTAACATGTGACAAACTATCGCCTACTTTTATTTATATAAATAACGTAAACTGTTTTCCAATTGGCGTACTGTATCTGCTCCGACGTCACCGGAGTGGGGGGGGGGGGCTTGTTTTTCATGAATATTTCTGGCGCCAATCTTTTTATTTAATTATTTACGAAAATAATTACCGATATCTGCGTACAAATCAGATTGGCACACCCAGCAATAGGATGAATATTTATTAATTTTATTTATTTTATTTAAGTACGAAAATAATATATTACTATGAAAAATATTACATAAACTTTCATTTAAAATACTTTTTAAAAAATGTGAAAAAAATTCTTTATATTGTATATCCAAAATCAAATCACATTTATGACACATGGAAACAAATATAAATAAAATCCCAATAAAAAGTTATAAAATAAAAGTGTAATCTATGAAATTGTAAATGAAAATACATTTCACTCCATTGATGAAAATTTCCAAGAAAATCAATCATGCATTCTGAAGCGACAGATTCACTCGCTGTCATTCTTCCTCGTCTGTAAATTGTTTTTGTTTCCGTCAAAAATGTACTCAGAGTTTATCTCCGTGTAGTTATTTATTTTGACAGCGCAATGGGGTGTAGCGTGTTGCTGTAACACCGACGTTGCAAAAACGGGAAATGGGGAGAATCTGTCGAGAGATGAGTTACATTTCATTCATTTCATCCCATACGGATTTATCCCATTTTATTGCAGTTTTTTGCAACAAGACCAAATCCGTACATTTAAATTTGGATTTAAGAGTGTCAGCCGTCACGGTGGTCGTGCGGATTGAGGTCGCGGTCAGCGCTCGAAGGGACCATCACCGCTCGGCCCTACGGTTGTGGGTTCGATTCCCACCACGGGTATCTCTATCAAACGCAACGAATAAATAGCAAGGTTACAAAAATTGTAAGGAAAATTGACTCACCCCGATATCATCAATTGTAATAAAGTTGTACACTTTATAATACAATAAAGATTATTATATTAATATTTAAGAGTGTCTAAAATTCTTTAAAAAAGCATACAAAACTAGTGATGAAACCAAGATCCGGTATTTATACTGAATCCGACCAATCGGCCTAAAACCAGAATTCCAGTTCCGGCCGAATATTTCTGAAAAATCTTTCAATAATTTTGTGAATAATATGACAATATCAACAAATAAGTTAAATAGTAATATTTATTATTATCATTTTTTGTGTGATTAGTCAAGTCACATTTATTATTGCAATAAAATTGTACTTTTTGCCGATTGGCATTAAAAATGCGATTTTTTAGACAGCTAACTGTCTGCAAAATGTCACTTTTACTGTTTATTTTATTTTAGCGTGTGGCTATACAAATATAAAAATATTGTTGGACGTGGTTGCAGTTGAGATTGGATCTTATTGCAATACTTCGTCGCTGCCTAAGCAGTAAAAATATTTTTACTTCCTATTGTTGCTATTTAAATAGCACCCTCTCAACAACTGCATAGCAACATAATTTGATAGCGATTAGAACCCGCAGAATAGCATGCGACATCAGCGGAATTTTAGGGAACTAAATTAATGGCGGCCAGTAGGACATGTCAAATTATGTAAACGTCAAAACTCATCGTTTCGTTTAACATAAAAAGATGTTTTCACGCTTAGATTTTATAATTTCATTTGATAATGTGCGAAAAAATAAAGAAAATAAACTTAATACACCACAAAGTGCTGTGTTAAAGTGTACGAGTACTACAAAAATTCAAGACATATTTCATCATTTTTAGCAAAGAAGATAAAGTTGATCGACTGAACGTATGGAAAACATAGGTATTTAAATATATCGCAAAACTTTAATCTGATAAATAAATATGCCTTTTCTTTGCATTTTTCAAAAAGAAATTATAATAAAATTTTGCAGGTATGTAGTTTTAATACATCTATTGACAGTATTGATAAATAAAATTTGCAGATTCATTGATTTTACTAATATTTGTCCCTGTAGATTATAGTTCGAAGTCTCAATTGCCATAAGTCAAATTAAGCCACAAGTAGTAATTAAATCCAGATTTACGAACTGATGCCCTTCAACTATGTTTCTTGATCAAGGATTCGACTGAACAAACTTAAAAATTATGTTTATTTGAACTTTTATCAGTATTATGGGTCAGAAAGAGCTCATTCAAAATGTAAACAAATCTGACATGTCCTACTGGCCGCCATGACAGGTGTGCTTACAGCGCCGCCAACGGATTCTGCGGGTTCCAGTAGGTTTCAAAATAAATATTAAAAATAATCACTAAAATAATGTGTTCAACATGGCACCAAACACAGATTTACAGCTTCTGCAGCATTCATAAAACGGCAGCTTCTGCTGTAAATCTGCTAGGTACTTCTGTAGCAATCGTCGAGCATGGCTTCCTCTATTATATGTTGCTATTGTTTTGTTATTATTTATTTATGTTTTTTCCTGTAGAAGGCAGCAGTTTATGCTGCGCTGCCGAAACTTTGGGTTTGAATAAAATATACAGAACACAAACTAAAAGGTATTATTATTTGACAGAATGCACACCTAGTTCTGCCATCTATCCCCTGTCAAAAGAAAATGATATATAACTATATGTTTTTGATTTCGTCTTTGTAATATTTCAGATGCATATCAAAATATTTATGTTAACAAAGTTTCGTTTCACAAATTTAAATTATTTATTTAATGCATGTAAAAATGGCCGACTCTTACGCGCTATTTTCTTAAATGAAACGCACTATGGTTTGGAACAAAATCTTAAGGCACGAAATGAAATTTTCTTATAAGAAGGAAAACCTGAAAATATACCGTGGTCGACCAGTCGACATCTAACATTGTTAAAGAAAAACACGAAAAGCGTAGATTGAAAGGCTAACAAAGCAAAAAATATCTAATTATACAACATGGGCCTAAATTTGTTCACTGGTACATTGCGCAAATTCAATATTTTGTTACATAAATATTTTGTTCCCAGGAGATGAATATTTATTAAATATTATTCTACAAACGAGATTTACTTTTACTGTGATAATATATTTCAGCAAAATTAATTAATGTAAATTAATAACAACATGTATCTACTTACAATTTGCGGCATATAATTAAATTTTTAATAAAAATATTATTACTATGGAAAGAAGTACTTTACTTTACTATTAATAATATACATACAATTTGCATTGCAAATATGATTTTTCTTCTCGCTATATTAAAAAATTAAAATGTATTTTACATTTTAATTTTCCACTCAAATTTAACATACAATAATATAATTTTAAAATACATGATATTATATGGTTGAATTATTAATACTTTTATTGTTGCCTTAGCTTCTATATTCATTTATTTGAAAATTTTACTTTAATTTTTTTAATTTTAATATTTTCACGATGATGTCTGTGTGAGTGTATGTATGAACTCAAATATTTTGATTATTCAGAAAAATTTTAAACCTTGTTCTGTACCGTATTCCAATATGGAAAGAAGTAATTACATCTTGGTGTATATCAGATAACCGGAAATGGCACTGTATTTGAAA